>VWZO01000249.1:9553-38024 GCA_013396975.1 Bucco capensis | reverse complement strand
CCAAGTCAGAAGTTATTTAGCAGAAACAAAAACAGTAGCTAGAGTCAGCTATCTGCCTGCCATTGTGTCTTTCTTCTAGGCAAATAATGGCAGCAATCTCTGCCTTCGTCCCTTCTGGGCCCTGCTATGCTATTTTCATCCCCTCAGATGCCTGCCTGTTTGATCCTTGCTCTTTCCTGTGATCTCTCAGTCTCCAAGAGCTGCATGCTCCCAAGTTTATATTATTTCCACCACACCCTAAGGTCTCCAAATCTTTCTGACCCAACATGATCCTTTGCTCTCTAAGGCAAGTGGCAGTATCTCCCTCCCCTGCCAGGGTTGCACTTGACCCAATCATTTAGAGGAGTTTAGCAGAAATGGTAAATAAAATCTGCAGAAAGACAGGTCATCAAAGAATGGTGATAAAACCTTTCTGTGGTTAATTCAACATTCATAGCCATGAACACCATTCTAAATGTTTAGTGGTCTGGCTGGCATTCAGAGCGAAGAAATAAAAAATAAACAAGAGAAAGTGGAGACTAGATAGACCACTTCTGTGTTAGCCTTGAGTGTGAAAGGATTGTGCATGTATTTTGTAAAACAGATAAGATAAAGTGATGAAAATAAAACAGATACAAAAATATAATCATGTGCTACCAAGTCAATGGTGGGAGGTAGACTAGATTAAGTTTCTCAACTTTAGGTAAAAAAAGAAAAAGAAATCAAGCAAGAAAAGCAAAAGAGAACAGAAAATTGTACACAACTAAACTGGCTCTGAAACCTTACATTTTTTACTTGTATTAGGAGTTTCTGTACTAGTTAATGGAGCATCTCTTTGCATAGTTAAGTTAATCAGAAAAACTAGGCAGGACTGTCTTCTTCTGTTTCTGCAAATAACTTCAGAGACAGCAGCGAGGCAGGTCATTCATTAAGTTAAACAAACAAACAAATAAAGAATGAATTAATGTAAATAATATAATAAAGCATGATTTAAGAAATGGGTAGGGCTGGACATTTTGGAGGAACAGAATAGCTATTATTAAAATACACTTATGTGGTGGGTTGACCTTGACAGAGTGCCAGGTACCTACCAAGGTAAAGGTAGTTTANTGATCTAGTTGGGGATGTCCCTGCCCACTGCAGAGGTTGTTGGACTAGGTGACCTCCAGAGGTCCCTTCCAATCCAAATGATTCTATGATTCTATATAGGGAAACAAATAAATGCAGTCTAAAGAAAAAATTGTTAATATATTTAAAAAAAATTATTTGCTGATCAGAATTTATGACCATCACAAGAAGAAAACACCCTCCATAAAAACAAAGCTTTTATAAAATATTTCAGAGACAATGCCCCAATGATCTTCAGCTATGCTCTCCAAAACATTCTCTGCTGGTGACACTGGAGAGAAGGGTTCCAGCTTAGAGTAAGAGCTTGGCTTCCCGCCTGTCTTGGATGTTAGTGCCTAGAACAGTAGCTGTGATGGTGCTTGTTGCAATGATCTTTACATACATATGAAGCTCACTTTGTGCAGAATGATAAACTGGCATCCTCACTGTTAGCACTACAGGTTATGCATTGCTCCACAGTGTGAGAAAGTGTCCCCTAGAAGGGAACACATGAAGAAGTGTTGCGTGCAAAAGATATACTGATAATGAAGAAGCTACTCCATCACAGAAGACTATAGAAAGGAGGTAGAAGAGGGACAGCTGCACAGAAATATGGATTATCCAGTGCCAGATACTAAACCTTCCCAAAACAGGTATCTAGCCCTCGCTAGTTACTGAGCCTCATTACAGAACAAAGTGCCTAAGCAATGGATAGAATCTGGCCCATAATTATTTTAATAAAACATGCATATATTATAATGTCTTACATATTCTTTTAGCCTGTTCCCTTTGTACCAGACAAATACTGATTTAATTTAATTTCATTTTGTTAATTAATGCTGTTTTCAGGAATAAGGATGGACAGTTAAAACAGTTTCTTCCTCTGCAGGCTTCCCTATGCTCAGTAATAATTAAAATCCAAAGGCCAGGTTTTGAAACTCTTCCAAGACACACTATTTCATTGCCACCCTGGAAATGTCAAGGGTGCACAAGGGTAATTCTTCAAAGAATATCAGAAAAAATGCAGGCTTAAGACCATGTCAGTATGAATCTAAATTACTTATTTATTCAAATAACCACTATGCTTACTTGCAAATCCAAAAGAAAACTAGGATCTGTACCTTCAAAAAAATAAGAAAACCGACAACAGAAAAAAGCCAAGGCAATGCGAAGATGCAAAACACAGGCAGAACTGTTGGATTTTAGATACTTTGTTCCTTCAAGCAGTAATAGAAACAAATCAGATGAAAGAAAACATTTAAATTGAACTATATGAATTCTACCTCTACCTTGAAATTTACCATCAATTTAAAATTGAAAGATACTAAGAAATTATTTTTTCTCATTATTAAACTAAGGAACAATTGTTTCACTATAGAAAGCTAATATGTAATGCCTTCCTGATGAATTTGAATTTCGCGTGAAAGCTAATTCCCCCTTCACAACTTGCCTTAAGCACAATATACTTCTACAGATCCACAAGGATAGCTCACACAAAAAATAGAAGAGCCTCTTACAGCCTTGTGCCAGGAGACACAGAGTAGGACTACAATGAACATTTGTTTTTACATTTCTGTCAAGCAGCAACAATAACAAACACACCAAAACATACACTATAACTTGTTGCAGTAGACAACAGCAATGTGATTTTTCAACTGCTTGCTATTAGTGGTCTAAGTAGGTCTCTCTTCTTAAATTTCCATTCTCAATACTGTTTGGTATTTCAAAAGAATATTGAAAACCTACTCATGCATGTTTGGGTGCACTCTGCTTCTGGTATTGGTAGGTTCATAAAACATGGTTTCTCAAACCATTTCCAGGATGGGGATTAAAGATGGGACACATAATTTTTCTAAGAGGAAAGAAAGGAGTGAGACTGATTTCAGTGTTTCCAGACCTTTATAGAGCCTGGAAAGTGAGACGGAATTTGTGTTCTCTTTTTCTTTCTTCATCACTGGGATGCTTTGGGTTGTTCTGTGCAGGTTTAAAGGTGTAGATAAGATGATTTTGCAAGTGTGAAAGGCAAACTGCAAGGAAGTATTTTCCTTACATTCAACTTTTTTTCTCACCTTCTACAGGAATAGTCATATATTCTGTTCTCACTTCCTCAAAATATTCCTTGATTGTTACTTTGTTCTTCTGATCTTTGCCTGCCAGCAATGCATGGTTGTTTCTGTGGGCCTTTTAATGCCCTCACTGAGGTCAATACAGGAAACAAACGCATAACCCTGTAATCTTCTATCGTGATAGAGACAAGAAGCTTCTGACATGTAAATTTGTCCTGCAGATTAGTCACTTCTATCTACCAGTTGATTTTTCCTTTCATTTGAACTAACTCCAATTTCTCATTCTATTTCTAATAATGAACTGATGAGAGAAGGATGTAATGTTACAGATTAAGTTACCTGAAATGGATAAGAAACAAAGGCCTCTAAGCACACAGTTCAAAACTGCTGAACCATTTTTTGTCTCCTTATGGCATGTTTTTCAGGTTTCTACTAGCTATATATTTATATAAACTCTGGATCATTTTTTGATCAGGTGGATTGCTTTACCCTTGCACTTTTTACATCATAAGTATGTTGATAAGGTAAAGGTGATGTAAAGTGTTCTTACCTCACCTTCTCTCTAGTTTTATTGATAATATCTGAGGAGGTTTTTTTCAGTTTTCTTTGCTATATGTACCATCTATGTGCTTTTCAGTGTTTTTGTGTCACAGTTCAAGACAATAGTAAATACAACTGAGACTAACAGTTAAGTTGCTGTTTGTGAAATTTGGAAATTTTTTACCAGAATATTTTTTTTTCTGAAACACTTTGTTCATATTTCAATAACTCATATTTTGAGCATTGTGAATTTACAGCTCTTCTCTATAAGCACAGTGAATTTTAATTTACATGGACTTATTTATGGCAGTACAAAGAACCTCTGTTATGGGAAGCTCTGACTGGATTTTATTAGTCATTTCAGAGAACGGGGAGCCCGCAGTGCAGATAGAGCACTGAATGGCTCACTTTTTTATGCTATGGAGTTCAGTGTGAGCTGCTAATTTCCAGTATTCTTCTAAAGGTTCCTGGCTGTATTGTAAAACTGAAAGTTCAAAATATGTGTTCCAGGAATTGGGAGGAGAAAGGAGTAAAAAAATAAGGAAGAACTTTTGATGCCTATTTTCTCCATCTTTGCTTTTTTCCCCTTTAATTTTCAGTTCAGAGACTTCTGATTTTTTCCCCTAGTATCTCCAGAAATTAGTTATCATTTTTATTAAATTTCAGAAAAAGCCATTACTGTTTTGTTAATTACTTAGGTGCTTACCTAATTCCAAGTTCTCATGCATTTTAACTTATGTACCATGTCTCTATCTGTCAGCATTAAAAAATATTTCTCCACTGTGACCGAAAGTTGTAACAGCGCTGTTCAAAAGTAATTTGATGAAAATTCTATGTAAAAAATAAAATCTTACTGTTATCATAGATTCCTAATGCACTAATACAAATTCTAGCAGCTCCTGACTGATCAGAAAATATGTTCATTTTTGATAACATCTTTGTTAAATATTGGAGGCATTTAGGGTTATAGTTAGAAAGATTTTTGGAAGATTTCACCTTTTCCCGACAAAAAAATGAAAATATTTAATATTTTCAAATTCAAAGATGCACATGCTCATATATGTATTTATATATATATATATGCAAGTGTAATTACATTTCTACTGGACTGGAGTTAAAAAGAGTGTGACTCAGAAGAGTTTTAACTTATTCATTTTATATGTGACTTTGTTTTGTATTTTTAAAAAAAAAAACTGTTATTTTTTTCTGCAGGCTTTACCTAGGATTGTGATTCTAAAAAATGCCAATACAAACAAGAGCAATAAGACAACTGTTCAGCAACGGGTCCAGCTCTACAGAGCCAAAGAGGCAAACAATCTCTAGCAAAGCAGTAAGACATTACTTACTGTTGACTGACCTTTCCCTCATTGTGTTATGTTTCACAAATAAACCACAGGGACAAGAGAGTTGGGAAGGCCCCTCTTCTGCATCCTTACAAAACAAGTTTCTTTTTAAAGTGAAACAGCATTATTGATCAAAGCAAAGAGTAACACCATATGTAAAGAAGAAACAGCTGGCAGTTACCTTTCTATCACTCACTCACACACTTGCACACAGACCCACACTTATTAAAAACAGGTCAGATCAGATTCCAGGTTCACCCTGCAAAATTAATGACAACCTTGCAATAAAGTAACAGCATGAATTTGAGCCTTGTAATACAACGTGATTACTAGCGTTTTTATTAGCTGGGTTTGAGCAGCAGGCAGGGCCGGCTGGTATTTGACACACAAACAGGGATGTTACCAGGTGCGCTGCTCTAAAGTGTCACATCAAAGTCGCAGCCCTGCTGGCTTGGTTTACACCTGAGCCAATTAGCCTGGGAGATCAGAAGAGGCTGAAAAAGAATACCTCTTCTTATTTTTGTGCTGGAGAGAATCACTTGATCCCAGGTAAGAAGATACAAGGAGAACAATAGTAGATAAAGTATGGCAAAGGAGGAAGCAGGCACAAGGCAGGGGAATGGGCGGGAGGCTGTGATAAGAGGACTATCATCAAATAAAAAGCAAAGTGGAAAGCAAAAGTGCCATATGCCTGTCCCTCTCTCAGTGTGTTTGTCAGTCTTTTGTTGGCAACAAAGGGGCTAATTGAAATGAAACAATCTCCAGTCTGTTTGCTGGCACATCAAATATGCTGTAAGATCTGCTGGTTCTTGCTCCTCCTGAATTATTAAAGAAGCATGACTTCTAGAGAAAAAAAAGTGTGGAGGGATCTTCAAAACACACTGCTTTTTCAGGGGTGGATTCATGTTTTTAAAGTGCTCTCTTCTGGCTTCCACAGATTTCACTTGCAGCAAAGTAATAGCAGGCCTGTACAAAAGAAGTAAGAATTTAAACTGCACTAGTTAACTGGGGTACTCTCAAGCCAAGTTAAGTGTCTGAGCCCGAGCCTTTAGACACTTACAAAATGTTTTTAACATGACAAACTCCATCTTATACTGCAGGAAAGTGGGTTTAAGATGTCAGTTTTGCCTTCTTTTTGCTTTCCTGTACATATGAAAACAGTTTAAGAAAACAGAAACAAAACTATTTCAAGGTTTCATATTCAAAAAGCATGATTTTTTTAACCAGTTCATTTGACAGTGGCATTCTCATTACATAAATATGGAAAGTAAACACTGCTGTATACTAAGGCAGACTTAAAAAGATTCATCATTTAAATAAAAACTGACCTGGTTAAAGTTGAAAAGCTGACATAAGTGAAACAGATGTTTCCAAGCACTATGTTTTAGTCTTCATTAAGCTATATTTTCTCCAAATTACTCAGAAATCTGATGGAACCCCCCAGAAATTATCAGAACTTTTTTATGTGGAGAAGAATTAGGAACTTGTTAATTAGATGAAAATTTATCTTTGTAGCATATGAATTGCAGGTAAACTACTTTCTTAAGAGACATCTACCTGAGTAGATAATCACATTTATTCCCCAAATGTCTTATTTCCAGCATAGATTTTCAACATTTAATTATAGCTATTATCAAGACCAGAGTCACAGTGATTCTGTAAGGGAGGACTGGTAAAGAAGTAAAGCAACTTCTTCTTACCCCATAGTAAGAGGGGCAGATGAATGTCTGACTTTAAGGGGGAGCATTTCTGGTTGGATATTCTCCTTGTCACTCAATGGGAGATTTCAAAGAGCTGATACCCAGAGCAGCTATGCTGCAAGGGGATGCACTTGTCACAGAGGCTGACAGTATTTTCAACAGGTCCTCTCAGCTTGCTCTCAGAAAGGATGAACCACTATGCCTTTAACAGTGCACGGGCAAAAAGAAACAGTCTAATGGCTGCTGGGCCAGAAAAGCTGTGGGAGCTGACCTTTTCCCTCAACTGTTTGTGGTTTCCAGACAAACATTTGCTACCCTCTCTCCATTCTTCCTCAAGTCACCTGAAAAGCCTCATCAACTCCTCAGGACTCCCAGAGAAGGGTGATGGCTAAAGCCCATGCCTGAGTTTTGGGTTCTCAAGCTCTCCAACTGCTAGAAAGCTTTATAAAAGATGGGTGGTTTTGCCATGGGCAGGTCAGAGTGTGAGTGAATTGCACTGACTATTACCACATCTCATAAGTGCCTAATTCTCTGTACTCAGCCTTACTTTGGCTAGGGATATGTGGAATAAAATCTCTACAAAGTCAACCTCAAGCACCAGGAAAATTCTTGCCAGTAAACCATGCACCTAAAGTGACACAGGTAAGACTTTTCCTTCACAATCCTTGTGAGTATAGGCTCCTCCACTATAGCTGTAACTATGGAAGGTTAAGTACCTCAGAGATTTGGTGACTCACTGCAACAGAAATGGAGTTTTAGATTGTGCATAGGAGCCATTCCATTAGCTTTGACATAACAATGGTCCCTCATCTTAATAGAACTGGAGCCTTCTCAGGAAGGATTCTAGTTGTTTCAGGATTGTTTCCTCCCTTCAGGAGCTCTGTAAGAAGCACATACATTTTCTCAATCCATGTGTTATGCAAGGCTAAATCTAAGGCATGCTCTCTGGATGCCCCAGTTAGTGCCACTATACAAAATACATTGTGCAAAAAAATATGAATTCACACTCGTGTGATTAATTGCAGCCGATATTGGTTTAATCAAGAGTTTAAGCAATTCCTTCAGTATACAGAATTGATTACATATAGTTGCAATAGTTTTGGTGGGGTTTTTTTTTGTTTTTTTTTGCTTTACTGCTTACAGTCTTTGAAGATACTTATACATTTGCAAGTTCTTTCACAGAATTTTTTGAAAGTGATTTATTATGATCTTGGCTTGAAGGACCTGAAAATACAGTAAAAATTTACCAGGATAATTTTTTCTTCAAAAAATGTTTAATTATAATTATTTTTAAAATTTTGATTTTCAAAATATTTGAATATTTTACTTTTCTCCCCCAAAAATCTTACTATCACACGTGAATATGTATGCTTGTCTTTGGCTCAGTAATTTTTCAATTGTTGGCCAAAGTGATCCAAATATGACAGAGGAGTAGATTTGTAGGAGAGAATAACTCCTACAGGCCTTGTCAAATTAGATGTTAGTAGGCATTTATTATTGTCCCAGCTCTGTGTGGAGACACTCCACACAAAGGAATCCAGTAACAACTCCCACTCTGGGAAAACTTCAATGACATTTTCCATCAGAGACTGAACCTTCTTAAATGCCAACTTCATCAATCTTTGGTATGGATCCATAAAAATGAGTGTCCATGATTTTTATGCACAGAGAACTACTTCCATACTTCTTTTTTCTCCAGGCTGTTACTAAATCTCCCTCGGTTCCTCTAGCTTTTTTTTCCACTCTATTTAAAAGTGAAGAATGAGAGCAGATAGGAGTCATGGGGGAAAACAAGCGTGTCCTCCAAACATACTTTAGAATCTTAACTGCAAAAATTTCATTGGTAAATGTAGATGTTCTCAAGAATTTTAACAATTCGTGTGTTTTAATTCATTATGTAAGAAATATCTATGCAACTCCAGAAATAGCTTTGCTCATTTGTTTCAAGATTGTCCTGGTAACAACACATTTCCATAGCATGTAACTCTCTGCAAGCAGCCTCCTTCATGCTACTGAAACAGTTTAATTTCTTAGTGAAAAAGACTAGTTTTTCCAGAATTATTACTGTTACATTAAAATTGGCTTATTCCTGATTACTGAAAGTTGTGATATTTTACATCACTGTAGTCACAAAATCGATAAAGACATAGCTATGTAATATGTGTGTCAACATCTACTGTAGGGTGGGGGGATTTTATATTAAAGACAAAATACAATATGTATTATACTACTGCTCATGCAAGTTTCTTCCAATACAATCTAAACAAAGAAAGAATGTAAACAGCAAGATCAGGTTGGCTGGAGTCAGAACCCTCCCAACAAATCAATTAATGCTCCTCTACTCCCCTTAATGCTTTTAAATTAGATTAACAGAATGCTGACCCTCCTTTAATAAAGCCTAGTTTCACCCTGTGGTTTGCATCTAGATAGTAATATCAAAGAAACAAGCTTGACAAAGGGAGGATAAAACTTACCAGTAGGCCGTGGTTCCCTGCTATTAGGATAATTGCTCAGGCTGTAGAGATGTTAAATTATGTTAAATATGCAGAATTTATTTTTGTTTTAAACTGACTCTGTATGGAAAGAACTGACTGGCAGAAAATTTGTATATTCTCTGACTGTTCCACTTTAACGAACTCAAAGTTGGAACTAAATAAAAACAGTATGTTTTCAATATGAAGTAGTAGGAAAAAACCCACTAAATACAGCCTGTTCTCTATCGTAACTATTTCTAAACTGTCATATTTCAAATGACAGTAAAAAAGCTCAGAACCTGGAATAACATAAAGAGGGTTCAACAAGCAACTGAAAATAAACAGCTGCATCATATATGTACATGACTACAACATTTTAAATATGTATGACAAAACATATAATGGATTTGATTTCTAAAACCACTATGTAGAAATTTGGAAAAACACAAAATATAAGTGAAGTGTCAAGTCCTGGAACTCAAGAATTGCAATATTGCTAACACTACTTTATCATCTCCACAAACGTACAAATATAATAGTAATTTCTTCACCTGCTTTGTGATTGCATATCACAAAACTTTGTCCTAGAAATGTTCTTCCAGCACAAAGTAGGACTTCGTTCACTGCACTGAACTTGAGCTTGTCCCATACCTGAGTCTCCACCACTGTCTTTCTATGGAGATTTTTTTCCCTCGATATAAACTTTCAATCTAGTAATCATACAATTATAGAATGGCCCAAGTTGGAAGGGACCTTAGAGATCATCTAGTTCCAGCACCCCTGCCATGGGCAGGGATGCCACACACTAGACAAAGTTGCCCAGGGCCACATCCAGCCTGGCCTTGAACACTTCCAGCGATGGGGCATCCACAACCTCTCTGGGCAACTTGTTCCAGTGCCTAACCACCCTCTGGGTAAAGAATTTCCTTCTAATCTCCAATCTAAATTTCCCCTCCTTCAGCTTATAACCATTCCCCCTTGTCCGATTACAATCTGACCAGCTGAAAAGTCTCTCCCCCTCNTCGATACCCATGTCTAGGTCATTAATGAAGACATTGAAGAGCACCGGTCCCATGACAGAGCCCTGAGGGACACCACTCATCACTGATCTCCACCTGGACAAAGAACCATTGACCGCAACTCTCTGGTTGCGTCCTCTTAGCCAATTTCTTATCCACCAAACAGTCTACGCATCAAATCCATATCTCTCCATCTTTGAGATAAGGATGTCATAAGGGACTGAATCAAAAGCCTTACAAAAGTCCAAGTAGACAACATCAGTTGGTCTTCCCTCATCAAGTCCTGCAATCACTCCATCATAGAAGGCCACCAGATTGATCAGACATGATTTGCCCTTAGTGAATCCATGCTGACTTCTTAGAATCACCTCTTTATCTTGCATGTGCCTAAACATCAATTCCATGACTATCTGCTCCATGATATACCCAGGCACAGAGGTGAGGCTCACTGGCCTATAGTTCCCTGAGTGTTCCTTTCTACCCTTTTTAAAAATGGGGGTGATGTTATCGTTTCTCCAGTCACCTGGGACTTCACCTGACCTCCACGCCTTGCCAAATATGATGAAGATTGCTCCTGCATCTACATCAGCCAATTTCCTTATGACCCTAGAATGTATGTTATCAGGGTCCATAGACTTGTTTTTATCAAGTTTCAATAAGTGGTCCCAAACCTGTTCTTCATTTACAGTGGGAGGTCCTTCACTGCCCCAACACTTGCCTAGGGCTACCAAATCCTGCTCGTTGTGGGAAGTTTGGCGCCAGTAAAGACTGAAGCAAAGAACTCATTGAGCAGCTCTGCCTTCTCCATGTCCTTCATGACTAAATGTCCTTCCTTATTCAACAGAGTGGGAACACTCACCCTGACCTTCCTTTTCTGATTAATATACTTATAGAACCCTTTATTATTATTTTTTACATCCCTCGCCAAGTTCAGCTCCATCTGCGCCTTGGCCTTTCTGATTCCATTCCTACACTTCCTAGCCATTTCCCTGTAGTCTCCCCAGGCCACTTGTCCCTGCTTCCACTGCCTGTGCAGTGGAATGGTTCATTTCTGATGGTCAGAAGGTTGTGGTGAAAAATCCACCTTCTCCTCAGCTATCTGCAGAGGGGACTAAAGAAAATTCTAGCCACAGTCTGCCTCTCGTATTTTCAAAAATTTGATAAAAGGTCTAAGTGATATTTTTCATTGTTGACTTAGACTGAGGGGTGATTATCACCTGTGCAGTCCAAACATGTACACAGAGAGCTTAAATTTCTTCTCAATGTTCTTTTCTTGGTTGGATCTCTAGTTTATATGGACAAAAAGCTTTTCATGTGAAAAATCAATAAATAGAAAAAATGTACTGGTGAAAATACAGTTATGAATATTCAGCTTAAATTAGGTCGGTGAGTTTTTTACACCATTGACAGTTCAAAATGGTAGCTTTGAACAGATGTTTCATGCCACTTTCACACACCTTTAAAAATAACCTGCTGGTAGGCAGCCTCAAGCTATTTGTCATAATAAAGAAGCTGATGAAAGGGACCATGAAGCAGTAGAGCCCCTAGAATTCTTCTAATGGCTTTCAGAGAGTTTCAGATATTAAGACCAGTACTCTATGCCTGTTAAGATTAAGATATAGGACCATTAACCCCATAGACTCCCAGCCTGGATTCATCTCACCAAATATTGAATGTTTCATGATTGGGCCTCAGTTAGGAATCTCATCAACCGTGTTTTCCCTACAGTCAATAGATAAACCCTTCAGAAAATTAATCACATATTAAGTGGGCTCAAACACTGCTGGAAGAATCAGTCCCTTCTCCCTGAGCCAAAGGAGCCAAGGACTCCAGGCTGAGTTCATTACTGTAAGCCTAAAGGCAGGGCTCTGCCACCTCAAGAGTGCAGTGTCTCTGTAAGTGTACTGCCCTCATTTTCTTCTACTTTGATGACTTCAAAGTCATCACTTTGATGACTTCAGCGTTTTCCTCTTCCCAGAAACCACATACTGCCTCCCACACTGGAAGTTTCTCTCTATGAACACAATACCATGGGTTCTTCACAAAGCTTCACTTTATTGCTGCCTTAGTTCAGCTTTATTTTCCACTTTGGAAGCATTTTCAGCCACATGCAGATCCCTTCAGGTCAACACTGATTGTTCCCTGCTGGATGTTGCTGTCAGCTCCCCAGTGAGTACCTTGCCTGGACCTTCTATGCTGTTCTTTGGAGGCTTCAGGCTACCTCCACTGACTAGGTTTGGGAACTTCCAGGGCAGTTTAATTGCTGCGTGTGACATGCTGGGCTGTTGTATTAGTTATTTGGCTCCCTTCCTCTCTGTGCTGTGGTGAGAGGAACGTGCTGTCTGTTTCTAAATTTGTGACCACATAATTTAAGGTTGCTACCTTATACTACCTGTGGCATATCTATATTGGCATACCCCAACTAGAAGCCTATTAGCATCTTGTACCACTAAGTTAGCTCAGCAATGATGATCAATGTTATTTGTAAAAAGTGTATGAGAAGAGAAATTTTTGAGTGGAATATGTTAGATAGCCTCTCAGTAAGCATCTTGCTTTTCTTCCTTAAACAATCTATGAAAGAGGGTATGTTGAAATGTTAGTGGTTGGTTACATTTTAAATATTCATGTATAAACTTATTTACATCAGGCTCAGAAACCAACCATGGAAAGATTTAAAAAAAAAAAAATATTTTACTTTACATAATTTCTAGCAGTTGGAGTAAGCTAGGAAGTACAAAGCTGAAAAGGAAATAAACCATTTTTTTTCTAGAGTGAAACCAAACACTATGTGAGAGGAAGACAAAGGGACTAAGGAGAGGAAGCTTACCAGCTCTCCCTCAGTCAGAGCTAAGAGTAAAGTAATCTTCAGTTGTATAATGGCATCACATTACATCAGTAATTGTTTAGGAATGTTGAGGAGACAAATGACACCTTCAGCTGTGCTATGAAAAAAATAAAGGATTTTCGATACATGTTCTGATACAATATTTTAGCTGCATTTTAAAAATTAATGGAAAATTAAACCTGCACAAAATATTTAGCTAAACCACTTCCTTAGATAAAAAGACTAGAAGCGAAGATGAATTTTAACATTCTTCTGATGTCCTTGAATCCTGGTCTTCCCTTTAGGGTTTTCTGTGTTACAGAGCGAAATGTGGTTAACACAGTCACTAATGCACTTGACTTCCTTATTCCCCTCTGGAACATATTTTACTTCAACAGATGTTTTCAAAATAATTAAATGGTGGTGAGCATGCATTATTGACAATGTCTGATGCCACACTAATGCACTCCACATTTAAACATTTGTCACCAGCAGGGATATGTGCTCAGGAATGTTGTGCTCTTTATAAATAACTTCTGTAAAGTATCTGGATTGTAAATGTGAAAAAAAGGGGAAATTCTGATATCTGCTAAATATTAATAAACCATGAATACAGCCTCCATTCTGTAGCCATGGTAACTGAAGTTTGGCTATTATCATTTGTATATTGCTCTTTAAAGTAGAAGGTAATGCACCTTAAAGATCCTGTCTTGAGCCACTATGAATGAAGGTATTTACCCCCTGAACCATGAAGGGACAATTATATTTTCATGAAAAATTATGCAATGGATGCTAAAATTTTCTGGTAAAGTGAAGTGCTAAATATTGATGGGAAATTTATGGCTGGTATTAGTTTAATGGTATTAAGTCTTGTCCACATACGTGTACATTGTGAAGAGGTTTTCTTTTTTTTTTTCCTTTTTCCTTATACCTTTAGAAAAAAAAAAGGAAAGTAAAATGAAAATTATCCAGTCTTTGCCATTACATTATTAGTTTCTCTCTAAAAATTCAGAAAATATCACTACTTTACTATAGTAAAATTATATTAGGTGCCCAAGCTAAAATAAAGCAAAGTTAGACTTTTCCTTTTATTAGGATTTAATGATATTATTATAATTAAGCTTCTCATTAATTTTTCCATGCTTTATATTGAGTTACTGTCCCCTGCAGATTTGAAAAGAAATTATCATATAATTACAGCAGAGCATTTTTAAATGAGAATATTTGGAATGTAGGTTTGCACCTAGAGTTTTCTGAAATTATAAATCATGAGTAGAATTAAAAGATTGCTCATCTCTCATTGAACCTCATAATTAGAAAAGACTGATGAAAGAAAGTTGTACTTAAAATTCTTCAATAAAAGTGTCTGATTACCAAGTAGAAGCATAATGAGAGTGAATATATATTTGTAGGTATGAACACGAAGCACAGCTAGTAGACACTTACTGCATTTAATATTGCAAAAGATAAATACTCAGAATTATCAAGTGTGTCATCCCTATCATGTCTCCAAGTGAAACTCTGAAAACAAAGCTTTAATATACTTAGGATCTTTTAATTTTTCTTGTGGTCTTTGCATCATTGTGATTCTGCTGAGTTAAAAATATGAGAACAGAACAGTGTTTTGAAAGTAAGATTCCAAAGAAAGAAATTAATAGTGTTTGTCAATAATTAGCCCAAGGGATAGCAAATGATGCATTTATCTGTTGGACATATATATTCAAGTACTGTGTGCCTGTATGTACATGCTATGAATTACTCAGAAACAGAAGAAATTAAAAATTAAACTCTTGGACAAAGTAAATGAACCATTTATTCTGCCTCAGATGACAGTAACAGCTAGAAAAAAACCCTAACAAAAATGCTCCTGAAAAACTGCACAAAATAAAAGGCAAATGTCAACTCTCAAGACTAAAAACAATGCATTTGCATGACATTCCTGAAGAAAATAAGTCAGTGTTGGAAGAAAGTGTTCAAACCATCATCATAATAACAACTAACAGAGTAGATTAGTGTTCCCTAATTAAAAAGTAGGCTATATTAAATTCAGACAGTCCATATAAGACTTCAGTCAGTACCTAATTCATAGAGAAACCTTTGGCAAAATGATAATTAATATCAGCTGATACAGAAGAGGTCTGTTAAGTGACAGGAATACAAGTAACCACTTTCTTTTCCAATCACCTCTGAAAACACAAGCAGTGTTCATGCATGAAGAAAATTCAAAGAAAATTCTTTCCCTAAGAGACAGATTAAGACAGCTCAAGTGCATTGCTAATATGAAAAATGATGAAAACAATGAGGAAATAGGGAATATGCAGGAACAACTTAAAATAGTCATGAAGGAATTAGGACAAAACACCGCTGCAGTCACTGAAAAGAAATGAAAGTAACACTATTACAGCATACAAAAAAAGGAAACCCTTTAAACAAAAGAAGAGTAACTCTCATTAGGTCTTTGAAGAGGAACTGGAAACAGATATACTACCTACAGATAGAGAAAAAAATAGTAAATGTGAAACAATGAAAAAAAAAAAATTGAAGAAAGCCAAAGCAAAATAGGGCAATCATTTTAAAAGATAAGAGAAAATAATCCCCCAGTAAAATATACAAAAGTTGTTAGGGAAGCTAATGAAAATTTCTAACAGCACTGAATTATACCTTAGTTAAAAATGGCATGTGAAGCCTTTATTACAGTACATTCTTCTGTATATACTGCATTCAGGGAAATGCAACACCTTTTTCAGTCGAAATACAAGGGTGCAGTACATGAACATTGCCAGCAATAGTTTGATATTAGCAAAAACTTTAGTCATAGAATCATAGAATGGCCAGGTTGGAAGGGATCCTAAAGATCATCTAGTTCCAACCTCCCCACACTGAGCAGGGATGCCTTTCACTTTGTGATCATATCTTTTCCCCAGGGAGGAAAAATTTTCTTCCTAAATACAGAAAGTTAAAATGACACTGAAATTCAGTTGAGATTTCACATGGCATCTGGAAAGACAGGCGGAAATCAGAAAAGTGGCTTTCCTCAAAATCCAGAAGATCTAAAGATCATAATAAAAGAACTGCACACTATCATCAGTGTTACTTGTTCACTGAATGTTTATTTTGACAGACATGCTAGAAATGTTAACTAAAAAAATAAAAATCTTCCATGTTTCAATAATGTCCTGAATGAGCACTCTGGTACCAAGCTTTATAAGAAATATTGTCAGACACAGCCCATATCAGTCCATAAGGTTGTGTACATCTGCTCAGAGTTCCCCAGAAGGTGACTCTTGAGAATGGTTATTATGCCTTACAGCCTTGCTTTCTCTACTCCTTTGCAGACAGCAACATAACTGTGGAGAAGGAAAGGTTGTGGCAAAAACTTCCATTGCATTGTGACTGTGTCTCACATCTTCTCAGTGAGCAACAATTAAGAGTGTTTGTGGTTTTTCTTTCATTTCGATGAGTGATAAGACCAGAGAGTCAGAGGTATGTGATGCAACCTGTACAAAGGTTTAGAAACCTTAGGTCATCAGTAGCATGTCAGATGTTTCAAAATTCATGCTAAAGCTTGGAAATGCAGAGAATAGGAAACAGAGATAGATAGATAGATAGATAGATAGATAGATAGATAGATAGATAGATAGATAGATAGACAGACAGATAGATAGATAGACAGATAGACAGACAGATAGATAAGGCATAAAATATTTTTGAACTGTCCCTTTTTCATCAAAAACTCCCTTTTCAGATGGAAGAATTCAGGTCAATTTTCTGTGTCAAGCTATCCTTCTTAGTAGGAGGAAAAGGTTATTTCTGTCATTCAGTTGTAAATGTGACAAAATACACAAGGTCTCCAAAGAGAAAAAGGGGAGTAGAGATCAGGAGTATGTGTTTTAGTTGACATTCTCAGAATATAGGGTAGCTGGACAGTCAAAGACAGATGCCAGTGGTATAGCTGGTGTGCTCAGTTCACAGGGAGGGGTTATTGTCTATTCACACTCAGGCAGAACAGTTTTAGGCACTGTCAGTGAACTGGTGTCCTTTGACACAGCAGATCTCTAGATTAAGAGAATCAGATGGAGAAGCTACTAAAAACATTACATGGAAAGAGAAGTTGTGCAGAGGGTACATTCAGGCTAGATTAGAGATTATGGTGATACTTTAACAACATATTGAACAGTCTCATAAACAAAAGACAGAGTACCATAATGAAACAGAACACCACTGACTTTTCCTTTTACTTCAAGTTGATTTTTATCATCTTCTGAACATTGTTAAAAACAATAAAAAGCAAAACAAACTAACAAAAAGAGATGGTAACATATTTACCATTCATCTTACCATAATAAGCTATTTTTCATTTGCACTTTCTAGTTCCACACTGTAGGTTTTATGAAGACAATCTCAATACAGCAGTAAAATTACAAACATAATAGGGCCTCCTAATGTTATTTTTGGGTTTGTTTTTGTTTGGGTTTTTTTTTCCCTTGACTGTTCCAATCTTTGTCTTCTCATCATGACTTTCCTATGACTTTATTTACACCTGAGACAGAACTTCTAAGCACCTGTTATAATTTCAAGTGTATTAGATGCTCCACACTTCAAGCAGGTAAGTGAGGATGAATGACGAACTGATACAAACAGGGTGATGTCACAATTCCAGTTCGTGGCAGATTGGCAAAGACACAGTATCAAGGTGGAGATGAAAAGGTGTCAAATGTATGTAAGTTTTTCTGTCTCACTAGAGTAAAACAGGAATCATTTCCGGGGAGACATATACTTCTTCATGAGTCTGCATAATAACTGTGATTTTATTTACATCTTCTTTGGCTCTAAAATAAAAGATGTATGTATTTGCATATTATGATATATCTTATCCTCTTTTTTTTATATATTTTAGGCTTTCATTGTAATGTCACTGTAAAATAGCCATACCTCCAATTGCAAATGAAGCTTACATCTTTTTTTTTCAACAAAGAGCAGGAGGTTGTCTTAAAAAGGAAACAGATTTTCACAAGAAAAAGACTAAAAGACAGAGCAGTCAATAAAAATTCTTTCTGTGTTTGCTCTCAAATTCTTCGCTCTTATATCTTAATCACATCCAGCACAGCACATAATTTTTCTCCTACTGATTTGTAAAGGAGGTTATAATTAATTTATAAGCACTTCTAATTAGTAGAGACAAGCAAGCATTGAAAACCTCACATGATGAGGAAGCTCCCCTTTAAAAACTGCAAGTTCTCCAAGTTTGTCATAGTGAGCATACTGCTCTAGCACAAGCTAATTAAAAATCATAGCCTACTCGATAGTTGAGTATAAAAATAAATCTATGACAAATAATATAAATAAAACTGTGAGGTAACTAGTTCTTTGATTTGAGCCTGAGCTTAGAACAGTCCAGATATTTCTGATGACAAAGGATCTGGGAAAAGTCTCATTCTTACTTCTACTACTGCTTACCTCTTTGGAATTCCTCTCTATGGCCAGCTGCAGCAGGTGAGTGAGCTGGACCCATCCTGAATGCTGGTTTCCACAACAAAGGGGCCTGGAGGCCAGAAGCACATCCACCTGCTAAAAGCAGCATGCCTGGTGATGCATTACAGGCCTGCAAACCAAATTTGCACCATGTAACCCCTTCACTTCTGTGTGTGTGTAAGCCAGAACTGTGTACTTGCCACTGACACCAGCCACAGGTGACATTTGTTAGAGAGTGAAGCCAAAGCTAAGTGTTAAAGAGCTGTTCATCTCAAAGTGAAGACATCCCAACACTGATATTGATGGATACAATGTTAATCACCTGTTACATGACTGGAGGAAGGCCTTCTCAACAGTGTTGAATCATTAGAAGTGGTGCAAGAGGAGATCAAGATGGTGCTAAAAAGGTGAAATAAAATGATTGCTGTGAATACGAGCAACATGGAAAGGGATCCTGAGATAATTGACAATGGACAATATTGTGCCACCCCAACCAACTTAGAAAGAACATAAGAACATAAGGCTCAAGGCATTCTAAGTTCTAAGGGTAGTTAATATGAGGTTTAAATATGTATATTTATATTACATCATTCTTCTATTTGCTTTTCTGTATTTGTTTGAAGCTCCTTGATGCTTTCATATGACACGTTCAGGGGGAGGTATTTTCCTCCATGAGAACAAATCTTTTAATGTTTGCATTTTTATGAATGGATGCTGAGATTCGGATACTAGCAGTAGGGTCTAGGAGATGGGGCTTTCAGCAAACACTTGTGAAAGTCTCACAAGAACTGACATTCTTTACACACAAAAGACAACTTTTTTACCTAACTTGTTACTATTTCACTATTCCTTAGACATTCTAATGCTTTAGTGGCTTCTAATGTTCTCAGTCTCACAGTATGTCAGGGGTTGGAAGGGACCTAGAAAGATCATCTAGTCCAACCCCCTGCCAGATCTCACCAATAGAAAGGCAATATTTGTGTTTAGTTAGTTACTGGAGTGTTTGTATGGAAATACAGGCTTCCTTCTTATAATTACTTAATGCTCATTAATTATTTTCAATGATGTTACATCACTGAAATTTTTCATCATAGAGATAACAGTCAAACATCAAATCGTGGATGATGACATCATTCAAATAATTGGAAGTATATGTACATCAGAAAAAAGACAGATATTTGCAACACACTTTCTTTATCTGAAAGCTTGATGAAAATATGATGGAAAATAATCAACAAATAACAGAGTTTTGTTACAATTACACATGATACTTCTTTGACCTTTCAAAGTCTAACATTTGGAAAGGTTTGCAATGCTAATTTTCTGAATTTCATGGGTTTTTTTCTTTATTACTACTTTTGTTTCAAATTCAATTGTAGCTTCATATGATGTCTATATCTAATGCAGTGTTTTTGAAGAAAGTTAAGTGAGGCCTTGGCAAAAATTCTCAGCAACCTTCTTTGTGAAAAGGTAAATATTTAACACACTTACTTGACTTTTTCCTGATTCTTGTAGGAATAATAATGCTGCTTCCACTATAGCATAAGATGTTTAGACTTCATTTTCAGAGTAGCATACTCTCTCCTTCAAATTACCATAAGACTGTAAAAAAGTAAAGCTCTATTTACAAAATGTATTTTAGATGTAGATTATTATTTTTTGCACTTAATCTAAAATAATACCAAATTTCTTTAAAGACATGCTCATAGTAAAGGAATAAGAACTCTGGAAAGTGTTTTGTTTTGATATTGAGCAGCTTTAACAACCTAGCTAAGTCTGGGATTTAGATTGATGTTGAAAATTCTGGAAAATAGGCACTTGGCACAGAGTTAATGGAGAAAGATAGTTACCTTTAATTGGAATTCCACACCTTCAAGATCTTCAACATGGACACAAGCGCCCGCCCCAAGGGATTACACCTTTTATAGATTTTTATTGGTAATTAACATATTGAAAACTAGAGCCAACCCTGGCACTAGGTGTACCAATGGCCCACCCTCAGTGGTCTTCAGCTCAGCCCCTCGGAGAGAGCCGACGTGGGGTTTGGCCCTCTTCTGCTGTTTTGCCTTCAGTCTATCTGCAGGTGGCTTCATCATGTCCTTGGTGAGGCATGGGAAGTCTGAGATAGGCCCTCAGAAACAGGCATAGTAACTTCTAATATGTGAGCAATCCAGGAAGCTTCACACAATTCTAAAAGTCCTAAAAATCTACAGAACACACTTAAATATTTAGGCATCAAGAAATTCATGTAAAGGTAAGAAGATGAGATTCCCTTTCTCCTCAAGATAACTAGGCAAGCCAGTTGGCTTCCTACACTGTAAGGCTACTGTGCTCACACAGTAGTTTCAGAGGTTTGACCACTATGTGAAATACCATTATAACAACCCCAAATGCATACTGGACAAATGTTTGTTCCATCTGGGTATTCATAGCATAGACTTTTGTGAATCAGATGTAAACATGTTTTTTGCTTCCTTTCATTAAATGTGGATGGAAAACCATTCACACAAACCTTCAATCTTTATCTAACTGGGTTACTAAGCTGACCACTCTGCTTTTCACCTGTGAAAATGTTTGAACTATATTATTTTTAAGCAGCCTATTAAAAAAAAAAAAAGGCAGGATCTAATCTCACTATTTTAGTTCTTACTCTGAGACATTGCTCTCTCACCACATACACAAAGTTTTTCTTAGTAGAAGTCGCTGCTAATTTTAAAACCGAAGCACAGACCTCAATTTTCAAAACATTAAACAATGAGGGAAAATACCTATTTAATTCATGTGACATCCTCTATGCAGGAAATGGATAGGGCCTTCAGCATTAGCCTCAGGAGGAAGGACATCAATCCTGCAATTAAAAAGGCAAGTAATTTTTTGTCATAATTGAAGCTACAAAATATGTCTTAACCTTTTGTAGTTGCTTGAAAACATTGCATACCACTCTCTTTGTCATCCATGGGCAGATCATAGTTGCAGTAGAAAAATAAATACATTTCCTCTTCTCCCTCCACCTTGGAGAAGAAGAAATGATGAGACAATGCGAGAAATGTGGGAAGCAATGCCTAACACGCCTCCTAGAGAAGTGCAGCAAAGAATCCCAAACTGAGCAGCTCTGAATTTGCTGTGGTTGCTGTACTAGTAAAGAGGTGCTGATTGAGTGAATCTGGCTAGCTGTCTTTGCCATTTTAACAGCAAAACTTCCTACAGTTCAATTATCCGCAACAGCTTTCCATAATATCACTGAGAAATAAATTACCAGCGTTCCTGCGAAACAGCTGCTTTTTCTGTAAACTGGTGGAAAGACTCTTTAATGAACATTTATGAGGCCGTCAACTGGAGCGATCCCTTTCCCCCAAGCTGCAGGGCTGCCGGAGCAGGCTCCCCGAGAGGCGTTCTACCTGAGTGCACTTGGCCAGATTGATGAGTCTCCTTCCGACAGTTGACTTTTTATGTAGAGAATTTGTTTGGCATGCGCAAGCTGCTTACATCAATATATTATTAAAAAGGGAGGAGGGAAGGGGCCACGGACACTAACTTGTAGCCATGTTGCAGCTTTTCTGGCTGTGTTTGTGTATAAATGTATGTGTTTTTTAATCTTGCATTTTTTTCTGTCTTTTTTTCCCTTCAAGAGAAGCCAGCTATGCATGCAGTGGCATCTTTCCACTTCCCAAATACACATCTCTCTGCCTATTTGTTCCTTTCTGGCTGCCTCTCCCCTCTCATTCTAAGTAGCCCTTTTTTCCGCCTAAATTCTCAGTGGTCCTTAGTACAAACATGCATAGAAAGGTTACTCAGTGGGTTTGCATAGTAAACACAAATGGATATTGTTCTTGACATCTTGTGAACTTGTCTCTCTCCCTTGTATCTTGAGAGAACATAGGACCTACTGGGCCTGTACTAGCCTTGCTGCATTTTTAATGATAGTCCCTGAAATGCAAGGGAGCAAGATGTTGTCACCTCGGCATATTTTATCCCTGATCAAACATTAGTTGGCAGCTGTTCTAAACTTGTAACTCTGTCTCATCTATGCCGGTTGCCAGCTTGGTGGCAAGAGTGCAAAATCTCACCCAGCTTCTTTTTCACATCTCTCTCTTGCTCTCTTACCTACACCTTGGAGTCCTGCTCTCCACTGTAGCACCACAAAATCATTTCTAGCAGACTTCAATACACAGGGAGGAGAGTTAGCAAGATAACCATCCACCTTAGCAAGTAATATTTACCAAAATCAGGATAAATACGTCAAGGTATTAGAACATTCATAAACATTGAATGTCATTTCATATGTGCAGATAACAGCAGACATGAAGGCATGTTCTATGTGTTACATATGGGGTTATTGGCTGGGTTTTCCCTGACTGGTCAGTTTGTTTTAAAAGTTATTAATTTGATCCCTTTTTTTTCTTCTATTTTTTTTTTTTAATTTAAATAAAAGCAAAATAGTTGTTTCTGAGAGAGTATTCACTGCTGAGAAACCACCAATATGAAGGACTCTGGCAGGTCTTTACAATCTTCCATTAAAAAGTAATTGCTTAAGCCATCATCACCACTGCAGACTGACTTAAAATTATTTTGATGGTTTTGAAAAAGTATGATCTCTGTTTGCTAGTGATTTTTCATGATCTGAGGGTCTTCATTATTAAGCAGGAGCCACATAATTTGAAAGTGTTGCTTGTTATTATTTGAGTGTTATGCAGCAATGCTGCACTTGCAGGGAGATGAATGCTTTTTTAAATGGTATTTTTCAAGTCAGTGTAAGAAGTAGGATTTATGGAAGCAATCTTTAATCCTCTCGTTACTATTCTAGATTAGAAAAAGGAATATAAAACCTCAGAAATTCCATTTAATATATCTGGCATTCACAAAGCATTATATAACATAGTTTCTCCATTTGAAGCCCCTTTACTACACAATTATGTATTTTTTTCTTCATCCCAAACAAACAACATTTGTTCTGCTGTCAGCGACTTTGCTTCAGTATCATATTTGGAAATGCCTAAATAACTTCTGAGTGTAACATCTACATCATCTACAACTTGGTACTGGTGAACAGTTAGTAATTGTTTTAACAAATTAAATTCAATTGTTTATGCGCATGGCCACTGGACATAACGTTTGCTTTTATGCAAGAATATTCATGACATAAGATTTCTGGGCACATCATGAAGACCTTGATGCAATTGTCATCTTCTTTCTAAAAATGTTAAGATGTTGTAGAAAAAGCCTTCTCCTGCATGAGCCAATGAAATGTTAGGCAAGTTTAGAAATCCAGGGAGGATATGCTGAGATTATGTATTGCTTTGGTAAAAATTTAAATCATTTTGAGTATTATGTTCTTTTCTCCTTACTGCATTAAGGGGAGGTTGGGGGGGAGACTTTGCAGTACTTGAAAAGGTAAAGAAGGGCAACAAGGCTAATCCAGGATTAAAGAAAATGAGCTCTGAGGACAGTCAGAGATATCTTTAAACCATATGGCCCAGAGGGAAGATATTTAAAGTGGGAATCTCTTGGAAGCATACACAATGCCAACTCAGGTTATTTTTTCTGGATTTGTACATAGGCAAGACATATATAAATGCAAATAGTAAAAAGGTAGTTAAGGGGAACACAAAAATGTAGTATGCCTGGGATCTCAGATACTTCACTGTAAAATAAAGTGAAGCACAGCACTCCAAAGAGGTCTTTGCTGAAGAAAGGCAGGCCAGAGTTATAAAAACTTGATAACCAACTAACTCTCCCTCTAACTTGTTTCTCAAATACTGTGAAATCATCACAGTCTTATTTACAATATGATTGGAAAATCTTGTGAGAAGTTATTGACAGAAAGGTGATTTTCTCTTTGAAAAGAATGCTGCTATAACTCAATTTCAAGCAATGTCTAACTTGACTGAATTAGTAAATATCTTATGAAAATATTTTTCCCCACTGTATTTTTGTTTTCTAACAAACATTTGCTCTTTTGTCTGTACTCTGTTTCATCTCTTCTCTCTTGCACTAAAACAATAACATTAGCTTCAAGGAGAGCTTGCGTGAATGCTTTTTTCCCCCCAAGCTTCAAAGCAGATATTGCCAGAGAACTGTCAATGCCAGTACCATTTCTGAGTTTACAGATCCAAAAGTGCTTTTCAAGGAATGGGAATAAGAATCAGAGGAGTCTATGGGTAGAGCTCCTTTCACATGCGGTATGATTGCTTGCAGTGGAGCAGCAAGAAGAGAAAAAGAAGCCTTCTCTATATAGTGTCAGGGAATAAAGGGAGTCTAAGATGAGCTAACAGACTATTTTGTTGAAGAATTTCTGAATAAAGTGAAGTCGTGTGAATTTGCACAGTTAATAGATGGATTAGAGACCCAATTATCTGTGGTACTGTATATGAACTCCAACAAAGTTACTGTGAAAGAGGCCGTCAGCGCCCCAGCAGATCTGCCTTGAGCCTGGCAAAATGGGCTGCTGATCTTTATTTGAGCCCTGGGACACAAATGGTATAGTACTTGTTGCACTACTGGTAATGCTGGCAATAATAAAACGAGCTTTAGAAAAGCTCTTCCAAAGAGCCTTTGACTGGCTGATCTTTTAGACTGGATACAGCACAAGTATTTCACAGAGAAGGTTTGAATTAGATGAGGTTACATCCCAATTCAGTCAGGTCTCATTCCTGCTCATCCATTTGACTCCTCAGAAGCCTGACTGGCAGTCTGATGAGGGATCTGCAGCCTGAATTCCCAGGATCTTCAGCTCCTGCACAATTTGGCAAGCAACCTTGTGTCACTATATACACAAAGATTTCCAGGACTGCCAAGCAGATTGCGCTGAGGCTCGCAACAGAGGCTCTTCCTCTTCTTAGTCACTGGTTACTTTCTAAGTCAAATAAATCAATTTCAGGTTTGGAAAGGTAGCTCTGCACATGGTCAGTGGTGAAAATTAATTCATACATAAGAAACTGCTTTATGTAAACCTGCCTAGAAAGAATTTTAGAAAAAAAAACAAAATCACTTTGTTTCAAAACTGCTAAAATGTTCCACTAATATTTTGACACAATTAGGCAGCTAGGGAAAATTAATGAACATGTATGTTTAAATGCTATTGGGAATTCAAGCTGAAATAGAAATGTCAGGACTAAACAAAACCATAGACCTTTCTGGGTTTTGTTTGTTTGTTTGTTTGTTTATATATAATTTAAGTGATTTCATGAACATTTTCAGGTATTTAGACAAATACTTTTTAAAAGTTTCACATGGCCATAGTACTCGGCGTGTCTGCAGCTAGCTAATAGCCCATGAATGAACAATCTGCACTCCCAGTGGGGTATGCAGAGATGCTGGACAGCTTTGTTACAAGCCTTTGGTAGTGATGAAGGTCAGACACTGTATGTGAGAGCAATGCAGCTGGTGACTTGCCAGAGCAGGAGATAAGGTTCAGCAATCTGAGAACTCCCTTGCACAATTTTGCCCTATCTGCTAATAAATGCTATCATCCTTCTGAAAAATATAGAGGCCTTTGTTCTGACGAAGGGCAAGGACATATTTCAGATTTTTTTTTTACCTCTTTTGCAGGGAAATCCAAATTCAGGCCACGGAAATGAAAGAAGGCATATGTTTTTATAAACACTGCCAGTGAACAGTCACTAAGTTAACACAATGATAACCTTCCTATTTATTATCTTCAAATCAAAGTTTTCTACTTTTCTGGAAACTGTGGACTCAGTATGGGAGAGCTGTGTCAGTTATAACAGCAATCTGCTGTAAAAGCAGAGCAGACTAGAAACACCACTGGCTCTGGCTTCAAACACTGTGACTTTAAAGAGAGTTAAGAAAAGTAGATTAAAAGGCACTTGGAAGTTAGAAAGTTACACTGCAAATACTACAGAGGAGTCCAGTATCACTAGTCATGTCAGGAAAATAAATTTGGCATTCAGAGTGTCTGAGAAAAGCTTGGCCTATCCCCGATTTACAGCTGAGGAGACTAAAGAGAAACCAGGGGAGACTATCTCCTTAGAATGACATGATGACTGCTTCTGATAGTTTGATGGCTACTCCCAGGTCTAGAAATCATGGCAGCTGATCCAGATATATCATAAAATGTGCAATACTTAACACAACAAATCAAGATAAAAGCTTCCTCCAGTGGGCAAAACACTCACTACACTGGTGTCAGGTTAAAGTGTATGTCAAACTTGAAACATTTTTCAGTGTAGCACAAAACAGCTGAGCAAAGGAAAATCTCTATCATAGCCTTCCTTTTCCTTCCTTTTAGAGCTGGTTCTATAATAAAAAAGTTCAGACATATATAGGTTCCTGGAGAAAGAAGCAGAAAATACAAATTCCCTAAACAAATTTGACTTTTGGAATATATATACTATATATGTATTCCACACTGACCAGAAAACACCTGCAAATTCCAGACCACACAACAAATCTACTAGCTTGTTGCTTTAATCAAATAGGCTACTTGTACATATTCACTCTTGGTCACACTTTGCTAGATAAATATTGCATACTTTTCTCCAAACTGACTCATCCTCAACAGAGAGGTATCTGACCATGCTCTCTACTGCTTCTCCATTCCTACTGCAAAACCAAAAACTTTGCAATGAGAGCCTTGGAAAATGGAATGCAATCTGGCTCTGTCACTATACAACATCTTAGTCACTAGTCACTAGGCTCTGGTAGGCTTCTCTCCCAGCTCTGGTTCAAAGGTCTAAAGAACAGCAGTAACTGTCACATCCTGTAAAGAGACTGACCCTTTCAGTATGATGTTTCCTTTGACAATATCTACCCAACAGAGTGTCTTGCCTAACTAAAACCATAGATATCTTTGGGGTGCT
This sequence comes from Bucco capensis, assembly GCA_013396975.1. NCBI lineage: Eukaryota > Metazoa > Chordata > Aves > Piciformes > Bucconidae > Bucco > Bucco capensis. Next base: position 10,681 of record VWZO01000249.1, on the reverse strand, counting down.
CTGCTGTCAGAACATAAGTACCAGACCAGATAAACCAGAAACCCTTAAACCAGTCTCAGCTGAAACTTTCATCCAGGATGCAGGAGGCACAGGTGGCAATCCTTCCTAATCTCTGTTGGGGCAGTGATTTTGTCCCAGACAGACCTGTCTCCTTATACCACTGTACCCTGTGATGCATTCTCTCTTGCTGAAACTCTTTGAGTTCCTACCAGGTACCTAAATATTCACTGAAAGAGAAGAAGAATGAAAACAACACTAGATACTGGTGGGTAGGACACTTGCCTCAGTTCCACTGAAGTTTTATTTATGGGGTTTGAGTCTCAGCATTTCCTGCTGTTGCTGTGAGTGACTCTTCTCCCAGCTTACCAGCTTCTCTGAATCTGCTCCCTTACAGAGCTCTCCCCACACACTGTATAGAAATGTAAAACATCTACCCATGAGCTGTGCACTGTTAGGCAGCAACAAACACCAGAGTTAGGCATTGTATTGCTCCCACCTCCCCCTGTGCATTAGAATAGCCTCTGATAATAAGGTCCTTGTTAATGACTGATACGTCTTATCCTGTGTAAATTTATATTAGCACTTGTGTTTATAAGAAATGCAAGTACACTACTTTTGGAGTCTTCTAAAAGAATATTTTTAACTCCTCTCAGTTTGTAGGATTAATTAATGTTAATGGGATTAATTTACACCATCTATCAATCCTTTTACTTCATTGCATATGCCTTCATCTATAGTGTAAAATAAGATAAACCGGATCATTTATGGTAATCTCAACTCAGAGTAGCTGATTTGACAAGGTATGTAGTGGGACTCAACAGAGCAGTCAGGAGGAAGAATTTTCTGTCCTTTTCCTCGAAAAGCCATAGGAATGCTAATTCTTATTCTTGCTTTCTCTCTATTTTTTTTTTTTTTTTTTAGGGGTTGGGAGGAAAGGATCTTATGCATAATTTAATTGCTTTGTCTTTCTCCCTCAGGTCAGTATATTATATTATATTGAAAAGTAATTATGCAGCAAAAGTAAAATGTCAAACTGCAGATGTCTGGTAACAAGTAGTACAGATGTGAACGATTCTATTATGTGCCATCTTGCAGACATCTTTATACCTTTCCTCTGAAGCTTCACCC
>VWZO01000248.1:521481-630292 GCA_013396975.1 Bucco capensis | reverse complement strand
AGCACAGGGCCACCAGGATTATTGAAGGAGTGGAACATCTGCCTTATGAGATCAGGCTGAGAGAGCAGGAGGGCTGTGGAGTCTCCTTCTCTGGAGACATTCAAGAGCCGCCTGGACACATTTCTGTGTGAGCTCGTCTAGGCGATCCTTCTCCAGCAGGGGGGTTGGACTAAATGATCTTTCTGCGTCCCTTCCAACCCTTAATCTATACTGTGATACAACCATTGAGAGATGCTGTGAGGTTAAAAGTGAAATACTAGAAATAGAGAAGAGGGAAGTCACCAGTTGTGAATGTTTATCCTCAAGAACGGGCAAGATAATGGATTTTATAGTCAAAGCATGAAGCTTCCAGAGTCATTTGTAGATCAACTGATTAGATTCTGCAGTGAATCTCTTCTCATCTTTTCTCCTGTACTAATTTAGTGTGAGTCCTGATCGTTTCTTGCTCACTTCCCTTCCTCTGCTCTTTGGCTTTCCCTTCTCAGCAAGGGGAAGTTTTTTTTTTTTCCTCTAGAGTCCAATTTTTTCCCAAGCATAGCTCTTTTGAGTAGTTCTGCTTTGTAGCAATATCCAGATAAAATTCCCGAGTGAGCATCGTAATGTTTGTGTTTTTTAGGAACAGTGATTTGTGTGTGGGTTTTTTTGTGCTTTACTGCAGTAGCTACTTGAAAATACAGTTGAAGAAAATGAGATGTCAGGTTTTTTGTAAGACTATCAGATGGAAGATTCCCTTCTTAGAAAGATATACTGAATATACTTTTAAAAATAAAACAGAATTCTTTGGGGACAATAAATGCTCTCTGTGGCACTAAAAAATGAATTTGGGAATAAAGTTTCTTGAAGGCCTGTGCTTATATTTTAGCTTCTACTGAAAACCATGTGCTTGTGACACATCTGTAAAAATACATTTTTAAAATAGTTCAAGTGGAACTGCTCTGTTCCATAAAAAAGAAAACTGGGAAGCAAAGAACATCTAGCTTTGAGTTGTGTAGTATGAACACATTGTGGCATTGGATCATGTGATGGGCAAACTCATTCTGTCTGGGTTGTTTCCCTTGGGATGGGGCAGAGTCAGATCAAGGTCCTCTTCCCTTTTGTGGGGGAGTGGGCAAATTACTAACGATAATGGCTTGAAAGAGATGAGAAAAAAAATCCCATGTTCAAGAAGACAGACAAGTGGAAATGACTTCTCAAATATCTTAAAAATGGAACAATCAAAACAGAGCAAAATAACCTTCCCAACTATTTACTTTAGGATGTTACAAAAAGTGTGTAACTGTTGAGACTGCCATGTCCAGTGGACACTTAACCATCATCCAGCCCTACTCTGTCCTACTCAGCTGCCTGTGTAATGCTGTTGCAGTCTGTTTACCCATGGATGGCAGAAAATACAGGCTAGCTGGATTTTCCTTCTTTCATTTAATTTAGAAGTGCATTGCACTGTACCTGTAGTTTGTACATGTTGCTAGTGAAGCACATAAACAATTTATTGTACCTAAAGAAAAAGGTTCTGAAGCAAAGATACATGAGGAAAAGATGACACTTGTAAGCAGCAACAAGAAAAGAAATAAGTTATCTTGCAGCAGAACAGCTGACATCAAAGGAGGCAGCGTGTTTTTATGGACTAGAACCAAATGGAGTGTAAATTGGTCTTATTGGTTTCATTATTTTCTACTGCACTTACATAAAAGCTAAGATCTTTCCTAGTCATAAAACAGGTGGGCACAGTCAGGAGTGGTAACTCTTCCTGTAGCAAACAAGGCAGTTGAAGGATCAAAAAAAAAAAAAAGAGAAACCATTATTTTATAAGACTTATATAGGATAGGAAAAAGTCTCAGCAATGGGTCCACATAATAAAGTGAAGGAAAGAGTCATTTTGGATTCTTGAAATGTCATCCCTTCAGCTGGGTGGCTGGCCCTTTTTTATTATTGAACACTTCTTTTTCCAGAACAAATACAAGTGTAAAGCTGTATCCTGCCTGGTTTGTAATCATAGAACAGTTTAGGTTGGAAAGGGCCTTTAAGATTGAGTCCAGCCACTTGGTGGAGCAAAGTCCACCACCAAACCATGTCCATAAGCACCACATCTGTATGTTTTTTTAAATACCTCTAGGGATGATGATTCCACCACTTCCCTGGAGAGCCTATTCCAATGCTTGACAATGGTTTCAGTGAAGAAGCTTTTCCCTAATATCCAATCTAAACCTCTCCTGGTGCAACTTGAAGCCATTTCTTCTTGTCTTAACTGCTACTTGTGAGAAGAGACCAACCCCCACATTGCTACATCCTCTTCTAAGGTACTTGCAGAGAGTGAGAAGGTCTTCCCTCAGCCTTCTTTTTTCCAGGCTAAACAACCCCAGTTCCCTCAGCAGCTCCTCATAAGACTTGTGGTCTAGACGCTTCACTTCTTACACTTCTTTGGACATGCTCTACCAACTCAGTGTCATTCCTGTAGTGAGGGGCCCAAAACAGAACACAGTATTCTAGATGTGGCCTCACCAGTGCTGAGTACGGGGGGGACAATCTTTTCCCTAGTTCTACTCATCGCACTATTTTTGATACAGGCTGAGACGCTGTTAGCCGCCTTGGCCACCTGGGCACACTGCTGGCTCATGTTCAGTTGACTATTGACCAGCACCCCCAGGTCTCTTTCTGCTGGGCAGCTTTCTAGCCACTCAAGCCTGGAGTGTTGCATGAGATTATTGTGACTTAATTGCAGGACCTGGCACTTGTCCTTGTTGAGTGTCATACAATTGGCCAGTTCCCTCTGTAGAGCCTTCCTACCTTGAAGAAGATCAACACTACCCTGGCACTCAAGAGAATCTCCTCCATAACATTCCCCAGCACTGAGGTAAGACTTATAGACCAGTGCTTCCCCTGATCCATTTTTCAGCCCTTCTCATAGATGAGCGTCACATTTGTAAATGTCCAGTCAAGTGGGACCTTCCCTGTTAGCCAGGGCTGCTGATAAAATAATTGGAAGTGGCTTGGTAAGCGTTTCTGCCAGCTCCTACAGTACTCTTGGGTGGATCCTATCTGGCCCCATAGACTTGTAGTGTAATGTAATACAGTTAACGCTGGTGAACTGAGAGTGATACATTTGTGTCAAAAGGCTGTTGGTTAACCATGGGAAAATAGCTGTATTGGTAAATAACAAGCCATAGCTGTTCTTCCTTTCTTGGTATTGCCAAAGACAGCTATGCCAAAATTATTCGTGGACAAGTGGGAGAACTGCAATATGTGGCCATGGCTCTGCAGAATGTAGTATTGTACCATGGATGTGGTGTAACTGGACTGTTACCACAAAATTTGTGTATGTGGTTTCGTACATGGCGCTTAGTGGCATGGTTTAGCTGATGCCGTATTGTTGGATCATAGGCTGGGCTTGATGAACTTGGGGGTCTTTTCCAGCCTTGGTTATTCTGTGACTCTGTATTTTAAGGTTTTACTCTTGTAACCTGTGAACTATGTAGATTATTTCTAAAATAAACATTAATATGCGGAGTCAATTTCTAAAGATATTAAGACGTTTGCAAACCAGAGATTATCAGTCCAAATTAAAAGATAGAAGTGTTGAAGATGTTATTTTGAAGATTTTCAGCTGTTGCATTCTTATTCCTAATGAAGCCAGGAGTATGCTTTGGCTGCTGCTGTAAACCTTCCATTTGATTAAATGGATGTGTGAGGAGTGCGTGGTTCTGGATTTAGAAGCTGGGCAAGGTCAGATTGTTTTGCATCTATTGTTGATTTGTATTCTTACTGTTAGAAATGGTCTGATCAGAATAGTCATAATATCAATTTAGTTAAAATCTTTTGTTTGTTTGAAAATGGCTATTGATTTCTGGGGATCTATTTGTAATTTACAGGCACTTGCTAGACAGCTCACCCAATATATTTACATGATAAGGTTGTTTGGGAACTGCTTATTTTGAATTTTCATGGTGTGTGACTAGTCACCTAACTTCCACATTATTGCTTCTCTTTCATTTTTCAGCAGCAAGCTTTTGAAAAGCAGGTGAATAAATGGAGGGAGGTTTATAAGACATGCATAGGACATGTACCATCTATGAAAATTTTTGGGTCAATATTTCAGTGAATAAATCCAGGATCAGAAACAGGAACAATAAATAACAAAGTTGCTTATATTTTAAAAACATTGGTAACTAATCTGAGGAATTGCTTTTCCCAGATGAATGATGAGATGGGGCATATGAAATGTTTAGTATGTATGTATGTGTGATGTCTATTATCTGGATGAGGGGATTGAGTGCATTCTCATTGGAGTTCATATTTTTAGTTCCTGTATCAGGATAGATTTGCCCTACAAACACTTGGAGCGTGAGCTAGTAGATGTTAGATTTTTTTTTTGTCTAATGCCCTCTGAAATGATTATATTCTAAAATGCCCAACAGAGAAATATAATCTATAAAATTGCATTTTTACCTGTTTTTGTTTTCCCTGTTCTTCTGTGCTTTATATTTTTGATTTCTTTATTGCCTCCCAATGTCTTGGGTTTTTTTATACTTTTTTCTCTCTATTCTTTATCTTTTCTCTTAATCTCCTGTTCCTGTCTTGTTATTTCCTTTTCTTTAAATAATGCATCTCTTTTCCTTTTTCTCAACCGTTCAGCTGGTTTGTTCTTTCTCCGCCTTTAACCAGGGCTCTGGCAGGCCTTAGTGCTTGCCTCTGCTTGAGGGTTTATTTTTACCTACTAGTAGTGATTTGTTTATATAATAAAGAAAGGTCATCTTCAGATTTTAACATTGCAGTGCTACCCACTGTAGGAAATATCACTGTTGTCAATTTATTGCGAATGTTTTTGGATGTGTTGAGCCCTAAATCTGATAACAAGAGAGTAAAATTCAGTAGAGTTGCTAATGTTACAAAAAAGATATGAAAGCCTTATACCATGGAGGTGAAAAGATGAACTTAGCCTATATAGTCTTTCTCAGAATGCAAAGCATGTAATTCCTGTCCTTCGTTAACATTATTAGGGCTTTTTGAAAGTGAAGGTGTTTCCTTTCTAATATTGCTGAGACTCCACTTGTTTCCAAAAATGGTGGTGAAGCCTACTTTAGAAATCCTGCTGGTCACAATGGTACTGGGCAAAGCTGAAAAGGAGGTCATGATTTTTACCAGAGATACTAGGCATGTGAATATGAGTAGCATATTAGTGATGCAGTTATGTATTTAGGTAATTTTTTCAAGCATAGTCTTCAGTATGGAGCCAGCAATTTAATATTCAAGGTTTCTCTTTTGCTGCTTGAAAATGTAAAGGTGTACACATGCTGTACTGAAAAGGCTTGTGTTGATTTCGGTGAGAGTTTTGCTCAGATAAAAAATACAGTGGTATGACGATGTGTTTTTTTTTCCAAGTAGAAAGAAGGAAAGGATTTTAATTATGATTTTCTCTGCTTTATTTGTTCTGATTCTGAATTGTTTCTGTCTTCTAAATGCTGTTGTCGTCTTGCTATTTGTCAGTGTGAAACATGACTTTTTTCATGAACTGAGCTCTGTGTCAATGTAAGTTGCCTAACAGTGCTCTGATGCAATGGGCTGATAAAGACTATGAGCAAAACCACAGCAAAATTGCATAAACCTCAGTTAACTCTGTACAGCTTTGTGATTGTCTGATGTGGCAGAAATTTACTGGCTGCAGGTAATAGTTTAGGGAAAAGATACGATTTTTGTGTCAAGTAGATGTTACAGAGAAAAATCTTAGGCTGGCTTAGAAACAGCAATTGCCATGTTATTCCCAGGATTTGCACAGGCAGATCGTATTGTTTTATGCTGAAGAAATCTGGATGTTTCAAAGAACTGCAAACACAATAAGCAGTGGGAGTCCTACAAGGCCTCAGAGAATTCCTAGTACTTAACTGAAACCTGCTCGGTAAACAGGAAACAAAATCCCATCTCTTACTAAATTAATTATACTCTTGCAGCAGGGGGGACTCATAGTCAAAACATCAGGACTTCCTTGCAGAACAAATGGGTATAAATAATGTATTCATTAATATGCTCCTGTAGGAAACTGGATGAATGTTTCTAATAGTCAGAGAAATGAAGTCCTGGAACAACCTTGTGGCCAGTGTAGTAGGGGCAGAATCCTTCCTGCTACTAGGTAAAATTTCTGTGCTTTATGAGTGGGACTGTGACTTTTGCAAACTGTGGCAGAAGACAGAACTTAATGCTTCATATCATTCTACCTGGGAATCATCTTGGGGCAGGGCATAACAAGTGTGCAAATACATGATAATAAATGGGATTGCTTAAATACTCTGCTTAGAATATCATGAACAAGCAGAATTCTGTAGCCTCAGTGTTGCAGTAGTTGTCATGCAACATTTCTTTCCACTGCTATATGCCATGTCAGAAGAATCTGATGAAGTCTCCTTAGGGGTACTGAAATCAGTTCTGGGGAACACCCCCTGTAAAATGCACCACTAAATGTACTTGAAACTCAGTGGACAGCTATTGCTTATTTTACTGAAATTTATTGTTTCTTTAGGGAGGCACAGAGGGGAAGCAAATGAAAGCCTTTAGTGCAGATAAAAGTGTTTTGAAGGCTCAGAAGTTTTGCTTCAGGATATTATTATATTAGATTTTATTATTTAGTAGTTTACCATTAATTTCTTCAATGAAAGAAGTTCCTCTGCTTGCAAGGTTGAAAAATTATGAAAGGGTGCTTTAGGGACAGTCACAGGATACTAAAGCAGGATCTTAAGCATACACAAACGGGTCAGTGCATGTTCCAGATGTTGGGTCTTACTCTTTTACTTGCATTAGCTTTAAATTAGTGCAGTTCTGCTGGCTTTGTTGACACTGCCCATGATTCCCATCAACATGAATATTAGAGTTGGACCAAATGATTTGCAGTTTCATGTGCAAATGGAATGCTAATTACTCATTAAACTGTAATGCCTTTGCTAATATTTTTGAGCAAGCTTTTTCCCTCAGCTAGTAGAATAAGTCTGCAGTGACATAGCTGGCCTGTTGTTACTGTAGACTGCAAAAATAACTTGGTTCCAGGTCACTCTTCACTAGCAGACAGTAAATTCTAGAATAAATTTCTGAAATACAAATCTGTAGAGCAAAAATCTTGTTTGTGCAGACAATGTTTATATGCAGGTAGATGCTCACTGGAGGCCACATTTATGTATATGAAACAGGCATGCTGTGAACATTTTAGTGGCTTTGCTGTGAATATTTAAGTTGGTCTACATTTGTAGTTTCCTTAATGAAGTGATGAGACCTTAGTGACCAATTTTTTTCATGCACTGCCTTTCATAAAGAAAGGTTCATCTCCACATGTGGCTGTAACAGTATTTGGTGTCTGAAGGGAAGGGGCAGGGAGCAGAGAGTGCCAGCTAAAATGGCTGCTGTGGGCTTAGTTAGTTTAAGATGAGCATGCTGTGTATGGAAGTCTGGTCCCTTGGTAGCTGGATTATAAGAAGGGTGTAAATTACTGATTAATAGCTTAATTCAATTATCTATAACCATTGTGTAAAAATAAGCTGGTGTTACTTCATGCAGTTCAGTAAGTGCATCTGCTCATTGCCTGCTGTTGGTTAGTCACAGAAGGTATTGTTTCATTAATAACAATCAACAAACTAAGCCTAAAAATACAGGGTATTATATAAATTAGAGGTATCTTGTCACCTTGAATACTGTATACAGATATCTCATTCTATCTCAAGAGATATTGTAGACTCTGTGAAGGCTTAGATATACAGCAAGCTCAGTGCTTAGATTGGAGATGTAAACTAAGATGAAATGACAGTATTTTTTTACCTGGAATTGAAAAGCCATCTCAGTATTTCTAATTATTTCAACTAATAATACATAAGAGAAGAGGAGTGCTAAATGAAATTGAAATGCAGCAATCTGAAACCTGGTAAAAATACTTTGTGGCATGTATTTAAGTCATATATAAGAAGATACTTTAAAAGATCTACATTTTTATAAGGGCAATATGTTTGTGATTAGATGGGATAGTGCAAGAAACTAAGAGTAGGTTTAGCTTCTGTGATGTGGGCATAAAATTGAGGTTGCATTTAATCATTTGTGGTGAACTACATGATTCCTTGCATAGATTGCAAATGCAGTAATTAGCTACCTGAAGAGCTGAGAAGGCAAGGAATTGCGTTCATGTTTCCTTTGTTTTTTCTTTAATTTAACCTGTATGAAATCAAGCGTGTGTCTTCCAGTTCAAGTTTAAAATCAAATGGCAACTGTCTGAAATAAGAAACCAAGGTTGTAGAACAGCTATTGCATCATTATTCTTTGAATATTTTAAGTTCTTTACTTTTTTAATTACAATTCTGATATTGGTTCATGTCAGAAATAGACTGGACTTAAATGACATGATTTGTATGTTGTCAGGTATGTATTATTTTTCTAAGACTTTTTTTGAACAGACTTCTCCAGTTTCCTCCCAAAAGAGAAGACTTTAGTCTCAGAGGCTATTTAAAGACTTTCTTTAAAAAGAATCTAAAAATGATGTGCTTATTTCCTTTAGTTTTCCAAGTCAGTTTTGATAACCTTTTCTTAAATAGAACTCACTGTCATGGCTGAAGCCAAGCTGATAACTAAGCACCATGCAGCTGCTCACTTACTCCTCCCCCATCCAGTGGGATGGGGAGAATTGGAAAGATAAAAAAAAAGTAGAACTTGTGGGTTCAGATAAGAACAGTTTAATAACTAAAATAATAACAATAATAAAATATAATAATAATAAATGAAGCAGAACCAAAAGAGAAATAAAACCCCTCAAAAGACAAGCAATGCACAATGCAATTGTTCACCACATGCTGACCCACTAGATGAACTTCAAACAGGAATTAAACCCATGTATTTTCATTGTGTGAAAAGGAAGACTTCATTTCTTTTTCTGGTGTATTATGTAAAGTATTAGACAAAGAAAATAATATCCATTCTGTATAGTTCTTACTCTGCTCCCATTTGAGTCAATAGTAAATCTGTTACTGAATTTAATGAAGGTCACTTGGGACAAAATAATGCCTGAAAAAATAATTATTTTGAGCAATTTAATAAGAAATTGTAATAACATGTTGAAACGAAGCAATTATTTTGGTGGCCACAAATGGAAGTTACTGCTTATACATGCAGGTTTTAGAATGGGTTCATCCCACTTAAACCATGTAAAATTCGGTTTCTAATCAAGGGTAGTCATCTGAACCTTCTTTCTGATGCCATAAAGAAGGTGAAAACCCTGGGTAGTCTAGGCTAATTCCCTTGTCTTCACTCAAAGAAAATGCCCTTGCAAAAGCGTTGACATTCTTTTGTTGAGCTGCAATCCTAATTTGTAAGTATGAAGAACTTATTTGTAGTCAATGCAGCTGTGATATTACAAAGATCTGCAATAATATTTAGAGTGAGATCAATGTTTGTAGCCCATTAGTAACGTAGATTGGGGCATAACTTGCAAATAGTATTCATTGCAATTATTTTCTTTTTTAAAGCCATTAATTTCTTTACAAATAAATATTTAATAATCAGTCTAGACAAATATAATCAAAGTGTTTGAGAAAGCAACGAAGTGAGCAGTAGAAGGTAGTGTTCTGTCCAGAGATGGTATAGATTAGTGTGATGAGAACAGTAAACTACGCTGAAAGGTAAAAAGGGGATAAACTTATGCCAGTGTTAGGGAATAAGCACTTAGGTATACTGACTACAGTAGAACACAGTAAGAACAGTAGTTTATGATATATGATACATTAAGCTAGGCACTCTTGCAAAGGAGAAGTAGGAAAGCATGATTCACTTTTTCTGACAAGTGAAGTCAATTGACTAGGAATGCTCTAAGCGCTGGAGCTGCAATCTGTCTAGTAGCCTATAAGAAATAATTGTTAGATGAAAATGATGTCAAAGAACTTTCAAAATATAATTATTATGCACATTCACACTCAGGATGAAGTGGTTGTCAGTGACTTACACTAGATGAGAAACTACAGTTGTTAATATTTAAGCTCATACAGCAAGCTCAGCTATGCTTCCCAATGCTGCTTCTGTCTGTGTGTATTCTTATTCTTTCCTTACTACTGTTCATTACAGGACCCTGTAAACATGAAGACAGACAGACAATCCATTGTGTTGTGTTTAATAATGTCCTTATTTCTTTAACAGTTTTTTATTTTCTTTTTATTAGTTCCTTTATCTCTGTATTCACAGGCTCCTGTGATAAATGGCAGTGAGGAAATAAATAAGGACATTATTAAAAGCTACACCATGACTTTTTTCTTTAGACTTTCTTTTTCTCCGTGTTGAAAAGATTGTATGATTAAACTCTTTTCAGGGAAACAATACAGCATTATGGATGCAGAATATGAGTCATTCTGTCAACTTACATCAATCCATATCCATCCATCTATCTATCATTCATGCTTGTATGTGATTTGTATAACTCTGGGTACTGCAGTGGCAGTTGATTGTAAACAGAAGGAAAACCAGCCTCTTTTGATTGTAAGGAGAGCAGCATTCAGCAGCAATGAAATGGCATGTTCAGCCTTTTCTGGGAACAGAAGAAATATTTGATTCTTTGTAATTTCTTGCACACCTATTTGGATTTACACTGATTAGTTAGCAGTCTCTGTTATGTGATGTGTGATTTTTCTAGTGTAAAATTTGGTCTTTGTTATGATTTTCATCACACTGAAGAACTGGCTTCTTCTCAGTGGCTGTTTTGAGGCTTTGTTATTCTCTGCAGCTTTATACCATGTTCACATTTATTTTTGTCTGCATCTCTTTATCTGCCCTATGTTCTTCATTTTACTTTCTTTTTAGACAGTTACTTTAATTTCTATCCTTTCCCTCACACATAAACTAGATTTTTTTTAAGTGTGCAAATGTCTTTCTTCAGCTTCAAAAGATAGTACAAGAAGTAGGATTTTCTTCTTCCTTGCTGTTAAATCCCACTAAAATCTTCCACAGCATTGCAGCTGTCTCATGGTGCCCTAGCAGATCTATTTTTTTTTTTTGGCTTTGTTACACAGGAATTCTTTTATTGATCAAAAGTTCCTGTGTCGATGTCTTACTGATTTCCAGTAAATATTAATCTAAAATTACTTGGATTCTCTGAATAGTAATTTAATACGTAGGATGGATTTCATTTGAAAAGCCAGTGTCAATAGAAATTGTATTAAACCAGTACTAGTGATTACTTCCAAGTAACAATTTAATCACCTTTGAGTACATCTCTGTCCTGCTTCTATGAACTATTTGTAGAGTCTCATCAATATACTGTTTGAATGGAATGATGAATTTGGATTGCAGACGTTCCCCAAATTCAATTCCAAATGTTCTTTTTCTATCCTTATGAAACACTGATGTTCCCCAATTGCTGGTGTGGCCACAGCATAGGTACTGAGACTGCACTTTTTTAGATGTGATGCTTGACAGAAAGTAGAAGGGAGTTTTCAAAGATGGTTAATTTTAAAGTTTGCTTTCTGTGCTGGCTCAGCTTAAGTAGAATCTTCAGAAAAAGCAGTTTTATTAAACTGAAACTAGTCATAAAAAGTCCATAGATGCTGCAAACTTGTTTCATTTTTATTAATGTTGAAATATTTAAATATGTATAAAATATATATTTTTTTTCTATCCTGACTCCTTTGCTTAGGTTTTTATTCTAAAGTATTTGATATTCATATACTAGTTGTTTCACCTTGCATATGTTAATATCACACGCAGAGCCTATATATGAACTTCTTCAGTGTTATTAAGGTACAATGCCCTAGCATTAGATAAAATTAATTTATATTAGAAGTTTTAATTCTGATTCTAATTCAAAGCAAAAAGAAATTAAAGCATGTCAGGATTTTCTGGAAAATGTAAATGTATGCTTACAAGTGTTATTGAATGTTATGGTATAAAGCCAGGACTGTATTGACTCTTTTCAATGTCATCCAGTGTTAGAACAAGAGGGAATGGGAGCAAGTTGGACCACAGGAGGTTTAGTATTATCATGAGGAGAAACTTCTTTACATTAAGGGTGACAGAGCACTGGAACAGGCTGCGCAGGAGGGCTGTGGAGTCTCCTTGTCTGGAGACATTCAAGAGCTGCCTGGATGCATTCCTGTGTGACCTCGTCTAGGTGATCCTGCTCTGGCAGGGGGATTGGACTAGATGATCTTTCTAGGTCCCTTCCAACCCCTGACATACTGTGATCCCCTTTCTCTCACTGTTCTCACAGGCAATTGATGCTTCTTAGAACATCAGAGAAATGTAACACAGTTAATGCACAGGTTGCTGCAAAATCTTGGGCAACCTTGAAATATCTGTGTTGGGTTTTATATATAAATGCCTCATTTGTTAAAGTATGCCTTTTAGTCCAGCTGTCATGTAATTGGAGGAACATTCACCATAAATGTGATTTTGATGTAGAATTAGTTTTACATTTTGGAATGTCTTGGGTAAAATAAAGAGCATCATCTTTTCAACTGATGCATACTGCAATTCAGTTAAGTTTATTTTTATCAAGCACATAAAGATTGATTTTTTTTTTTTTTGCCATCACAGGCATAGATTACTGCATATTCAAAAGAAGTCTTGTGTAGTGAGATTCTTCCAGTTTATCCTTTTGACTTATTTTTAGCATTTGATTTTAAAATAGCAGGAGAAATATGCTGTTTCTCTGACTCCTAGTCAAATTGCTGTCTGACTGAAAACAATGAACTGAGCTGCTGTATTCTGCCCATATTTTGGGCAGAATTTCATTCTCCTTTTTCAGCACTGTGTCAATCTGTAGTGAATCAAGTCCTGCCCTTTATCCTGTCTATGCATACACTAACTAAATTTTCCAAATAAGCTCAATAGAGCCATTATTAATCATCAAATATGAGGAATGAAGGCAATATAGGACACTAAGAGATCAGATCTTGAAGCTTGTTTAGGTGTCTGGTGATGTGAAAAAGCATCAGAATGAGCTTTTCAAAAACCTCTTTAAATGAAGGGATTCATACACATGTGTAAATCCTTTCTTGACCTTGTTTTCATCTTTAAGCATCTTTGAAAATACAGCTTCAAGACTATTAGCAAGTCAGAGGTAAAGAAGTGAACAGACATTCCAAATGACTCTAAAGTGAGGCAGAAGATACGTTCGAATATATCAGTGTTCCATTCTTATACCTATGCCTTAAATATGTGTTTGAATTATTTCTAGCAAAAATCTGCTCTGGTGCTTCAGTATTTGCTATTCAGTGTTCATAATTTGTTTTTCTCTTGTTTAAACCATTTTAGTCATTGAATCAGAGCACTAAAAACATTGTAATATAATTAAGCTGGCCAAAAACATTCCAGAAATAACAAAGTATGGTACTGAGGTGAAGATTTTACAGGCATCCCAAGGACTGAAATTTGTTGACATAAAATATTCAGCAAATACTTGCAGGTAGTGAATGTTTGAATAAAATTATAGTCAATTCCTGGAGAATTTGTGATAAGAGAGGAGACTAAATTCACAAGAATATGATTCACAATGAATAATTCAGTTGTAGCAGAACTAACATTTGAAAGTTCGACTTGCTTCATATTTCACAACTTTCACATCCTATCATTTATTAGCAAGAGTTAATCTCTTTTAATTAGTTTTCTGGAAATCTGAGGACTTAACAGTTACACAAACCTAAAGGAAAAAGTGGCCTTTGCTTTTCTTTGAAGTTGGTTCTCTGTTTTTGTAAGTATGAAAACATGGTTTAATTGGTCCTAGTAAGGTGAAAAATGCTATCTATATGTCTGCAGAATGAATCTCTGAATAAGTTAAATAGTAAATTCTAGAAATTCTGGAACCTAGAAGTCTTGTTAAACGATGTCTTTTGATATTTTTAGTTTTGTTGAATAGAAACACTTTATGTCAGGTTTTTTTGAAGGAACAGGAGATTATACTTGGGTTGGTATTGTGAATTATTTGATAACAACTACAGATACTTACGTTTTATAGTGAACACAATGTATTTCGTGTATTTATCCTTTTCAGCTTATGAATTACCCATAAGCAAATTAGCTTATTTGTATTTTGAATTATTTTCAAAATTGTTCTTGATCGGCAGACAAATGAGGATTCAGTGTTCTTAGAATTCCGAATACCACTTCCTTGACACTTGTTACTTCTATGGAATGGCAGATTCCTCCATAAAAATGGTGACACATTCAAAATTAACTTTCAAAAATATGTTGCATTAGTTTGTTTATATTTCATTTCCAATCTGGGTTCTGCTGTTTTTCTAATTGACTCACAGAGGGTGATCACAGAAAGATGATGAATGTGATTGGTGAGAATTCCAGGCTGCACAGGAAGTTTGGGTTGGGCTGTTGGCCATTGACTACCTTTAGATGAAAAGACAGGAGTTTATTTCAAGTATGACACTGACTTATTAGCAGAGAAAGGTTGATCTTTCTGCAAGACATATTTAACAAGATTTGTAGTGAAAAAATGGAGAAAATAGTAAGATTATTGTATCATGAAGCATATAAGTCAGAGGCAGCTTTTGAAAAATATTGCTGTAATTACTTTAACTGTAATGTCATAAAGCCTTGACATCTTTGTGCAGTATGACAAACTGTACAAATAAGTCATCTAGCAACTATTAACTACAGCTTCTTATTTTTAATACCAGATTTTAATTAGTATGAATTATACACCTACTTCCCCAAACTGACAGAGTTACATTATTTCTTTGGCTTATTTTCTAGAAACACAAAGTTGCTTGAGTTATCCTCTCTAAACAGGCAACTGCAGTGTTGGCAAAATAGGCATGGTGCTCAGAGATGCCTTATGTTTCTCCAGCATTTATCAGACATGTAAGACTGCATCTTCACATAAAAATCAAAGTGCTGGTAAGGGCATCCAGCTCTGAAGATGCAAAAACAATAATATCAAGGAATACTGTAATTACGTATCAGAAGAAAGCAGAATGGACTAGCATTTGTTAGTTCAACAAAGATGTGAGACTTGCTTCCCTGAGAGCTTTTCCAAACCTGGAAATAGCAATTTTTGCAGCTCTTTCTGCCCTGTGATTTTCAGCTGAATTTTGTGGCGGTTTTGGAGCAGAACACTTGGGCTCATGGGGAGATAGAGCAGCTGAGGAAACACTGCTTTAAGGAACAGTCAATTTTTCATAGCAGTAACTTTGGCTCAATGCATTGCAGTGTATTATTAGGCTTATTTCTCTTGTATAACCATGTAAAAAATAAGAAACTGAATGGAAATAGAGAAGCCCTAAATTTCAGGACTAATGAAGAAACTCCAGCTAGATGGTCCTCATTCTCTAATTTGTCCATTAATGATGAGTCACTGTTACTCAGATAAATCATATAAAGCGTATTGTTAAATGGGGGTAAGAAACAATCTTTTTTTTTTCCCCAAACATTTGTCCTGTAGTAATTTCTGCAGTCTCCTCTGCATAATTTTCAGGTTTTTGTGTCTCTGGTTCTGATTTTTTCTAATTGCATATCAAGAAAATTTGTCACTTTAGCCAAAGGTCTAAAGGAGTGTATTGTAGAACTAATTTCGGTTGGTCTCTCTGAACATTAAAGATCTACTGAGCTGTCAATGAGAGGAGTTCAAGTTGTTCTGCGAGACACAGTCTGATTTGAAAGCCAGTGAAGGTTGCAGGAAGCTTCCTTTTTGCTGCAGCAAGTTTTGAATTAAGTATTCAGACATTTTATTGAAGAAATAGAATTTTTTTCTGTCCATTGTATGTACCAGTGGATAATTGAGCTGCACAACATACTAGAATTCATTACTCTATTTGGGTAAATTACTTGTTATGTATTGCTAAAGTTTTATTTAAACTTAGAAATTCCCAAGAGATAATTTGGAAGTAGGTGTCAAAGCAATGCATATGCTTTTAGTTTTGCCAGGTACATAATATCTAATCATTAAACAATTTCTGGTTTATGAAGCTTTGTCTCTGGAGGAAATAGGAACTAGCAGATATGCCAGAATAGTTTCTGAACATTGAAGTGAAAAACTGCGAACTCTGTACTGCCTGAGGGTTTGGAAGAAAACAGACAGGGTGTGATATTTTTGGACTATTCATAGTTTCCAGCATCTTTGGGTAAGGTGAAGTAAATTCCTTGATCCTCAAGGAACATAATTAGTAATTCTCTATAATCTCTCAAAGGAAGTCTCCTTATTATAACGCTAGATCATATACCAGTTTGTCCCTTTTCTAATGTGACTGGCTAATTATTAAAATACTCTGATTTTCTCCAGCTGTTTTCTTCCTGAGTAAACAGATTGCTAAGTTCAATTGGCTTCCATTTGCACTTCATTGCTTCTTGACAGCAAGCACTCTGTAAAAATGAGCTGCCTCAGGGTGTTTATAATCTCCAAGGGAAGAAGAAACAAATGTATGCATAATTTTGCTAATTTTTTAATATTGGTTTCCATAAAACATAACAGTTCTGAGTGCAAAACTTTTTTTTTAATGAGCTAATATAAAGGTTACAATATTACCCTTTTTGTAGGCAGGAAGGCAGAAAGAGTCCTTCATCAGTGTTTCAAATCAGTTTCTGTTACAGTTGAAATTATCTTCTGAGAAGTGCAAGGTAATTAAAAGGTCAAAAAAAGGGCAAGTAGTACATGGATTTACTTGCAAGTAGCATTTCATTTAGAAGTGGTTCAAACCAAGTTAAACAGTGAACAAACTCTACTGAAACCTGTACTAATAAAGTGTTTGGTTTCTTTCCTTCATATTAGGGGCACAAGTCCATTAGCACATCTATACCAATATCCTTCCTATAGGGATTTATACTGTGGAAGTTCCCCCTATCTGCTACAAAATACTAGCCATTTACAAGCTTTTCAGCTCATTTTCTTTACATGTCAGGTCAGGGTAGATAATTGTTAAGTAGTGAGTGTCAAGAAATCAGATTCTTTAGGAAGGTTCTAGAGTTACAGCCAAGAAGTAGCTAGATGCTACCACTTCATCAGAGCAGCTGTTTTGCCTGCCAAACAAAATTTTTAAAAGTTCCTTAAAAGAAGGGTGGGGGAAAAGGCATGAATTAACTTAACTGTTGAATTATTCCACGTTATTTTGCTCTGTACTCCATTTCCCTTTATGTCACTTTCCATGTGAAAATGTGAGCAGAAGTCTTATGAGAAGTGACTGAGGGAACTGGAGTTGTTTAACCTGGAATAAGAGGCTGAAAGGAGGTTGTAGCAAGTTGGGGATCAACCTCTTCTCCCAGGTGACTAGTGATAGGACAAGAGGAAATGACCTCAAGTTGCACCAGTGGAGGTTCAGTTTGGATATTAGGAAAAAATTTTTCACTGAAAGAGTGGTTAAGCATTAGAACAGACTGCCCAGGGAAGTGGTGGAGTCGCCATCCTTGGAAGTGTTCAAAAAACATGTAGATATGGCACTTTGTGACACGATTTAGTGGGCATGGTGGTTTTGGGTTAATGGTTAGACTTGATGATCTTGCAAGTCCTTTCCAACCTTAATGAGTCTAGAATTTTGCAAAGCAGGAAGAAGTATCTTACGAAAAACCATGATCTTGGAATTCCACCTTTTGTTTATGTGCAAGCAGCATGAAAATGAGCGGCAAAAAGAAAAGCAATTAATATGTAGGGTTCATAATATTTTGTGCCTTGTGAAATCTATTGGTGTGAAGGGGTCTCTGTGTGAGTTTTATGACTATAGTGCCTGAAGGATTGAGAGGAGGATTGCAACAGGTTATCCCCCAGTTTGAAGGATATCCTGCAGAAAGGTCAGGGTTGTG
Source organism: Bucco capensis (assembly GCA_013396975.1). Lineage (NCBI taxonomy): Eukaryota > Metazoa > Chordata > Aves > Piciformes > Bucconidae > Bucco > Bucco capensis. The sequence continues at coordinate 612,550 of VWZO01000248.1, read as the reverse complement.
AAGATGTTCTGGTTATTCTGCTATGTTCTATAGCACAAAAATTTTGATGAAATAGAAAATCTTGCTTCAGAAAATATTTACAGTGGTAAGAATACCTTAGAAATAATCAGCTTAGTGAAATTTCTTAAATACTAATCAAAACCTCTAGAGAAGCACATTTATCTCTTATTTAAAAATGTGAATTAAAGACAACTCTTTTGTAAAAGCTTTCCTACTAATAATTTGAAGTTACGATCAAAAGTATATAAGATCTTACTCTTATGTGATACTAATGCCAAAAGTAGTAGACTCGGTGCTAATGACAAAGAAAATGGCAATTTCCAAAAACATAGTATAATATTCAGTCATACTCGTTAGAAAACAATCCATGCATTCTTTTTATTTATTCCCTCTCTGCATAGTGCCTTCATGCTTGGCCTCTCCACCTCCCTTCTGATCATAAGCCAAGATTGCCCCCAAATTGACTAGTGCATATTTTTATACAGGATTTCATGTGCATACATTAAAAATATGTAACTACACATACATATGGTTCTTCAGTCACTTTTATTGTTGATGACATCTGAAGTCAATGGGGGTCAATTTAATTTCTAGTAGTAGGTGTTAGCATCTAATAACATGACAAGGATGGCACAGATGAATCATTTAATTGCTTTACCTGGGTTTTCTGTGCAATCATATCACTATTTTTGAAGGAAAGAAGCTAGTGTTTGGTAAAGCTGTCCAAACATATATAATTAAAAATATCTATTAGTAAGAATTGACTAAGACTAGAAAAACACAGTACAAAATAATTCGGCATCTTCAATACTGGAGTGATAGGGAAGGTAAGAGTAGGAAAATGTCCTTAAAATTAAATTCTTAAAAATCAAAATTCATTCAAAATAAAAAAAAAACCTGAGAAATTTGATAATATGCTACAAGTATAACCTATGCTGTTCAAGAAGAAAAGGCATACTTTATTGAGCATTTAAACTGTCTGAAGTAGGTAGCATCTGTAGGTATTTGGATCAGTCTGCTCTCGTGGCAGAATGGAAGACATGAATTCTCTGTTTATGCAAGTAGAAAGAAAATGGAAAATTAACATTTCTTTGGGGCATATTAAAGAAAGAGGGCAGGAAATACCAGAGACTAATGACATTGCTGTAGTGGTGAGAAAGGAGCAGAGAATATCTGTGGTAGAAACTGGCAACATGAGAGGATATTTTGAGGCTACAGTGTGCACTCTGAGGAAACTACTCAAGATGCTAATGGAAACAATAATTCTTAACATTTTAAATATTTATGAAAGTAATGTGTTTTCAAATATTTTCAGGCAAATTGTATGAGGCAGGAATGTAATGAATAAGGAGAATTAAGGAGAAATGATGTAACTAAATGATATGACAGTTTGCGAATTGTGTTTGATCCAGATTGGCCACTTCAAGCAACATGAAGTGAATGAATTCTTGCTGTGGCTCACTGCTTCTTGCAGTACATGAAATCTGTAAGTTGTATCCAAATGATCCTGCAGCTCAAAGAAGAGGAAGAACTGAGAGATTCCTGTGTTATGTCAGCTATTTCTGTGATAAGTATTTTGATAGAATCCTGTGCAGATGATGTTGTTAATTGTCAGTGATAAAAATGGGCAGAACCAGCTACAGGAAACTAAATTGCTGAAGTCTGTTTTGTCAGTTGTCTACATTCTAGATCATATAGTAAGCTTAATAGTTAAGAATGGACAGTAGACATATGTGTTAGAAACAAGAGCTGTGCACTTCCCCCCCTCTTCTGCTTGTCTCTTCTGTTTTAGAGCAAGCTGTCATAATAATAGCACGGTACATGCTCAGCCTTGTGTTAACAACTTTCTGGAGATGATATACTATTCCCTTTGGGCAGCCTGCGTGCCAGCATTTGGCATATGCACAAAAAGAGGAACTGAGAAAGGGAGAGTAGATATTTCTGTGATCAGCAAATATCTGGGAAAGTGCAAGACAGCAGACTATTTCATATGGCTTAGTGATAGCCTGATATTTTTTCACTCTTTTCCTTAAAAAGTTAGGTAACTGATTAGACCTTAAATACCTTTTTCATGCTATTAAAAAAACCCAAACCAAAATATTCTGAAACCATAAGCAACACCTGAAACTGTATCCTGCTTGCTGTGTTTTGGTAGTGTTTTATCACAGTGGAGGTTAGCTGAGATTTGGAAATGACCTCTGCAGAGTAAAGACTGATACCCTGAGGATGTTATCTGACTGCCTAATACAGAAAGGCAAGGTTGTCTGAACTGCACTGCAGTGCACATGAGAACAGTGCTCGCCCACAGAACAGCCTGCAGAATGTGAATTGTTCAGTGCTCTGAGCCAGCCTCCCTGAAAGCTGTGAACACTAGTGATCTCATGTACACAGTATTCTAGTAAGATTAATTCAGTATAATTTTTTGTTCATTTACAGATATGGGATCTGAAATATATAGGTCAGCTCAAATTTAATTTTGGCTTCTAGCTTTTGGGCAAAAAACAATTGTCATCCAATAACCTGCTTCTTATACCATGGTTGTCATCATGCTCTGTTTAGAGTAGTTTTACTTTAAGGTGGGTCATTGAAGACATTGTTCCTAGCATAGCTTTGCATTGTAAATATCTTCTGTGGATTTGGAGGCAAATAGTCTTTGCCTTTCTGATAAAGTGGAATTTATCTGTTCCACGTACTCTAGGAATAACCAACCCTTCAATTCCTCTTAGACAAGGCTTTCAATTTCTAGATATAATTGTCAGAGTTCTACCAACTTGTTATTGTCCAAAATACTTCGTCTTTTTCCACATAAATATCTGAATAAGAAGGAAAAAAGTTCAGTTTTGTTGTACAAAGCATCCTTCTGATCTAGTGACTTGAGAGTGTATGAGCAGCACTGACCACACTTAGTCAAGAAACTGTTTATCAAAGACTTCCAGATTTCTGATGTGTGCTTGTTTCAGTGGGAGCTGTATACCCTTATGTATCATTAAAGCTCTCACTCCCAATATATTTTAGTGTCCAAAAGATTGTTTTTTAAGTCAGTAAGGCAGCATATAAACTCTAGCATAACAGCTATGCTTAAATTGCTTAAATACTATTTATATGGATGAATGTTAGGTGGTTCCTGGTAGCTTTCATCAATCTCTTTTGTGTGTGTGTGTTTCTTCTGTTTGTTTGATTTTGTTGAACAAGGTTTCAGAAGTTCCAACTGTTCTTTGTCCTGAGCCAAATGATTACCTTGTCTAACCAAATTTAAAGGAGATATGGTGTGATTATGTGAGGATTTATTCCACTCATTTTTACTTTCAGAAAAAAGTATATTATATCAGAATAAATTTGGAAAAAAAAAAGGGAGGGGGAAGAGCAATCTCAGTGTATTTAGTTGAAATTTCTATGGTAATATATACTATGCAGAGTGCATCTTTTTGGAGGGCTTGAAGTCAAATATTTTCATTTCTCTAGTGTTTGACTCACTCTCTTATTAAGAATTTCCTTTACCAACAGATATCTAGAAACAGTAATATACTTTTTTCCTTGTCTTGTTTGAGTCTGAGGACTTTAACATTTACAGAATAGCAACTCTTGAAATAAGAGGTATTATAAAAAAAAAGGTTTTATCGATCACTAGATTGAAACAACTTGTTGTCACCAAAACTGTATACACCAAGCTTTATGTGTTACTCTGTGTTAGGTGTATCAGTGAGATTTGAACTGCCGTGGGTTTACTGTTCAGTCTTGTTTCATACTGGTAAGGGTGAAGTCGGAATCAAGCTTACTGACTTCCAAGATAAAACATAACTCAGAGTACCAAAATAACTTTAGAAATTCAGAGTATAGTAGCATGCTGTAGATCAGAGTTATAAATGTAATAAAAGGAGTGTCCCAGTAGAGTTTTAGACTGCCAAACTATATGTTCTGCTGTCTTGTAAGAAAAGGCAATAATGCATATCTGAAGGCAGTCTAATTGCTGTTGCTATGGGAACCTGCCTTGGGTTAGGAAGCTGCAAGAGTGGATTACAATTTGACTCAGCAATGCATCAATATAATATTTTGACGAACATCATTTTAAATGATCTCCCTGAAGATGTTAAGACTGCCATTGACACTATCCAACATAAGATAATCTCCTCTGATATAATTCTTCTTAGTGTACAGTTGCATGAATTGACAGTTGATCTGTTTAATAGCAAAAAATTCCACTGAGCCTTTCATGTGAATGTTTTTTGTTTTTATTTTTTTAATGAAATTCAGTTTTATAAAGAGTGTTATATTCTAAGGAAGTCCAGGATAGAAGTAAGCTTCCTGACCTGGTGATTTTTACAGAGCAGTTTAAGCTGCTGTTTTTTCTGAAGATATCAGACAAAATTAACTGTTTTCCCCAAATAAATCAACTAAGAAATATGTTTCAAAAACCAATTCAGAGGAAATTTTTCCAAGTGCTGGTTCCTTAAGGTAATGATATGTTTTAAAAGGCCTTTTGTTTTCTGAGATTTTCATTAAGAATCTGAACTTCAGATGTTAAAGTAACTTACTTTTTCAGCTTCTGCTTATCTAACTTGGGCAAAATTTTCCAAACAACCTCTGCGTTTTCACGGATACTTCTTAATGGTTATCATATGAAATAAAATGCCAGCACACAGTAATTCCCATCACAGTTCTTACAGTGTTTTAAATCAAGCTGTTTTGAAGATTTGTTTGTGATTTCTATTCTTTTCCCCCAATCTAGTCCTTAGAGGCTTATGTTGGTATGTGGTGAGGTGTGAGTCTGTGCTATTGGCAGAAACATGCTGTGCATAGGAATCTGACTGTTCACTGGGTGAGACCTCCATTCAAGAACTGCAAATTTCATTAGCTGTCATTCCACTCTGTATAAATAAGGAGTGGCAGCTGGTCCTGTTGTATTCTGTGTTACTGCATTAACAAGATGACCTTCACAAAAGCTTTCTGAATTTATTATTTTAGAGAGAAGTTATGTAAATATAATCTCTTACAAGTAATTATGTGCATGCTTTCTCCATTACTTTTGCATCATTGGAAGCTATACGTAACACAAAGTAATAGAACAATGTAGATAAAAATGAGTAAGCTATGTAGTAATTAAGCATCTTACTTTCTCCAGTTGCCACTCTGTATTGTCTTCCCCAAGGCTACTACAGTATTTCTTGATTTTTATTGCAAAGTGAAGTTTAAAATATCAAGAGATAATCAGGAGGTGGAAAAGATGGAGAAATAAAAGTCAAACAGCACGTAGGAGAAAATGTGATCCTGGGGAGTGGGGAGAAGTGAGTGTGATGGCAACTCTATTTTCCTGACTAGCACAAGGTGTAGTATTTCACACTATATACCAGTAGTCCACTAAGTTTAGCTCATGCCATTGTTCTTAAGGCAAAGACAATGACTAGACTTGCCCCCTTCCTTCCTAGTGAAAAATCTGTGGTAGAGATGGACAGTAGTCTGCATTTTGCCACTGAGTGTAGTTTGAAAATAAGTAGCAAGGGTTTTGCAACAACATCTAGTACTTATAAATTCAGCGAACTGTCAAAACCGTGGCAGTAACTTTTGTTTCTGACAACTTTGAAGAATTTCATTTGCCAGCAGGAAATATATATGGACAGCTGTAGCCAGTAGTAGCACCTGCTACATAGCCTTTCCTCAACAGTTAGACTTCTTGTCAAGATATGATGTCAAAACCTAATGATATTGCAAGTTGTATTAATTTTGATAGCAAAAAAAGCCTGGATAAAAGTATTTTTCATCTACTCCTAGCAGCAGTGTGCAGCACAGATGCAGTAACAAGTACATGTGAATGTATACACTATGTGTTAAAATACAGCACACTTGGGTTGAACTGTACAAATAATTCCATTTCAACAAAATCATTTGAGGAATACAATACTGCTCAACCTGAGTATATCAATCAAAATCTGATCTAAAGTGAATGTTCACAAGCCTGTAGCTTGAGTTTTCTGGTTGCTGGGATGGACTAGTCTTAGTATCCTGCCATTTTGTGCTTGGAATGTTGTATTTTCATTTAGGATTATGCATCTGAGCTATGGCAAGCAGCACTTGTGTATATTTTACAGCAAATGCTCTTTGGACACGTCAAAGACTGCATTTTGAAAAGATCAGCATTCTTCTGAAGAAATAATCAAGCGTGGCATGGTTTTGTGAATTCAAACTTTTTTCCCTAAAGAGCAGGGCTAAAAATGCTACAATGCTAAATTTTCCAGTAGATGTGGGGAAGAGGACTGTTTCTGAAAAAGGCTATTTCCCACATGAATTAAGAAAGAACAATTTTGAACTATGTCTGATACTGCTCACAATTCATCCCTTTCTGAGGCTTACCCCTGCCAGCTTCCTTGGGTTGATATTGGATGCTATCAGAAACTGAGAAAGATGGAGCTCCTAGGTGCTTCATAACTTTGATAGCTGATCCCGAATGTGGGAATTCAGCCTGCAGAATCCCTAAAAGCTGTGTTAATTGCTCACTCACTTTTGTATTTATGGAGCTGGGGTAACCTGGAAACATAGACTGCAGTCTCTTACCTAATCCTCTACAGAGTGTTATCAAGATAAATCTTAATTTCTGGGGTTGCTATGAAGCACTGTAGAAGTGGTCCAAACCTGTCTAACCCGATGTTAGTGGCAAAGTCTGTACAGGTGCTTTTTCACTCAGGAATGTTTTTGAAATGTATCTTCTGGCATATTAAAGTGTCTGTTTGGAGTCTGAAATGAGCTGTGGAGCTTTGCACATAGCCACAAATGCTAGATAGTGTTTTCATAATCAAGTTAGTGCAATTGAGACTGAGATGAAGGGATTCCTTCTCACTGTAATCTGGCATCTTTTAAACAACCTGTGTTCTTTAGATCAGTGTAAGAAAACACTTGCCATATAGCTTTTTATTGTGCTGTTGTTCAAAAACAAATTCACTTGTATAGGTGAATACGATTTACATATATTCAATGTATTAAAAAGCAGGAGTCTAGGAATTGTTCTAATTGGGCAGCTAAGGTTGCATACTGGTAAAATAAATCCCTATGCAGGAAAAAGGCAGCAGGTTAGCTGTCTGCTCTATTCTTCATCCAGACTCTGCTGTATTGCAGCACCCTCTGGCAGGCATAATTCCCCTGGCTTTTGCAAACAAAATGGAATTTAGAGTAGCTTTGAAGCTGCCCTAATTTACATCAGAGAATAAGTACGTCAAAAAGCCTGAAAGGCTTTTTGTTAGTGGGTCAAAATAATCCAGTTTTTCTGACCTCTGAGCAAAACCTTTTTTTTTTTTTTTTAAAAAGACAGTAATTTGAACCCATTGGGCCTGATCATAATTAATGCATCTCAGAAACAGTAAAAGTGCTTATAAAAATAAAATACGAAGTCACTCTCAAACATTATTCTTTCACTCCCATTTTTCACAACAAAACTCTGCATGAATGGCATATGTTGAAGATTTGGAGAATGTATATATTACCATGGTTCTCCTTACTGTAAGATAGAACTGCCACTAACTCATTTTTCAGTTATACAGTTCAGATTCTGTGCATGTGTCTTATAAGCATCAGAGAGGGACTGAAACTGTCCCCTGAATTGTTTTTCTTTGTTATACAAGTGATAATTCCTTTATATTTTCTCTATATCCTCAAGCCAAGACTTCTTTGACTATCAGTACACTATGGGTTTTGGAAACATCTTTGAATAAACTCTGCCTGTCAATATTTCTGTTAAGTTCTCCCACTTCAGGCATCTACAAGTAGAGGTGGATGAATTGCTTTCTAACCTAATCATGGACTGACATGTCTCATCCCTTAGATGTATTTTATCTTTGATAAAATATGACTTTATCTGTGCCTATGACTTCAGTAGGTGAGATTTCCAAATACAGTTAAGAGAAGATTTAGAAACAGAGGAGAGCTGAGCCATGATTGTAGTCCTATTAATTTTGGGTTGGTCATTGCACACAGCACCTGAATTACTGGGTGATTCTCTGTACTAGAAAAAGGCTTGAAAGGCAAAAAAGCCAACAGACAGGGTATCTGATCGTATCTGCAGTCTCTATTTTAGTCTGTTTTAAAATCATAGAATCATAGAATGGTTAGGGTTGGAAGGGACCTCTGGAGGTCATCTAGTCCAACCCCCCTGCAGTGGGCAGGGACATCCCCAACTAGATCAGGTTGCCCAGAGCCCTGTCAAGCCTCGCCTTGAATGCCTCCAGGGATGGGGCCTCAACCACCTCCCTGGGCAACCTGTTCCAGTGTTCCACCACCCTCATAGTGAGGAACTTCTTCCTAATGTCCAATTTAAATCTCCTCCTCTCCAGTTTAAAACCATTGCCCCTTGTCCTTTCACTGCAGGCCTTTGCAAACAGGCCCTCTGCAGCCTTCTTATAAGTTCCCTTTAAGTACTGGAAAGTCACTATTAGGTCCCCCCGAAGTCTTCTCTTCTCCAGGCTGAACAATCCCAGCTCCTTCAGCCTGTCCTCATAGGAGAGGTGTTCCAGCCCCCTGATCATTTTTGTGGCCCTCCTCTGGACCTGCTCCATCAGATCCATGTCCTTTCTGTATTGAGGGCTCCAAAACTGGACACAGTATTCCAGATGAGGTCTCACCAGAGCAGAGTAAAGTGGCAAAATCACCTCTCTGGATCTGCTGGCCACGCTTCTTTTGATGCAGCCCAGGATGCGATTAGCCTGTTGTAGCTAAAAACATCTTGCAGAATTTTCATGCCAGTGGTATTTGTTTTTTGCCAGCAACACATTTTCTTTAGCACATTTTACAATTTTTTAATCTCTGTATCATTCTGAAGTGTGTTGAATGTCACTTTAGAAACAGGTTATATACATGTCTTTGCTGACATTGTGTTAAAGTGTTCTGTCAACTTCCTTAATTGGCCTGTAAACAAGTATTTTTATAAACATTAGAATTTTGATATTCATATCAAGTTGCACCTGCCTTTCCATCTATTTCCATGCCTACAATATTCATGGACAATTAACTATCCAGCAAGCAATTACAGTCTTAAATGTGTTCTGGATCTCCCTTGAAAATCTGGCCATTGAAAAGTATGATGAAATACAAGGATATTTTCTGGTCCATTGTTTGACCCTGTGCTTGCATTATATTCAGTATTACTCTCCTCAGTTATCATATTAAATATGTTTTGATTAAACACTTCATTAGAAATAAATGAATTGTATTCTTAGTAGTAGAATTGACTCTTATTCTTCAACTGAATTCAGATTAAAGCTGTCAGATCATATAGAGAGATATCCAAAAGCAATGAATACAAATCCATTAGTGTCAAGTATGACAGTGTTGCCATAACATTATTTCAACATTAATTATTTCTTACACACAGTAACAAAATGGCACTTCAGTAAGAAGACAGCATATAGACTACTTGTAAAGTGAATGATAGATAACTATAGAAAATCAAATATCTTTGAATAAAAAGGATCTCAAGCTTAAATAAATGGAATAGATTGGCCCCTTGTCTTCACAGCTATTGATTAAAGCAGTAGGCAAAATGCAATGAAAACCTCAAGAAAGCTTAGTGGTGTTTGCAGTTTTTTCCTTTATTACCTGAATTCAAGACAGTGGTTAGATGCATTTTAGCAATATTCACTAAAATCTTTTTTCAGAGGGCTACCTCCTCTAAATGATAAACTTTGTTACCATCTTTGCCAAAATACTGTAACAAGTTTAATTGGCATTAAATTGATAGTCAGCATACTGAAATCAGTGATAGAGGTGATGCTTCCTGAGGAAACACTGAAGATGCAGTATTTATGCTTCCCAAATGAAGAGGCCTATCCAGTAAAACTCTGCAAATTCATATCATTTCACAGGCAGAAAGAGATTAAGTTTTGCAAAATAATGGAATTGGAAATTATCCTGGTCTCATTTTAAAACTGTAATCCCAGTGTTGCAGAGGCTTGTATGTGTATTTATTTGAACTCTGGAATCTGCTAATCACTCTGAATGTTGTATGTCCAGAATAAATTCTGTTTATATAAAGCCTATGTAGAATCATGGCTAGGTAGACTCAATACAGTGCCAAAACCACGACACAATGTCACTTCTCACAGCAGTTCATATAGATGATTGTGTCAGAGAGAGTGAGAAGAGTCAGATAATGTGATGAGTTAGAAAATGTAATGGAAACAGTTACCTGCTGCCAGCTGCTGCAGGGTAGTACACTTAAAGTCCAGGTCCTCTTGGATATTGTCTCCATGCAGCTCACCCTTGAGAACAGGTCGCTGTTGCAGCAGCCTCCACAACATTATTGCCTTATGAACTTTAATGAGGAATGAATGAGTCAGAATCCAATTTAGTCTTGGTTTTACTGGAATGTCTGCTTTGTGAATAGCTGCAGCAGATGAAATACAGAAAGACAATTCATTCAACCTATTTTAATTCAAACCAGTGTAATAAAATAGATATAAATGAAAACCAGTGCTTCACTCATTCAGTTTCATTTGCGGTCACAAGATTTCAACATGTTGCTGATTTTTTGAGTGCTTGATTGAATGTTTAGCTCTGAAATATTCTACACTAAATTACTAATGTGCATATTTAAATATCCTTTTTTATTTTTTAAATGTCTTATCCTAATGTTAGCTAATTTATCTAAACATTCGTTGTACTTTCAAAATAAAATATATATTTAAAAAATTCAACTCACAATACTATAATTGCCAATGTACACCTAAATCTTCTCCCCAAATGGAGGAGCTTTTTCTTCTTACAATTTCAGAAAGACAGATAATTCAAATCCTTTTGTAACTAGCCATCAATCTTGAACTGATAGCCCAGGTATAAACTTTCAGCCTGATTTGATTTGGAATTGCCTGATAGTAAATATACAAAATTGTGGGCAAAATTGTTAAAAGCTTGCAAAGCATGATTTGAGCTCTTGACCAAGTAATGCTGAAAAATAAAGGTGGGTTTTCACCCTGTATTTTTGCCTTAATCGGTAAAATATTGCTCTTGGTATAACTGCAAAGTGAAGACAATTATTCTGTAATGCTGTGTATTTGCTAGATGAGCACAGGGCTAGGATTCACAGTTTGTTCACTCAATTACTGTTTTCAGCAATGTTCTTAACACAATATTGCTTTTTTGGGCACTTTAAAACTGAATAAGATTGGATTTTATGCAAGGTAAACCACAAAGTAAAAAAGCCACACCACCAGCACATGGTTATTGGCCTTAAAAACCATAAATTTTCAATTTAACACCTGATGTTTTGGGAATGTTCTGGGTTGTCAGGTTTTGGTAGTTCCCTCTCCCTCCCTTTTTTTAGGTGTCTGTATTTTTTTTTTTTTTAGTGTTTCAAAATACAACTGTTATTCTAATGTAGGAAGAAATTAATCCCATTTGTTCCAGGCACTACAGAATCCCTTTTAATGAACCACTGGCTAAAAATAAATCAATTCTGCAGCTACTGCTAGTCACTTTAATTTCTGCTGTAGAGATTATGGACACAGTAAAATATTTATTACTCTGTCTCTTACCCAACTAGGAAAGAAAATGCAAATAAAGCCATATCAGCATTGCATCTTCTTATGGGACAAAATCCTAAACCTGCAGTAGTTGGTGGGATTTTTACTGCTGTCTTGTGTGAACCAGGCACCTTTTCACGCCTGATACTTTTTCCTTGTCTTATTAACCCATACATTTCACAAAATGTAAGGGTTGACCACATATTAAATATATTAAACTATCAGAAAAATAGTTCAAGTTATAAGAGACTGTTCAGTTAGTCTCTTATAATCTCCTATCACCGTGTGAATCCTCAGGTTATTTTCTCCTATACAGTAAAGAAACCTAACTCTCTGAAGCAGAGATCATATTTTCTAGATTTCAGATGACCTGATGGTTTTCTCTGGGCTTTGTCCTGTTATTTCTCATCTTTCTTGAATGGGATGCTATAAATCAGCTACAATGTTACAGTGCTGTGCTGAATTTCCAGAACTTGTAAGATTTAATTCATGTATTTGTCCAACAGCTCTACTTGTATGTGACATGTACCAACATGCATATTAGTACAGTGGATTTTTTTCCACAGCAGGAGAGTTTTAATTTTACTTTCAGCTGGAGGTCAAGAATAACACTATATTCTTTTTTTTTTTTTCAGAACAAGTGTCAGTGCTATGCTGTTGTTTCATTGTAGACTGAAAATAGCACTTTATACTCACACCTATTGCAGTAGATTATATATATCTATTTCAGGCAATTTCTGCTTTCCCCCCACCCCAGACTTTTCATCAGAAATAGTTTCATCAGGTGAGAGCCTTACAATTCCCAACAGCATGCCAACATTTTTTGGATCTGCAGTGCTATAACAGTAGTAAAAAATTTAATAAATCTTTAGTTTGTGGCTCTGCACAAAGCAAAAGTTGATTTGACATTAAGAAGAAAACATCATTCCACCTAAATTTTTCTTTTTAACTGTATACAAAATGTGCCAAACAAAAAAGGAAACCCTCAAAATGGAGCATGGAAGAAATCTTCCTTAAATTTTCAAATCCATCCTGACAGGGAGTTGGCCTGTGCTTGCTAGGAGACTGTCAGGGATCTTATAAATTAGCTGATGACTGCATTAGGTTATCCAGAAAAACTACTGATTCCCCATTGTGCATTCAGTATACAAGCTGCTAGAGGAAGAAATAGTGTAGCTATGCAAATAATACAGGTATACAGCTGCTGGTTTTGCCAGTTCAGGGACTTTTGGCATCTATGGGGGCTGTGGATAAAGTATAAAGTAAATTAATGGTTTCTTCTAGAGGTGTGCTCTAAATGTCTGATGCCAAACAAAACAGAAATGAAAGTATGGTAGAAGCAGCATTTCATAAGGAAGATATGCGTTAGAGCTAAGTGGCCAACTCTTCATTAGAAATGTTTTGTTCCTCATGCACAATAGGTGTTGGTGGTGTGCCAAAACTGGGACTAGGTGAAGAGAAAGCAGTGGAGGAAGGTTTGGTGCCTTTTACTAATTGATACAGAATGTCAAGTGTTGAATATATAAAACATATATGTGTGTTGTGTATATATATTCTGTATATACATTATTTTGTAGGAATAGAAATGTTATGGCATATAGTTATGTCTTCTCCTTAACCAAAATGCTATGGGTTATTTTTCCCTTTATTCTTTGGTCATTGTATCATTTCCATTAGCAGGAAAATATACAGTGTCCCGAGTTGAATGTGAACAGTTATCACCATCAGGGTTGTGTAGTGCTTTAAATAATTTCACAGTTCCTTTCAAGAGAGCTAGCTACAAAACAGGGAGCCCAGCAGACACCTTGACTGAATATACATCTGTGTCCTGAATCTTGCACTGTTGCAGATAGATCAGCTAAGTCTACCTATCCCTAGGCAGGTAGCTGCAGCACCAAAGTTAAGATTAGAGCTCTCTGCAGTTTTTAATATGAGGGATTATATTATATATAAAAAAAATATATACACATATACAGAGTTTAGGATCACCACATTTCTCGGCTAATCATTTTGGTTAGGTGCTTAAAGAGATGAAATGCATTTAGGCAGAACTGATTAAAATAGTTTTACTTTAATGTGGTGCTATCAGCCTGCATTCAGATTTGGCAGTGCTTAGTGGTTTTACTTTAAATTAATTTCTATGCCTGGAGTCTAGGGTCAGGAATATTATTACACTACTCGTTATGTTTAACCTAAACACAGAAAGTCAGATGTAGGTGCCTTACATACTATTTTTGATACAAATGAAAAGTGCTATTACAAAAGTTTTCAGCACAATGTATGATTTGCTAGTATTAATAAGAATGGAAAGTACGTATCCAATTCACTTCAGAGGTTGCTAAGATATCTTACTACAATTGGCTGATATCACTAGTTTTATTCATTTAAAACTTGTGTACAAGGAAATGTCAGTGGAGACTGACTTCAGTAGATTAGAGAACAGTAAATTAAAAAAAATTCACTTGTAAATCACTTGCATCAACACTGTCTATGGGAAATCACTAGTAGAATAGGTTTTAATGGAATGTCACAAGTGATCACTAATATTCTGTGTGTGAACCTATCACATTTTAGAGTTTTTTTATTTACTCTAAACATTTTATGTGTTACTAACCTAAGAAACAATATATGCTGCAACACTGATTATATTCCTGTCTTTGATTTGGACCTTGGGTTTGCTGCTCTAATTCTTTTCTAACTCATTGTCAGTCTATGGTGTTCCAGACTCAGAAAATGGAAAGTAGTTGTCAGGAAGCACAGTCATGCTTCTCTACACCTCTGTGTCCTTGAGGAGGGAGCCTGTGCTCATATACTGATGGTCCAATCTATGGGACTGCCCTTACAAGCTCAGAACCAGTTTGGCATCTTAAAGCTCAAAACCCATGTGATGAACAAAGAACTTGAACAATGAAACATATGGTGCCTGCATACATGCTAAATCAGCAGATTTAAAAAGCAGAGTAATTTAATGGACTGGAGATGAGGTGGCTCTGAAATACCTTATTAAAGATTTTCCTTTACTTTGTACTTAAGGCAATGTGCTCTCGTTATGCTTATAACTAACACATTTCATTCAAATATGCAAACTGAGAGGAAATGAATAAACATTGACTAAGAGTGAGATGGGTATTTTGTGTTATATCAGGCACACAGGAGACACTATATGTTGCTGAAATAATTACTGTTGGCATACATGTATATTTGAGGCACAAAAGGGAAAAAATAAGGAAGCCGTAAAGAGAGGTTTTGGCTGTTTGCTAACAAAGTGGCTGCAGATGTCTTTCATCCCTGGAAATGTTCTTTACATTCTTAATGCTAATAGTTTGGGCTTGGTGTTTTTTTTTTGTTGTTTTTTTTTCTTTCCTTCCCCTATGGAAAAGCTAATGAACTGTTTAAATTAATGGAACCATCAGGCTGTTTTGTTTCTTCAAATAGCTATGTTATTCTTATAAAATACCTTAGTGCTTTTCTTGCACCATTTTATTCACCCTGTTGAATTATTAGTCTTGAATGCTTACAAGCTACTGTAGTATGGTTAAATTAAGGGAACTGGAATCCTTAATAGTAATTCTGTACAGATGGAACTGCTGTGTAATTGGTAAATCAGCTTAATACATGAATGTGGTATTTCCATCTACTGAGGGATGAAATTGATAGGATTGGTATAGAAAAGTGAATTTTTTTGGTTAAGGTTAAAATATTATAATGAAAAATGAGTAGTACATAAATGTTTGCACTTGCGTGAACTTCCAGAAGTCATAGTGCATTCAGTGGATATTACTCTTCCTTCTCAAAAATTCTTACATCTATTGTAAGAATATTAAGGATATTGCTTTGCATGCTCTTAGATTTGAACAATTAGAAAAATAGCATGAATATGCACAGATATTTGCAGCAATGCAGGTGTTTTTCTAGAGGTGTCAAAGCAGCACTTTTTATATAGCTGTTTCTGTACATATCTGACAATAATTTATGAATTCATGTGATACTGAGTTTTTTCCTTTGTAGAGAAGAATTTCCAATGTACAATATTTGGGTTCCAAAAAAACTGGAAAAAAAACCCTCTTCAATTCCTATGCAGACAGAGTGAGGGATTTAAGAGATTTCATATGGAATACTTCTCTCCAAGCATCTCTGCTATTCTGTATGCTGTAGCTTTTGGCCAGTTTATCTTTTAGCCACTCTCATAATGCCGTAGCTTGAGCATACATCTGAAGATAAAGCTTATGGCCTAATAGGAAAACCTCATGGTCTACTGCAGTTGCATAACAAAAGATATGCTTCGCTTACAGTTACGCTTTAACAAATGTGCAGATATTGCAACATATACGTATAGTGCTGCCAGAAAGGAAAAAGCAGAAGTCCTCAAGGACTTGCTGTGATGTAACCATATGCAGAAGGATCTCTTATAAAATATTTGGCTGTTGAATCTGTCAATAGATATTATTTTTTATGGCTTTGAGTTTTCAGAACACTTCAGATGCCTGTGGAAATAGATAAACAGTAACAGTGAAGACTATCTATCCAAACATTTTTTCAGTATCTCGGCCTTTTCTTCTAAATGTGAGGATGGAGCAGAATTGAAACTTTTGTTAATTCTGCACGAACTGCTTTTCTGTTACCTTTCAAACATGAACTGGAAGAATATTGAACTTCTCTAATGCTCAGTTAATTACTTTGGAAACTTGGATATTAATTTCACTCTATGTCTTCAACAAAAAACCCCCATGTTTTCTGTTTACATTTAAGATGTCATAATTTAGTAAGAGAATTTGAAATACAAGTCTATGAAATGTAACAGAAAATTGTTAGTAAGAATGAAGTCTATTCTTCTTTCTCAATGAGGGAATTGGAAGATTGGATGTTCAATTGTGCAATGTTTTTCCCACAGTCAACTCAGGGGAAGCATTTCCGTTGACTTCTTATGGAATATAACTTTAATAATTCCTATCTGCTGCAAGAAAACCTCTGTAAGAGATGTATAATTACAATAAACTGTCTATTTCTACAGGTCTGTTTTTGTAAATGAAAGATGATCTGTGTAGTATATTCCAAAATTTAGTAAGTGTACACATGCTGTACAGCCACAGGTATGAAATGTAAATACAATTTTAATTCTCCCCAAAAGAGTATGTGTTTTTAAAGTTTGCCACATACTTGTTTTCAATGCATGCTTAACAATTTGCTGTGTTTCAGAGAGACTTCTAACATCTTGACACCGTTTGATGAAGCATAACAAAATCTTTCATTATCTACAAAAAGTGCCTTTATCATGTAGAACCAGTTATGTGCACAGAGACTGACAGAATTGCTCTAGTGACTGTAAATCAATGTTTATCTGTAGGGAAGTAGGGAACAAAAAGTCTTTTAGAGTCTTTATTGATCTACTGAAATATGAGCAAAGAGATAACGATACAGCACTGTGTATCATCACTTGCCTTCATGGGATAGGAGGAACAAGAGGCAGTGTTTCTGGGAGGAGGCATGGCAAAGCGCATGTGTGTGGATGGCTGTTCTTCATTAGATACCTGATCTGTTTTGCTTTTTGTAGCCCTTAGCTTCTGTGTATAAATAGGAATTAAAGGAAAGGTAGCATTTATTTTCTCCTCTTTCAACCTCTAACTCCTTTCTTCTCTACAATGGTGTGAGAATTCCAAGTTGTAATGTTTAACATAAACGTATACCACTTCTCACTGCCTGTAAGGAAACCTGCCCTGGGGAGGCTAACCATGGGCTAGGGAAAACCACAGGACTCAGAGTAGACTGGAGGTCATGAAGGAAAAGAAAATAGAGGTTAACCTGCCTGATGTCTTTAGTTTGTTCTATGAGGACATGATAACAAAGGACTCCTGGCTCCTTAGCTAAGGCAGATACTCATCGTCCTATTTGTTATTTCGTGGAAGTAAAGTTTAAACTGCCTAAGTCTTTGTCATGCACTCTGTATCAAAGCAAAGAAATGCAAGAAAGACGCTACACAGTTGCAAAAACCCATATTAGTCTAAAGTGCAGGAAAGTCTCATTAATTAGAAATGAATTTTTTTAGAGAAAACATTGAGTTTGGATATATTATTTTTTTTTCTGATACACTGTAACTGCTAGGTAGATTAAGAGGAATCAAAGTAAACACTGCTAAATATTCTTCCTTGCAATTTGATCAATTCAATAATTTTGTATTCTATCACCAGATATTAAGTAGCTAAATAACACTTATTTTTCAGTCATACTTTGTATTTCATACATGGGAAGTGAAAAATACAGCTTGTTTCTATATATACTCATATAAATATTGCAAATTTCCCTTTTGTTTTTCCATAGATGAAAAATGATTGTAACACATTGACTTTTCTCAAGAAAGTCAGGTATTTTAAGTGCTTAACGCCTCTGACTCTAGCTCATAGAGGGGCGAAAGAAAGCAAGAAGGGAAAAGACAAGATACAGTAGGCGGCATTTTTTTCTGACAACACTTAATGCATTATATTTTCTTCATACTGTCACAGTTTAAGTTTGTGTATGGTCATACTGATCTCATAACCTGAGGTGCCTTTAGGTCTAAATCGAAGGTGGTTTTTTGGTGGTATTCTGCAACACATATAATGCACAGTGATCAGGAGGTATTAATTCCCTGCAGTTTTCCTGTTGAAGGCAGTGTAGGATTTTGCTTCATAATGAAATAGGCATGGGTGTGGGGCTAGGAAGTAAGCTTATGTTGGACTTGGCAAAACCAAATTCTGTTCTTTGCTGCATCCTAGTCTTCATTGATTTGCTTTGAAATAGCCTGTAAGCTATACAGTTTGCTGTATCTTATCACCTAATTGTCTTATCAGCTGCTGCACTTCTGTTTTTTAGTAGTCTTATGAATTTGGAAACTGTTGAAGGAAATAGTCTAAAAGCATGTCCATCTAAAATAGTATAAGTCAAACTCAGGAAGGAGAATGCTGCTCTAGAAATCACACTGGCACATCTCTCTTTCATTTCTCACTTAGTGTTTTAGAGACTGAAACTCCGTTCCTTCAGGGTTTTAGCTCCAACAGCACATATTATTGAGTTATGTTTTCTGGGGTAAACAAATAAAGTAGGTTTAAATTCAGGTCTGATGTTTTTATGCTGCTTGAGTAATCTGATTTATTAGTGTACGTGCTGTTCCTGCGTGGTGTGATGTGTTCTCTTTCATTGTAGTTTTCAGTCGTATAATCTGAATTCCATAAAAGCACAAAAATCCACCAGTTCTCTTATCAATGCAATCTGAAAAACGAACTAAAAATCCCCCAAACATTAGTTGGAAATATTTGTTGCTAGCAAATGTGAAGAAACCAGGAAAGTTTGTCTAAACCTAAATATAGCCATATATGTATTTATATATACAGAGCATTTGAAATTGTAGGAATTCTATAGTACGTAGGAAAAGACTGTTAAAGTCATATCAAAATGAAACTTAGAAGGTATATTAAAAATAGAAAATATGAAACTTTTTAACTATAGGAAAGTTATAGAAAATGCCATAAGAAAATTCCTCAGAAAGCTGACTTACACTAGAGTTATATGTATAGCTACAGAGACTTTTTAACCTGCAGTCTCTGTGAACAAGAAATATATTTGACTCCAAATATTCTTCTTTATTTGTACAGCAAAGGTGGACTGCCTGTGCAGCCACTGTCACTGTGTTCTTGGAAACAAAATGCTCTTTTAATATTGGTACTGAACTGAATATTTTCTAAGGCCATTGAGATGAGCAAATATCCTTAGACAGAAGAAAAAATAGCACCAAACCCAATATTTTCTTTCCAGACCTCCCAAAGTCATCAGCGTGTGTAGCATGCAGTTAGCAGCACAAGTTCTGAAGCCCATATCAGACTAGAAAATAACTAAATCAGAAAAGAAGACAGGTCTAGGTGAGGTAAATTAACTTTCTCTGAGAATTTTTTGGCATTCTGATGGTTAATTTCCATGAAAGTATATGAAAGATGTCAAATCTTGGTGAAACAAATACACCATTTCAAAATTAAATATGTTATCTAATGGCACCTCGATACTGACTCTGCCCTTTCTGATTCTGGGAGTAGGAGTAAATCTTGATCTGTTCTCTTTCTTCTACAGTCAAAAGGGAATATTTTCCTAGTTTAGGATCTATCCTGAGCGAGCACAGGTTTGACTGGCTAAAGACCGTGAAGTGTGCAGGATTAAGCACTTTCTTCACTTCAGCCTTTGAGAGAAGCTACTCTTACTATCATTATGCTATCACATAGCAAATTACAGTCAGAAAAGTGCTCATCTTCAGGAGTTTTTACGATGGTTTGAACTTTCTAAGTTCTTAAAGGTGCTTATGTGATTTAAAACAGTGTTGTCAGTAACCTCTTCATTTAGGGAGATTAGAACTAATTTTTTAACGAATCATGGTTATTTGTTGCTAAAGAATGAGCCATGAATGACAGCTGATCGTTCTTCCACAAGCAATCCCTTATAGTATTCTTTCTACTTCTTTATGCAAATGGAAATAGGATTTAGTGGGATTTAATAATATCCTCGGCAGAAAGGCTTAACTAAAAATTCCCACTAGAACTTGCGTGTTCTTTCCCTAAGATATTTTTATTAGCATTCAGATACTTTAATGTGTACAAAATAGAGATCCAGCTTTCAAGCAGAGAAAGCTTTAAAGAAGCTGAATATTAAACTCATGAAGATAAAATGAAGATTTATTTCTTTTAAGTCTTTGAAGTATCTGTTCTCTCTTGTTATTGGCTGCATTTAATACAGTCTTTGAATTTATGCTTAATAGAATGAAATTATCCACAACTAGTCAATGATAAAGAACAATGAAGTAATCATCAACTACTGGGCAGGAGCTCATAGAATGGCCCAGGTTGGAAAGGACCTTAAAGATCATCTAGTTCCAACACCCCTGCCATGGGCAGGGATGCCAATCACTAGACCAGATTGCCCAGGGCCACATCCAGCCTGGCCTTGAACACTGCCAGGGATGGGGCATCCACAACCTCTCTGGGCAACCTGTTCCAGTGCCTAATCACCCTCCAGGTAAAGAACTTCCTTTTAATCTTCAATCTAAATTTCCCCTCCTTCAGCTTATATCCATTCCCCCTTGTCCTATTACAATCTGACCATCTAAAAAGTTTCTTCCCTTCTATCTTAGTTTCTCCCCTTCTATCTTATAATCCCCCTTAGGTACTGGAAAGCTGCTATAAGACAAGACCCCCTTGAAGCCTTCTCTTCTCCAGGCTGAATAACCCCAACTCTCTCAGCCTATCCTCATAGGGGACGTTCTCTAATCATCTTTGTGGCCTTCCTCTGGACTCACTCCAACAGGTCCACATCTTTTTTGTGCTGAGGACCCCAGAATTGGATGCAGTATTCCAGGTGGGGCCTCACGAGGGCAGAGTAGAGAGGCAGAATCACCTCCCTAGACCTGCAGCTCATCCCTCTCCTGATGCAGCCCAGGATGCGGTTGGCCTTCTGTACTGCAAGTATACATTGCTGGCTCATATCCAGCTTTTCATCATACAATTTGAGCTTCCTGAATATGGTGTGTATTTGTTATCAGCAGTGATCCTGAGAATGTCTTCCACTTCCCAGGAGTGACAGATTTGATACAGTTGCTGCATCTTTTTGTGACAACACATATAGAAATTTAGCTTTAAAACAGACTAGGTATATATTTATAGTACCACAAGGTACCTATGAAACAGGTGCTCCATATTTTCCCCCTAAAAAGCCTCAGCGGCTGTGAACAACACAAGTAATATCGTCTAGCAACTTCAGGTTCTGTAATCAATTTTTAACCTGAGAAAAGCTATTTAGTACCTCTGAAAATTATAGCAGAACGTTATGATGGCATCTCAGACACTATTTTTGTAAGTGATACTGATGGATGGGTTCTGTAAAATTGAAAGAACGGGAGAATTTTTTTAATATTAAGGCAGTAAAGCTTATGTCTGTCATCCCACTCAGTGAAACAGCAACAATCAGTTACTTAGTACGTGATTGAAGATTCTTGAAGATGGTTTACTGAGCCAGAAAATTGTTTAATAAAGTTACTTTTTGTATAGATGTTTGATGTAAATTCATGGTTAGCAGCTAAAATACATTCCATGTAGTTTTGTAAAAGAATATTAAAGGTATTTATTTCAGCCTTTTCTGCTGGAGTTAGATGGATGGACCTGGATCAATTAATAAAGAAAATACTTCCTGAAGGATTGATAGCTATTTTAGAAAGAAAAGAACTCAGATACCTCAGAAAAGGGAGGCTAGTGTATTCATGTATTATCTTAGAAATGTTTCTGTCCATGGCATTTTAATATACCTATTTGGAAGCTGAGTAGACAAAATACTCTCATTGGACTACTACTGTATCTTCAGGGGTGAAGAGCAGAAAAGTACATCAATAATTAGACTTCTCTCTCTGATAATTACCTTAAATGGAAATGCGGAGCCCTCTAACTCACATTTGTATATTTGTAGAATAAAAGATGATGGTTATGGAAGATAGTTCTTATTTAGAAGCATCATCCATCCATACATCACAGTATTCATTGAAGTGAGTAAACAGCCAGTTCTTGACTCATAACTGTGTAGAAGTAAAGGTCAGATTATCTGGTAGCTAATAACTGTCAAGATTACCTGGCTTCTATTTTTTCAAACTTCTTCTTTAAGCCATACCAAGACAAGCTAAATCCCCTCAGTATGCCTGAGGATTTATTTTTCCTTTTGGAGAGTCATCTCAGCTAGGCAGAGCTAGCCTGGAGAATTACCAGCATGGGGGACTGGTGGAATTCAGAGAATCCCTCTAATGCTTCTGTACTCAGCCAAATCAATCAGTAGCTTAGCATGATCTGTGTAGTTATTGCAACATGCTTTTGTTTTAACCAAGGCAATTTTTAAACTTCAGATTTCTCTAAAAATAGGAAAGTTGGTTTGCTGCATCCTGCTGTTTGTAATTGGTGCTTTTGTATTTCTTACTTTAACCTTTATTATTTCATGTGCAATATTAACTATACTAAAGTCAAGATAGAGGTCTCAAAGGGTCTGTAATTTTGTTATTGAATTGTAAAATTCAATATCAAATTTTGTAATCATGTTCCAAAATTATAATGGATAATAAAACTTTCTTTTCAAGTAATTTTCTAACTCAAATCAACGAATACTGCGTTTTTCTACCTCGTGAGGTTATCTTATGAGATAATATTTTTTCCACTTAACCCTAGATTATCCGATTTATCAATTTTACAGCATAGCCCACAAACAGTTGTATCAGCTCAAACAGGTTCTGAGTTGCAGCAGAGAGGTGAAAACAGAGACAGGGAGAGAAACATGGAAAGCTTTTTAACTGGATTTACATCTACTGAAAATGAAATGTAAAACTGCACTCATGGTAGAAACTCTTAATCGCAGTCTTGATTCATGCCAAACCTGTAACAGTCATTGACAAAACAGAAATCACCATACAGTTTTTCCAATAAAACCCCAAACTTAATGATTTTTGTGTTAAGAACAAATTGTTAAAAATGGATTAAGTGCTGGTATCTTATATGTATTACCAAAAGAGATCAAAAATACCATTGTTCAGTATTATCTGCTTTTGAAAAGTACAAACTCACAAAGGGTTATTCATAACAACTTTCATAAATACGTGTGACTTTCTAGACTGAGTAAGTGCAGGAAAGTGAATCAATGGGACAGTGTTTTAATATTGATATTTTGAAGTTATCTGAGGCATTCCTGTCTGTTTATTCAGTCTTTATAAATATGAATGGAAAAATGAACCCAAAAGTGCTGATAAATGCTTTAGATCTAAATATGTAAGGGATTCATGCAGTCAGAGTTTAAGGTTATATTGAATAATGCATCACCTAATCTGACCTTTCCTATTTCACAGACCATTAAGCTTCTCCAAAACTGACTCCAGTATGGGCTCCTTGTTGAGTCTGATAGCTTGGGACTGAAGCAAAACTGAGGTGTAACTTTTAACAGTTCACACACAGCCAACATTGCTGGGTACAGAAATCTCAGTCAATTCATTCACCGCTTCTACTGATTTTAAATTTTTTTCTCTTTGGAAGTTGTTCCCTTAATATCTCTTTTTAAATTAATGGACAGCATTGCCTGTATAAGAAAGAAAATTGAAAATACAGCATTTACTTAACTCATATCTAATGATATCTAGTTACTTCAAATGCTAAAGCCCCTTGTCTGTAACTCAGAGGAACTAAGTAGGTGGATTCAGACAAGAACATATCTAAACACCAGAGTGCAGCTGGTTTGTATGTCAATGTATATAAATGTGTGCTAATTTAAATGAGTTGTTTGGGAGGCCAGAGGAATCCCTATTTTGTGGCAGATCAGGGAGGTATCCTGAAAGAATATGAATTAGAAAAAAGTAAAAAAGCCCGATTAGGTTTTCTAAGCCTTCTGTAGCTGTCTGCTCATTTATCAAAATTTCTGTAACAAATTTCTCCCATCTCCCTCACCTAATTCCTGGGAGGCCAGATGGCAAATGTGGAAAACAATGTCCTCTTCATGAGTTTGTGCCACCAAGTGGACTAACTAGGCAGTGGCATGAAATTTTGGCAAACAGGGTTTATTCTGTCGGACAGAAGCTGTTTACACTAAGACTGTTTACTAACGAAGCTTGGTACATTCTACAGTTTGCTTGGCTTTATTAAAAAGGTTCCTTTCATTATTCAGATGAGCAAAGGAGTGGCATTATGATTTCTCAGGACCACCTGCAGAGAACTTTACAGTTTCCACATGATGAATATATTGCTGTTTGCACTGCACAGTGGTAGCTATCTGGCCACTGCAGTCCATGGCTGTCCCACTATGCCCCTGCATGCCATGACAAACTTTGTTGCAGGTAGAAGAAATATCTTCATTTCAGGAGTCTAACAAGGGGATAGTTTTCTTATGCTATGTGGTGCTAGATTTTTTTCTGGATGCTGTTGTTTCTGTCAGCGTGTAAGTGATTGCCCAGAGGTGCTGCTGTATTCTCTCCAGTCATGGTTGTAAACACAATGTAGAATTCAGGTACAGTCATGTATCTATACTTATAACTGCATCTATTTCTACATGCTCTGTGAAATCAGTTCTGTGCTTTTATCTTAAGTGCAATTTGGAAAGGAAAACACAAAACTGAAATTTATGTAGCTCTTTCATCCAGATGTATTTGATGCACTTTATATACTGATTTTTAATTTATATCTTTAAGTATCTTCTTACATTGTGGTATAAATATTTCTATTTCCACATATTTTCTTGCTGCTTCAACATGGGAAATAAGCAGTGTTCCATGCTTATAATTATAGGATTTTCTGGATTTTTTTTTGTGAGCCTGTAGAATGACATAAATACCCAATCCATAATAATCTAGGCATATGTCATGCCAGTTAACATTCAGTAAATACTAATGAACCAACTGTGTTGGTATTTATTTAATATATTCTGTCGAGTAACTATAACTGAGTGCTATTAAGCCAGATGATGTATTGTGGAACAGTCCATTGGGATAATTTTATTTATTGTAATATATTTTTCAGTGTTTATTGTCTTTTTAGATTAGCGGCTCTACTGTATGTGGTGTCATTTTTCTGTTCTGTATCATGATATTGCCATACTACTGGAATAACAGCATGAAGAGAACTAGTCCAGAGATGTAAGCACCTGAAGTACATTTATGTGGGTACCCACTGTTCTTCCAGAATGCATATGTGCAGCACTGTGAGTCAATGCCGAGCTCTGCTAAGGGCTGTGCATGAGGTTTTACCCCCCCATCCCTTGCTTTGCTCTGTTGTGGGAACATCTTGGGTTGAGTAATGCTCTGCACTGTGGTTAATCCTCTCCCATGACCAAGGGACGCTAGTAAAGTCTAGCAGTATTGGAGTTACTGTAAGGCAGTCTCTAGGAAAGACAGACCTTTGCAGGTGTGCAAAATATGGGCAGCATAAAAGTAATGCCATACAGCACCCTTGAATTCCTTCTCCATAAAGGGAAACAAAGTAACTCCTTACAGAAGTGACATTTTTTTCTCAGAAATCATTGGAGGCACTTATCCATGGAAGGCATGCTATGATTATGAACTAATCAGCCACCTCTGCAATACATGCCACTGAGACTGAAACTCTTAAGTTAAAATAAACACCTTGCCAATGAACAAACACCTCCTTACTAGCTTGAAAATAACATAGGAAAGGCCATTAAAAAAAAAAAAGTGTAGGAGTGTGGAAACTGATTGGGCACAGATATTTGCTTCTGCAAGAGATCTAATGAATAATTGCAGTGACTTGAAATATTGGAAATGTAACATCAACTCCTTTTGAGTCAAGGAAACCTGTTAGGCTTCAGCTGAACTGTCTCTGTCCAAACTGTTCAGCCTGAAGAATGAGATTTGTAAAAATTTCCTTTCTTTCCTGATGGAGTGGGAAACTCTGTTAATTAGTGTCTGTAAACTGCCTTGTGTCCTGAGGAGATGGCTGCTACAGAAATGTCAGGTAGTGTATGCACTCTCTGTAGGAATGAGCCACTGTTAGAGCTGTAGTAATGAGTTAAAGCAGTTCTCCTGTGTACTTTACTTGAAAAGGCACTTGTCTCTCAAAGTGCTACACTGACAGTGATGGTCCTGACTAACTATTAATCTCTAATGTCCTTCAAAGTGACAGTAAGCCCAGTTTGCCCTGATGAGGAAAGCCTAAATAAATGGCCTGTCTGCATGGTGTGACACAGACTTGGAGCTTAACTCAAAAGGCATAAACACCTTTGACAGGATGTATACTCAATTATTGTGATGCCTGATTTCCAGAGATGGAAGTGTTGCTGTCTATCTCGAGGGTGTGATCCAGAAGAGAGAAATGAATGTCTAAACCTGTCTGGACAAGATGATTCTGATTAAATTTCTCACCATTGCAGATATGAAACAAAATATTTCCTTAAAAATAAAGGGAAGAAAGTTATCTTGATTCTGTTTTAAATAATTTCTGTAGAGCAACCCATGACATACAATCACTACTGCCGGTAGGTGGTTTTATGGGCACACTAGAGCTAAATTTTACATAACTAGGAAAATAAATGTAGGCCTTCTACAGATGAATCTTGCTGTGTGCTGTCTTCTGAGCAGTTTGAGTTCTGTCTGAACAGGCCTTCATGAAAACTCACACTGCAAGACGAGAAGAACTGGGTCAGGTTTAGGAGAAGATCAAGAAAATTAGAACAAATAAGAGAAAATGTGAAGAAAAATAATCTGGAGTGGTTTGTACACATGGCTGATACTGTGTGAGGGAACTAAGGCGATTATTTCAGGAAGGTTAAGAAAATCAAAGGAGTAACACAATTCAGTAATACAATATGGTACATTTCTTTCAGATTACTTTAAAACAGCAACTTTTCTGTATAGGTGTTTTCCTCTCCAAATGTTTTTCATGCGGTCACTTTTCAAACTAACTTAATATAAAATTTACAAAAAGCACATATTGCAGTTCACACCTATTTGCAAACAAAAATTCATTTTCACAGAAACTCAAAGCAGTGAGACTCAAAGCCAACAGGCCTTTGAGGTAGAAGAGCAGATCACACTGCCTTTCACTGGGAATGAATGACTGCAGATTGACTGCAGCTACTTAAGCAGCCCAGTTTGGGCTCAGGCCTATGCATCTGCAGAAGGGAGCAGTATCCATTGCTTACCAAAGTGCAAGTACTAAATTCCTCCTGGCTGCACATAGTTGCCTAGTATCCTCTTCTGGATCCTTGTCTCTCTTCCAGCTCCTGATGCACTGCTTGGCATAGTAGTGCTCACTAGAAACCTAAAATAAGCTATTTTCTCCACAGGGACCAGACAGGACAAGAGAATACTGGGCAAGTACTGAAGTCTAAAATGAGTGGCTTCTTTAGTGCTTCAGTGCCTTATATTAATAGTAAATGTTTTCATCTTAAAGGGATCCAAACCATTTATGTTAAATTGAAAGAAAGAAAAAGACAAGGAATCAAACCTAGTATAAAGAAAAATAATATACAGCAGTCACTTTAATCAATTTATAAATGCTGCTGTAAGTTTTAGAAACCTGTAAATTTTAGTATTGTGAGTTCTTTTGAATGAAGAACAAAAATAATCTCAAATGATACGAAGCCTATAAAGCTACAGACAGCTGTACCTATCACAGGACTTCTGAGTGTGACAATGGTTGAAGATATTTGACCTGTCTGTAGATAGGCAGTTGGAGCAATGTGGAGACCCTTGTGAGCTTATTTGGACTCTTTCAACGGAGAGCTGTAAGTGCATGTACCCCAGCATGTTCTGATTACCAGTGCCAGAAGACTCTTTGGCTTACCTTTAGGGGCACAAAGTTAGGAATGTAATTTCTGCTGGGAGATGGACAGGGCTTAAAATACTGAGCTGCTGTAAAGCTCAGAAAAAACTTGGTGAGAGAGATTTCATTAGCTTCAAAAGTTGCAACTGGCTGTAGAGTGTTGCTTCTGGCTTTGATATAGGTTGTCTGAGGAGGTATCCACTGCATTTTCTGCTGGGAGCAGATGTTGGGAATACCCACTCAGTGTGTAGAGTCCATAGCATGAGGTAATATGAGCATTGCACTGTGTCACTGCAGGCTGAAGTAATAAAAGGAGTATGTCTGACTCTGTGGATTCTTCTGGGTTTTTTTGCCATAAGAACTGTGTAAATATGGATTCAAGCTTCTGTATAAAAAGCACAGTAAAATGGATTGTGTTTCCAGATGCTAAATCTGACCTGTTAGCTGTTATTTTCATATGTCTTCCTATACTTTTCTGTGCTGCTATGGAATATCAGTTGCACAATTTTCAGGGAAAATGTGACTTTGTGGAAAATGTATAGTGGGGTCAGAATGCAGCTGATCTAAATATCTGCATTTATGGTGGGCTATGTTTAAAACTGCCATTTTGGAAACAAAATCATGAAGAAGCTTTGTTTCACTTGGACTGCTGAAATGTTTCTGTGATGTAATTATTTTAATTGAGTGTTCTGACGCAATAGCTACAGGAAAACACTACAGGCTCTGCTACTGATTCTCAGCTGGCAAGATGCTTGTCAGTCTAGCAGAAATTTCTGATTCTAAAGAAAATATGAATTTTCTTCCCTCCCTTCATTTCAGAGATAGAGACAAATATCTTTAGTTTCAAGAAGCTGAAAGCTTTTATTAGAAGCTTGTGCAACTCCTGGTGACATAAAATCAACAAACATGATTTGTAGTTTGAGAGTGAGGATATCCACCACGTGGTGGTTTCAGAGGAAATAACAGAGTTTTGATACCGGGGGCCAATCTCTATTTTTATGAATAATCCCTGCTGAATTGAATGAGAACTGCAGAAAGGATGTGTCCTTTGTGTTCATCACTCTTGCAGCTTGTCTGACAAATTGTGTGCTACTTTTGTGAGAGGCCTCTGAGGAAAAAGAGATGTGGAAAGCTAGAAGTCTTGAAATGCTTACTAAATGCACTGATTGACAGCAACTGAAAGTCTATAGGAGTTCACATATTATAAGAGTGGTGATTAATCACAGTACCAGAATAATCAAGTTGGTGTTTTTGCAGTTTGGAGAAAACCCCTGCACATTTCAGTTTTGTGAACCTGTGGTCATAGCTATTGAATCAACATAGTACGTCTTGTTTTCTAGGGCCCAGGAAAAGCCAAACTGCACAAACCATTGATTTTTGAATATTCTTCACAACTGGGTGCTGTGTAATTCTGTGTCTCCTCAGTTTCCCAGTAACTGCATGTAGAAACCCCAGTAATAACTATCTTTGCATAACCTAAATGCTCTGTTTTCTGTAGGAAAGAAACACCTTATTCTATAATTCTAACACTAGTTTATAGTTTATTTGCTTGCATATTGATGTGTATGCGTATGGTCATTTGTGGGAGAATTACTGAGGAAACTCAGCTTCGAAAATGAGTTTTGCTTTTTGTTTTGGCTCTATGATCTGTGGAAGTTAGTCCTTGCATGCTTGAGTCCTCCTGAGTGTGAGCTTCTGGTGGAATACAGTTCTTACAGAATGCCATGGAGAATTAGCGCAGTGAAGAGCTTGCCAGAATAATGGGCTGAGATGCAGCTCTGTCCCAAAGCTTTGCACTTGCAGCTCATTGGCCTCTTGCGGAAGACATAACCAAACACTGAGCATTGCTTTGTGAATGCCAGGGACATAGAGTAAGAATTGCAGGAGGGAACGCTTGGGTGATTTAGAGGAATATACATGGCCATCCAAATGATTTTGACATTTTGACTACCATTTTAACTAGCATAAAAATCAGTATGAATCAAGACTGCTTCCTGGAAATTCTTGAACAAGAAAAGGATACAGTTAACTGGATAAATAATTTGCTGTGAATAGTTTGTTTATCTCTACTCTAGTTTTTTTCAAAGCAATTATTTATTATGACAAATTACCAGGTAACATATTTATTCAGGCTATAGTCTGAAACAAAGATCCTCTGTCTTCCTTTGCTGCAGATCTAGCCTGCTGAGTGACAGCTAGTCACTGAGCTTCTCTGGAAATGAATATGCTTAGATATAAGCAATCTGTGATTAAAATATTATATCACTCTGTCTCATTCAACTGTTTTCTTTTAAGCTTTCAAACTGAATACCATCTTTTGCTAGCAGTGACTACAATGCTGAGTAGACTCCACAGAGTCACTCTGCTAGTGGTCTGCTTAACATGCTGTGACAGGGCAGGCTGAACAGCTTATATGCATAACAATAGACTTCATAGTTACTGGAAAAAATTGCTAAAAGTGACTATATAAGGTTATTACTTTTCAAAAAGCTTTGTTGGGGA
This sequence comes from Bucco capensis, assembly GCA_013396975.1. Taxonomy (NCBI): domain Eukaryota; kingdom Metazoa; phylum Chordata; class Aves; order Piciformes; family Bucconidae; genus Bucco; species Bucco capensis. The sequence continues at coordinate 582,249 of VWZO01000248.1, read as the reverse complement.
GGTTTGTTCTATCTGTTTCGTCATGGGGAATTGTTGGCCTGTTCTAGGGAGAAAGCTGTAGTCTTTGCAATGTGCATTGTTCGTGTTCCTTAGGTTACCTCAGGAGAGGCATGCCCAGTAGATTGGCAGACTTGTGTTCCTACGCTACATTTGTGGTTGCATGCATCCCTCTCTGCTGGCAGGACAGCTTTGTGAAATTTAATAATTCTAGTTCGGGTGCAGGAATGATGTGGTCCTTTTACATGTTTATCTCTTGAAGCAGGAGGTCACTAAGATACTGATAGGCTCTACAATGAATTTTATTGTTTGAGTTTTTTTGTAGCTCCTCGTAACAGACAACCTATGCTTCAACTAGAAGAGTTTACTTGCCGATATGTGTATGTAGGTTACTATATTATGGAAATTTTCTGCGTGTCCCTGCTCAACTATAAGGCAAAGTTGTTACCCAAATTTACCTATATTGAGGCATGGTGTTTTCACCCTTTTGGAAGTATGACTTTGGAATTTCCAGTGTGGAAAAACAGGTGATCAACAGTGATCCACAGAAAAACGAAGGTCTTTAGTAGGAAGTGATGATACTTACTTCACAGTATCTCACCAGGTTTTGTTGTATTGATGTTGTGCAAGTTGCTATTTCATGTATAAAGGTATTGGAATGCAACACATTGTTTCTAATTTAGAAGGGCAGGATTTATTTAGGTATAACTTCCATGCTTTTGCACAGTAGCTCGATCAGTAAGACAAATAATCCTTCAAAGGTGCTTTTCCTATCCTTCTTATCCACCCATCTCTAGCACCTTGTAGTAGTGTCTCTTTCCTTTAACTAATAAGAGTCTGTTACCCTTTAAATGGCTAACAAAATGGCACTGAAATCAAGTGAGATTAATCTTAGTGTAAGAACTGTTACCAACTTGTAGTAATGTATGCCTGCTAATTACACAGTATAAAATTCTCATAAACAAATATGGTAGTAACCATTTTTTCAGATTGAGTGATCCTCATGTCATGACTATTAGTCTAGTTTATGATGCAGTAGAAAAAGCTTTCATTTCTCAATCTAATAACTAATGTTTTTAAGAATGATTTATTTGTCAAAAAGTTTTATTTTTTTGAAGTTAGTCTGTGTGGGGGAAAAGGTTAGGGTTTTTTGGGCTTTTGATAAAAATCTGAACTTCATTTTCATAAAACGTTCCTACATGACATAAAATATCCTTTTTTAATGAGTAGTTGTATAGACTTTGACGTGTCACAGGGCTGGTTTCATTGTCAGTATGGGAAAGCTGGTTACAGGAGTGAAGTGGTTTAATTTGTCTGTTTAGCTGAACTCAGTGTCTCCAAATCCTGTGCAACTGACTGTAAGGGAAAACAGCTATCAATCATCTAGGCAGGACAGAGGAATTGGGAGGAGGAGAGTAACTTTTTCTGGTCATGTTGTAATGTAATTTGTGTTTCCCCCCTCCATCAGTTCTTGAAATCTAGTTCATAGTTTTCTGTTTTGCAACCAGTATGAAAAATAAGGCAATTTGTCATTCAGCTTCATGCAGGCTTATAATGCAAAACAGACTTGTATATAGACATACATGTTTTTGTAATGAAAATATTCATGAGACTTAAGGTGGTCTCAGCTGGTACACTGGAGGAATCAGCAAATCAAATATCTTCAAAATAGATCTGGCAAAATGTTAGTGTATTTAATTTGTTTCTTGTTCTTAAATAGGAACATTGTTGTAAACATTCTTGCTTTTCTCAGAGCCTGTTTTCTAGCAAGGGCAGACAATATGGGGGCTACCAGGTGCCACACTGATCACTTAGGCATTGACCCCTTTCCTTTGTATTTTCTCCCTGTTTACTGTCATCCCAGAGAAGAGCTTTGTCAACAGATAAATGTTCTTCTATTATGAACAAGAAGACAGGCAGATTAATGAAAGCAACTTGACTTCTAACATTGCTCCTCACTGCCCAGTGCAAACAAGAGATGTGCTCACACGCTCAGGCTGGAGGCACAGGCACAGCCTGCTTTTAGATTCTCCCTTGTAAAGCCCAGATCAGGGAGTGAGCATAAACCAGGGAAATAAAGTGGTGGAAGGAAAGAGGAACAGGAGAAAAGGAGATTGAGAGAGAAAGAGAGAAGCCAGCAGCATGAGACAAAAACTGGGCTGGGCAAACAGTTGTAAAGGTGGGTCTGGTATGAGGCTTCAAAGTTGCAAACTTGCCAGTAAGCACCAACAGTGAGTAAGAAAGGGCATCCCAAGCAAAGCTGAGAATATAGGGATCATGCACCAGAGAAGCTATTGGTCTTTCTCAGAAATAACCTTTTCTCAGAGTTTCAACACTTTTCAGCTGACCCACAGCCAGAACTGCAATTAAGCGTCAATATATTTTATAAAAAATAGTACTTAGTTTACTTTCACAGAAGTGAAGAGATACAATTGCACAATGGTGGTTACAATGGTAGAAATACACACTGTTGATAAAATGTTCGCAAGAGATTTAAAAACATACTGTACAGCACCACATCTGAAATTGGGTGATGGCAAAATGAATCATACTCCTTGTCCAAGTAAATTAAATTCCTAAATCTGTTTTGGAATAAATAAAAAAATACAATGTGCAATATGTCTGACACTACCAAAATATTTCCTGATGTTGAGCAATAGATTAAAAACAAAAATGAGGTAAAAAAAGACATTCATGCATTTAAGCCACCATCAGTTTCTGACTAAAATAAGGCAGATCATAATCTTTTAAAAACTGTCTTTAGCTGCTTACATCCTCTTTAGTGCTTTTTCAAGACAAGGTCTTGACAGACCTTGTAGAATCATGAATTAAGATGCTTTTATTTCCAACAGGTCATTTTTGACAGGCTCAGCCATATTTAAAATGCATTATATGGTAGAAAATGTTGCTTTTCCTTAATGAAAAAAAAAGTAAATTAAAAGGAACTGAGAGAGATGGATGTTTTTAGTTTATCACAAATGACACTGCTTTGAGGGAGGGAGGTGAGGGAAAGGGAAGGGAAAGGAAATTATGTGTCATCTTCAGTTTTAATGACGTGGAAAAGGGTGACATTAAACAGGACTTGATGTCCGTTATTCCAGGCATAGAGAGCTCTGTCTCTGGCATTGTAGTCAAGCATGGATATATGAAAATACTGATTATGGAAAGGAATGTCTGTATACTCATAAGTGGAGGTTTTTGTGGAATAAGAATAGTAGACCTTGGCTCCTGTTAAGTGAGAGTTAGTAACATACAAGGTGCCACAGATCATGAAGGATTCTCCAGCACTCCTTTTTGGGTAGCCCGTGCTCCAGCTCTTCAGCACCTCCAGTGTATCCTGGTTTAGCTGGCTGATGACAATGTTGCCTGCATTCTGATTGGTGGCATACACAGCCCATAGCCCAATTTCATCTGCCATCAGGTCAATATCAGAAAAGCCACCCCAGGTGTAAGGGTAGACATTGTGAAAGCCAGCATACTCAAGGCTACGCTGTGCAAGCACCCGCCCAGTGTCAAAGCTGTATTTGATGATGATGTTGCTCTGATACTTGTTGAAATAGAGGGAGCCATTGTAGACAACATGGTTGGTTCCTGCCCATTTGAATGGAAGGTTGTATGTCCTTGATTCAGCCCCACTGACAAAGTCTGCAATTGATTTATATTCACGGACAATTTTATTGTTAGTGTAACTATCCATGTACCAGACCTGGAAAGAAAACAAAGATTGGGAGTAAACACCTGGAACACAATCTGTGGTACGTGATCATGATATATTGTGATGGATACGTTGCAGAAAAAGAAGGAAAAAAGATTTTAGGTGTGCAGCGGGGCTATCAAAGTACAAGATTGTCCACATTCCTCCCACAAAAGCATGAGGAACTCGTGAATTTCTGAATAAAACTTACCTATCTAGGTGAATTCTCTAGAAGACTTACTAACTGCAGTGTCTATATTTTCAGATGAAAATAATTTTGGATTATTCAGTGTTTAGGTTAGGCTATATGGGGCTTGCTTAAAGGTATTCCCAGAGAGTAATAGTCAAAGAGAGACATGGGAAATGGCATTTGAGCTGAGCTTGGATTTATGCTTAGGAATAAATTTGACTGAATTTTCTTCAGCTAAACCTCTAATTGTTGAAAAGTAATGTATTCTGAGTAAAGAAACCAAATACAACAGCAATGGAACTGGTGAAGTTTAGGAATCATTTTTTCTCCTTAAACCAAAGAAAAAAAAAATCAATACTTTTGATAATATTCGGTATGGTATACCAGCTTCCATTCCCCTAGTTTTTCCTTCATGCATTTTGCATTTTCTTTTAGCTTGTCAGAGAACAAATCAAATCCTGACTAACAACAGAATAATTTCTCGAGCTATTTTTGTGCTGATTTCAAAACTAGCATTAACAAAACATTTGTATGAGTGCCAGTTCAGCTCTCCATCTTCCTATCAGTTGAGATGCTGTGAGGGATATGATTTGCTCTGATTTGCATGCCCATGGGTAGTCTTTGTGTTGCTTTATGAAGGAGGCAGTTGGGGGAATGTGGAGGTGCCTGGGGAGAGAGTTGCAGGGTGTGTTGAGAAGGGGCCACAGCGAGACCAGGTGCTGGTGGAGGCAGGGGCCTATGGGGACTGTTCTGGAGCAGCCACTGGCACTCTGAGGTAGCAGAAGGAACTTCCTTAGGACAAGATGGAGCTGAGCAGAGTTTGCTGCTCTCCTAAAGGTGACTGAGAATCCTGGGGTCAGTAGTAAACCTGTATGGACAGAGCAGGCAGGGGAGACCTGCACACAAATCTTTAGTTATTACCATGTGTACATTGCCTTTTCTATGGCCTTTGGTTTTTTTCTGTATTCAAAAAACTAACCTTGTGGGTCTCATACAAATGAAACCTAGTGTTTTGACTTCAAAAGCCCTTCAATGGAGGTTGCATCTCCTCAAGCTGTGGTCAACTTGAGATCCTTCTGCAAATCCAAACAATAATATAATTTGGCTCTGAGGCAGAAAATGGTCTGAATACAGCTTATATAGGGCCTAATCTTAAAAATTTTGACTGTGCTGCATTAAGGGTTATACTCTTGGGTAAAAGTGCTGATGTTTGCATTTTATTATTTCGGCTCTTAAAGACCCAAGCTCAATTAAATATGGTAGGAAGAAAAAAAAAGTGTAGTCAGTTCAGATAAGTGTATGCCATCTCTAAAACAGTTGAAAAAAATGGCACAAAGGTGCTTAGCTAACTCTTGTCTTTGTGGTTGCCTTTTCTTTGAAGATGTTTAACAGTGAAAATGGTTGAAGTAGAAGAAACATGCTTGTGAGTGTAACCTCCTAGGGGAAACCATCCTTTTCAAGATTAAAATAAAGCAAGTAAAACTCCAGAAGGACACAAAGATAGTCAGTGCCTTAACATACTCGGTTATTTTTCTCTGATGCTAATGGATCTGTCATCCAGGCTCCAAATCGGGTTCCAGATATCTTGACTGTAATGGGGCCTGTAATTTTCATCAATTTGCCACATGCTGAAATTAGAAAAACAAATGCATTAATGCAAATAATTACACAGCTCTCCTTGACATCAGTCAGAGCGTAAGACCAATTGCTCTGAACTAAATGGTGGCTCCAGGGTATGCAGGCTTATGTTGAAGATGGATTGTCATTTTCACCATGTGAACTTTTCCCATATCAAGCAGTAATATAAATATGTAAAAATATACAAATAAAAATGTGTGTATGTTTTTGGTTTTATATTTCTTAAAGCACAGTTACATTTTCTGAGCATAAAGAAAAATGCAACCTAGTGAAATATTTTCTGAGCTGAAGTGAATAACATTTAATAATAAATGAAAGGAAGACAAACCTCCCTTACTTTTGCCTTCAGAAAGTTCAATGCAAGGCTAGGGTAGGTGGATGTTTCAGTTTTTCCATTGACCAGACAGACAAGGAGATTAAGTGCAGACAAGAAAAAATGAGCTTGTACACAAAATGTGTGTGTATATATATATATATATATAACTAAATGCCCGTGCCTGACTGCCCTGTGGTTACACACACGTAGCTGTTCCAGTATTAGGGACCTGCCTGAAGTTAAGAAAGCAAATAAGAGAATTATTCAGCAACCTTGGTTGTATTGGTTGGCTTCTAATCCATTAGGATGTCTTGTATTGGACTGTCTGGGAGGAAATAATGAGAGTCAATATAATCTTAGATGCTGACCTTCCTAACAATCCAAAATCTATATTTTAGGGGACATAAATAACATACCTATTAGCAACAAGCCCCTAGTGGAATTCACATGTTTACCAAGAGGCTTAATATAATACAGTGGTGTGTAGGTGATTTGGTGAAATAGCACGTTTGATGAAAAAATGTTTCATAAGAAAGTAAAAAGTGTATTTTTTCTATTTAAAAATAAGTGCTTTTCCATGACACATGGTTGTGTTATACTGTATAAACCCATCTATCTAGAAAATGTGGAAAACAAACTGTATCAGGTGTTGAGAGTGAATTTATTCAGTTCAAAAGAGAAGGCCACATCAAACCTGGAGTTTTCTACTTTATATAACTGACAAGGAATGTATTGTGCAAGCCGTTTCAGTCAATTAGAAGTGGGTTAATGCTGTGGTGACAACTCACTGGCCATTTGCAGGGATTTTGTTCACAGCAAGGAAAGTACTGGAAATAGATAACCAAAAATATCCTGAGAGCTCAATGAGCAGGGTAGATTGTGTCTGTTTTCTGGGTCAATTCAAAGGCATTATTATTTACATATCTCAATCTCAACCCTTTGAATATATTTTGAAATTTCCTATTTTAAAGAATCTTGCAGGTTTTCTACAGTTGGTTATTGTAGTACATTATTTTTTATTCTAGAATTTTTTTTTTACATAGGCTGCTAGGATTGTGTGCTGAGTGCTCTTTTTCTACAGCGTATGTATGAAATGCTATAAGCTTGGAAAGTAAAAGTGAATTGTCCCAAGTATTCCACAAATCAACTGGCTTGCTAAATACTGGTCTTGTGAATACAGTGAACCTATTGCAGACCTACAAAAATTGGCAGAATTGGAATGATTTATGGCTTGTTCATTATAAAGTAGCAAGTGTGCTGTCTGTGCTGAAGTATTATTGACTTATTCATCTGGAATAAATCAATTAATTGTAGTATTATCACTGCAGTTTGATGACATCCTACTACCCTATGCAGTTTATCAATCTTTTTAACACTAAAATAATTTGTGATACTGATTTTGTAAAGATAATTCCCATATAGCTTTCCCAAGCCTCATCTTGCATGTGATATAAAAGTTGAATGAATAATAACACTTTCAAGAGTAAAGGTTAATGTGAGTTTTCTCTGTGGTTATAAGCACTTTGAACTTTGCATTCAGTACAAGAAATTTTCCTCACTCCTCTACCAGAACTGGAAAGAGCTTCTTGTCTACTGAAGTGTAAAATATGTTGCTCTAATCCCAGCCTATATTCTTAGCTTCAGAATGAACCTTATAACTGTTTGTGTGGCGATACTAAAATTGATCTTGCATGCTGAGGTTTATTTCTAGGCAATGGTGATACTAATATAGTGAAAGGCAGGATCATTTACTTAAAAGTTTTGTGGCAAGTCTGATATTTAAAAAATTCCAATTAGTTTCCAGTTGAGACTTCACTTTAGCTCATTTTGTGTGTAGGGAAATAGAACATTAGCAAATGTCATGTGAAATGGGAAACACTTCTGGTCTGTGAATTTTCCACAGCAGTGAGGTGGATGAGAGTTGAAACTGGCCTATGCTCCCCCCCACCACCCTGGCAGAATAGAACTTATGAGGACGTAGAAATAACTGTTGTGATGGCAGAAAAGCTTTTTTTTTACTGGTTGAAAAGTTTTGGAATATATCAAAGCTTTGCTCTTTAATTCTCTGGCAGGAGAAGACCAGATGCTAGTGCTAAGGTAGGTCAAATACATCTCCATACTAGCAAATGCCAGGAATTTCAGAAACACATTTAAAAATAAAGGAAAAACTCTGATATTTCTAGGCATTTTTTCCACCACTAAGAGGTACAGAAAAATATACAGATATACAGAAAAATAGTGGGATTTTTAGAAGCACTCAGTCTCTTTCCTTGACTTTGAAAGAAGCAGCTGCATACATTAGAAAATCCCAACCATAACTGTTTGTAGTATTTGGAAAATCAAACTTCTGAGTGTTTATCCATCCTAAACAGAACTGTACAATGAACATCATATCATGCACACTCTGAGCATTTATGGCTTTATTCATCTCTTGTAACAGCTTTGTACTGTGACTCCAGTAAGGCTGTTTGTGATTTCCTAAATTTATTTATACTAAGGAAAAAGCTGAGCACGAAGTTACCATTAAAAAAGAAAACAGATGTACTAACCCTGTAGGCTGGGAAAGTCTGTGGGGCAGAATGCATCTGGAAAGCTGCTTCAGAGTGAGAAAATACTAGGAGACAGTTGTTACAGACCAATTAGACAGGAGCTGTTGTGACGCTAGCTAGGAATAGTTAGTTGATAGACCCAGTCTCTGTGATGCAAATGAGTACTGGTAGCTGCTATATATACACCAAGTGAGTGTATGATTTATAGAAGAACTTGCAAAGGAAATAAAATCAAAATATTTTCTTGAAGTGTTGATAAGCAACATTATTTATTGTGGGTAATAAATAGGGGAAAATGAAGTGAGTATTTTTTTCAGTGGTTGCACAAATAACTTCCAAACGTTTTACTACCTTCACTTTTCTCCTTATGGTCAAATTTGTCATAACATTGTAATGTGAGGGAATGAACAATTAGTTCTTACTTAATGGGTGTATATCTGTTGTCTTACATAATACAAACCCAGGAAGCACTATAGTCTAGTTATTAGAGCTTGCTGAGAGGAAGCCAATGGGTTCTTCTTCATGTGTGCAATGACTTGCTATGGTATTCTTTGGGAAAGTCATTTATTCTCCTGGGCTGCTTGTTCCCTCATCTACGAGATGAGGATAACAATATGTATCTCTACAGAATGGTTTTGTACTAAATATTGGTAAAGTTCTTCAAATCCCAAAGGGAAAGATTCTTTGGCGATACAAGTCTCACCACAGTCAATCAAGTAATTTCATGCCTGCACTAATGCCTCTTCTGCCACTGATGTAACAGTATTCCTTTGGATACTTACTGTTGAATTTCTAACAAAAAAAGTTACTGCAAAATATTGTTTAGATTCTACACTATAATTGGGTGTAGCTACAAATGGATCGATGTGTATCTACTCTAATTATTTCTTCATATTTCACAGGCAAAATTTGGCAGAATATTGGCTTTTATGAATGCTGCCCATATAATTTTTTCCAATTTCTTAAATACATTATGCCAAGAATATGAGGGTCCCCAGCATACTGTGGAACCTGCATTCTCTTATAAAGGCACATGCCTTACATGATTGCCAGCAAATAACTCGTAAGTGCATAAGCATTTGTGAACTTACAGTATGTGCAGTCATATGCACTTTATTCCTATGTGATTAGTTGCATGCACCCTTTTAAAGTTTTGTGGACAAATTTCTCAGCAGCTTCAGCCTGAATTTTCTCTTATTCCAAAGAGAAGGAGCATGTTTCAGTCATCACAACTGCTGTGGTAATCACTGAACTTGAGTGAAAGTAAGATAACTGCTTATTCTATGCTAATGAGCATTGAAAGTGTTGCCACTGCAGATGGAAGATGCCTTTAAGTGGCCAGGACAACATAAATAATGCATTATACTACTGAAAAGTACCTGCTAGAGAGAAGAATGGAAAACAGCTATTACATACACTGCTTAGATAATTGTCTTGTGAAACACAGCAAAATCTGTGAAGAGTCAAGCCAGATCCTGTGGTATATTGGGGCCAGTCTGTCTTCTGCTGCCATAGGCTTCTGGCTCTCAGATTGGCATGGACAGTCACAGCTGGATAACCTCCAGCATGGTGAAAGTGGCTAGGGAGGAGGTATAGGCATGAAAGCTGTTTTTCCTTTATGCTTGCTGATCTGAAGACACACTACTAACTTTCAGGAGTTACTCACAGTAAGGCTAATTGAATCTGGTTTTACTTTAAAAAGGCATACAGAAATATAGCTAATCCATTAGAAGGTAAGCATAAAAGTCATTTAAGCATCTAAGACTAGGGAATAATGCCAATAAGGATGACAAATCTGTATCATAGCTTGAGAACCCTTCTCAGTAATGACTGTGCTTAATAAACTATTTCACAGAAAAATTCTCTCTATTGTTAATACACATAATTTTAATAGAGCTTTTGTTTTGTTTTTTACATTAGTACATAAAGAGAAATAGAATGTGTTGCAGGATTTCAGGATAGATAGTAGTGGAAATGTGGATGAAAAATAGGGAAATAGCCCCTGTGAATATACAGTGAATAGTCATTCTGATACATAAAATGTATCTTATACTGTAGTCACTTCACAAGTCAGTGTTACAAGAATATGCCATAGAAGTGAGGAAAAAAAGATACTCATTAAAGATAAATTTATGATATTTGTGTGTCTAATAAACTTACTGGAACACTCACCATCAGAAAATACTGTCTTTTTATATGAATTTTCTTGCTTAGTGCAGTATTGCAATGCAGCCATTTTCTCCTGGCTGCCTCCTGTCAATGCAGTAAAGTGCTATTTCTGTTTGAAGAAGTCTTTCATGTATCATCACTGTGTTATTTCTAGTATAAAGAAATTGGAAGTAAATAATTTAAGAGGCTAACCTAACCTAGATTTTTCTCATTCTGTTGCTTCACAAAAGTAAAGAAGCATTGCTTATCAAGTTATTAACATACTTCATGTCATGTGTAGCATTTAAAAGTAAACATCCCACAATTGCTAACTGAGATACCGATCAAAGCATTGAACCTTGGAATTTCTAGTTTTTCGTTTTCTGGATTGTTGCTGTGCTTCCTACGAAAATCATGCTTTGTTCCCTTAAATTAAGCATAATGCTTAAATGTGTTGTATTTCAGATTGGAGAACGGCACATCTCTCTCAGTGCTAGAATTACAGGTTCACAGACAGTACAGTCTGAGTGGCCTCTCAGGTGTCATAGCAAGATGACAAGGTTATGATGTAGACATCTTGAAACTGATTCCAGTCTACTTCCCACTAATCCTCTTTTTCACACTGACATCCCAAGGGTGGCCCAAGTAGCAATGCCTGTCTGTGCTTTTTTGAAAGAATATCTGTAGCTCTCCAACCAGTTGTAAATCTCTTAGATTTTAAAGTTGCTGTATGTTATAATTTTCCATCTTAATTCTTTCTGTATACAGTAGCGCAGATCAGTATATAAGATACACTGGTGTACACTTGAAATGATATGACTGACCTTATGTTGAGTTACTCTTGACTTTTATTAGAGTGGCACAGATCAGAATATAATGCAGTCTTTCATCAAACAAGAAAAGAATATCATCTTTGTATAGAGAGACAACTATAAATAGACAGCTAAGGGACCATATTTGCCATGAAATTTTTAACTTACTGAGCTTTTTCATGCAGTCTCGAAGCCTGGTTTCTAAACTGAGTACACGCTGGTGTAGTTCCTCATAGTCATAAGCACCAATTTCTTCCTGAATCCCAGTGAGGACAGTAGACAGATTCCTAATTTCCTCCTTAAACTGGGTGATTAATTTGGCATCGGTTTTGTATTGTTCCAGAACTGGGATCAGAGGTAAGAGCTCATCCATCTTCTCTTTCAACTCCTGTTAAAGGCAATCAAATGTGTGTTAGAGCAGTTTAAAGGAGTTCAATCCCCTAATTCCTTTAATGTATTATGTATGTCTGATTATTAAAATGATCTATTACCAGTGTATTGTGAAAGTGTTAGAAACCTCAGACTTAATGGTAGAGATCAGTAGATAAAACACATGAGAATAGTTTTTCTACTGAAAGTACACAATTACCTTCAAGTGATCTGAACAGACCTGTTGAAGGTCTGACTTTTCATTCAGAGGACATAAACCCCAGCTAAGCGTGTCTTTCTTGAGAGAAAGTGGTAAGACCTGAACACACAGAGATGTTCAAGAAGGTCATACCTGCTTTACAGTGCTGTGATAGTTGGTGAGCTGTTAATTTCTATTTAATTCCTTAGAAATACTGAATTCATTTTTTTCTCAATGGCTGTTGAAACCTGTTTAGTTTTGTTCTGACCAGTGATATACACCTCTTTTTTCCGAAGTACAAAAATCCATGGTTCCTAACTGCACTTTGTACTTGTCATCCTGCTACATCATGAGGTGCCTTTGAACTTCCTTAGCTGATGTCTCTTCTAGACTATCATAAATTGTTTTTGTGCCATGTACAGTTGTTGTTGTGTTGCCAATCCCATTCTTAAACACTGATTAAGTAAAATAAGGCTCCACTTTGGAATCTTGGATTGCTTCTTTCTCAGACTTTTGCCAAGTCTCATACTTTGAGAATTTGTCTCAGTTTGTAACCTATATTGACTGCTCATCTTTCGTTCCTTAATTATTCTTTTAAATGTACTAATCATAAGGGCTTTATTAAATTTAAACTAATTGTTTGAGGTTGTTTTTTCTTTGGTTACTATGCTCTAGAAAATCTTGAAGAACTTTTGAGTAAAAAGGTTTTGCTTTGTTGAAAAGCAGAGAGGTTTGCCCCTGGTGTCTCATCTCTATAGAGGGATTTGCATTTCTTTTTACAATTTGAGGAAACAGCAGGACTTGCATGAGCAAATGCCAGAGAGACATGGGGGGGGAAGTGCAAGCCTAGACAAAACAAGGCAAAGGATAGAAATAAAGGTGTGTTAAGAGACTGGGAACAGATGAGAACACACAGAGAGCGGCTATTGAATGGGTTAAAAAAATCAAGTCCTGAAGAATATCTGGAGTAGTCAGCAGGTTAAAAGAGAAAGTAGAAGAGAAGTAAATGACAGTCCAAACACAAGAAAGAGGTGCAGAAGCAAATGTGGTTACAGGTTAGTGCAGTCACTGAGGTGTGCAAAGACATGCATGTGCAGTTTGCTACATCTCTTGTATGAAAGCATGAAATAAAGAGGGTAGGACATTTCCAAACTAAATAACGTAATAATGCTAAATGCATTTTTGCTAAGGAGATGTGAAAGAAGCTGATAGACAGGGTCAGCATTTGAGCTGTTTGAAGACCTACCTCTGAATTTTTGCCTTTTTAGCATGTTCTAAGACAGCTTGAGAGTTCTGCAGTATCTCTTCATCACCTAGCTAATATATCCATATTGTTTTACCAATTGCTTTCATATTGGATTTATTATTTACTCAAAATAAAGACTTACACATGTTGTTACACAGTATATTTTGCACACAGGTCACCTTAATAGCTAGAAAAATGCATTTTAAATTATAAGCAGACATATCATTATAAATGGATTTGTTAGTATTTGAAGTTGTATTGGTTCTATTCTCAAGGTGACTTCCAATTACATTATAGTAGCAGAATTACTGAAATGGACAGAAAGAAGCTGAGAGTCTTTTGTCTACAGTTGGAACTATTTTCATTTGACTGTTTTTATTAAAAACTTAACTTGAGCCTACTTTATGCCTGTTAAAATGAATAGTTATTTCTTCCTTGATGACAAGGAAAGTAGGCTTTGTGGCATAGAAAGCAGAGCTCCAGAAGCTAAAGTTTTTGTTACTTCCTTTTAGAATAATGGACTTAGGCTTCAGTTTTATATGGCAGTGACCTGCCAAAATCATGGGTAAACCATGATGGGAAAATATGCAGTGCTTGTAAAAATCCAGGAAGATAAATCATGTTTAAGAAAATTAGTGAAGGTAACTTATTTCTGATAGGATTTATGCTGGATGAGCTGTAATTTGATCAAACTCCTGTAACTTTTTATGGCGATCAGGTTTCTCCTGCTTGGTGTAAATGGTGATTTGAGCAAAGTATTACCATACACTCAAGTGTGATCTGGATCGAATTTGTACTCTTTGGCTCTCATCAACATGGAACCACAGCATTAGAATATCTCATTTCAGTAAATGATATAAAGATGTGTTTGGTATTTTCATAATAAAGAAAATTATTTTCTTGGTTTCTGCTGACACTTCTAGCTTGTTGCTATGATGAGTGGTACAAGAACTAATCTGTATTGACATGGGTAGGTAGACATCTTCTGGCACTTTGTGCCTCCTGATATGAGGGGTCATGCTATATCCAGAATGATTTTCTTTGTATCAGGAATATAAAGCACTGCAGTTTTGGTAGATATAATTTCAGCAAACCAGCAGCATATTGTATTATGTTGACCTTTTAAATTACTCTATAACTTGATTGGCTGGAAATCTGTTTTTTACTTCTGGCAAGCTGTCAAACTGAAGTTAAATGACTGGCCAATACAAGTATCGAATATTTAAAAGGTTAGACTACTGCAGAAATCTGCTACCTTTGACATCATGTATCAGACATTCAAATTTTGATATTTGGTTCTGATGGAAAACTCTAATGAGAATCCAGAATATACAATGGCATTATACAAATGTGTTTTTATTCTAGGATTTCGTTATGAAGGGGGAAAAAGAGTGGAGATATTTCTTATTACCTGAAAATAACTGGATGTATATGTTCAAACTCTAATCTAAGCTAAGAATGATGATATCAAGAATAAAGTTGGTTCATTAGTGTACTTAAATACTGATATCATTAGGACTCATTAGATATTCAGTGTCTCTGAAAATAAATTAGACCCCTTAGCTATGTACTTGTTTAGGTATCTGGCTTTAGGACTGATCAGAAAATTAAGTCCATTTTATATGAGTTTTCATAAACATTTTTAAAATACATATTTTGTTAACATCATGTAATCCTTAGAATGTATTTTCTAGATCCAATTTTGCTGTCTTATAGTCTTGAAATATTCACCAGACCTGATACTTAAAGAACTTGTAACATTTTTTTCCTTATCAGTTATTCAGATATCTTCCTCAGAATACACAATGTTATTCTGTAATCTCTGCAACACTCTTTCCTCACAAAAAGATTGGCTTGTGTTTTCTTGTTGTCATTAAAATTCTATGGAAGTCTTTTTTTAATCACACAAATGTGACTGGGAATGATTGCCCTTCTCCCCATCCCAAATTCAAAACAGCAGACCTTCAGATGTGAAATTAGATCTTAATTGTACTGGATAAAAATTACAATAACCTGATTTATTATAGGCTTTCTTCCCTTTAACTGCAGTAAATGTCAGGCAATAGTAAAAGTGCAGAACTCACTATTTGTTTGCTATTCCATTGGATCTCCCCATTCATAACTGAAGGTTGAATAAATACAGATTTCTCAGTATGACATGCACGTTGATACAGAAAATCAGGCATCTATTTATAGTGACATTTCTCTAATGACTTAATAATTAATAGTTACTCCTTATTACAATTAAATTGAACAGAGCGAAAGATTATCATCATAAAGGAAGATTTATTATGCTTTTCTTTTTAATGTTGCTCTTGTATGAGCACTTCAAGCTGAGATCTTAGCAGTCCTTGCATTGCTGCTAAGTACATCCCTTCCAGCAGGCTTTCAAAGTTATTGTTAAAATAAAACCTACTTGAAAATGCTTTGTCATTAATGTCTTCCGATCATCTTCAATTTGCCGAAACTTGGCCTTCAGCCCTTTCATTTGTGTTTCCATTTTTAAAACATACTGGAAATCCCTCTGAGTCCGTAGATTTAAAACTTCAATAGATTGGGACATATTCTGAACCTGTTAAAGAAGAACACTCTCTAAATGCACTTTCTGTTGCTTTGCCTTTTTTTTTTTCCTGGTTATGTAGTTACAAAGGTCAGGCAATAAAATGTGCTTCTCTCAATGCTGTAGTAGTCATTTAAACCACAGTATAGTTTTAAACTCCATAACTGCATGATAGTACAAAAATTGTAGAGCAGGGCTAACAGGGCTACCAGGAGCAAGACTTTGAAGCCATAAATGATTTGGACTACCTTCTTTGAGGTAAAGAGAAGAGGTCCTTTCAGGATCACTATCAATGGGCACAGAAAATGCTTTTAGGCAATGCAGTTTACTTTGATACTTGTAGTAGATGCTGACTGTTCTTCAGGATGTGCCATATAGCACGTACTTCCTCCCAAGCACTCTGGGAGAGACAGGACTGAGATATGTAGATTTTGATTAGTATGAAGAGCATAATTTTTATCGCTGGTAGGTATTTATATAATAACTTAGCATAAGGTATTTATGAACTATCTAGAGATAAGCTGGGCTGTGCCCATCATCAAGTCTACATTCTAGGTTGCTTTCTGCTGCGGTTCAAACACTCTCTCAGGCCTCAGGTTCAGTGCCACTAGCTGTGATACAGTCTTTGCTCATGATTTTTTAAAGTAGATATAAAACTGGAAATTGTATCCAATATTCTCACTGGTAGAAAACCACATTTTTTTAACAGCTGAGTAGTAGTCAATGTTAGGTAACTTCTGTTAAGCAACTGACTTTAGATAATAGCAAGCACTTTTACCACAATAAGGCAAGAATAACTGTTATCTAGAGTAAATTACATAATTTTAGAAGTATTTGCTATAAAAGCAAATCTTTTGCTAGTCATAAAAATGGCACATTTTGCAAGTGGAAGTATTCTATTTCAGTAAGCGTTTTGTTTTCCCAGAACATGAAAAAAAGTAGACTGATGTAAATGTATTAGGCACCATATTGAAGTTTTGGCTCAAGGAGAAAAAAAAATTCTATCTTCTTAATAAAAATCCTGGCAGTAGTCCTGTTGTTTGCAAGAATATGCAATGTTTGAACTGCTATTCCTGTTTGAAACTAATATATGGTGATCTACAGAATGTATGGATTTAGGAATTACTCTTAAAAATAGTATACATTAGTTATTGCACAGCTGCCATTAGCAGTTCTTAGAGAGTATTTTTAATGAAAAATAAGTCTCTTTTTTCTTTGCTTTCTACTTGCAGACAACTAAAGTCCTTCAAGTCTTGGCACAAGATACATTCACATAGAGGCTCTAATTAAATGAATGTCCATGGGCTTAGTGAAGTAATATGCCATTACCTACCCATAATTACCACACTCGTAATCAAAAGAAAATAGTATTTAGAGACTGATTTAGGTTCTTTTCTGTGGCTGCCCAAAAACTATGTTGAGATCTTAACATCCCTCAAGCCCTCAACCCAAAAGAAAGAAAGAATTTTTTTTTTTTTACATTAATATTTTAGCATTTAGGAAATATGTTAGAGCAAAGGCTGAAGTCTTCCTCTGATAATTAGACAGAATGAGGGGAGGTATTTTCTCCTTTGTGTGATGGTTCATCAGTGTCCTCTTTCTGCATCTCATGCTATGGGGTCTGTTACAACCTGAAATTAAATCCCTGCTGAAGTTCACAGAGGTTTAGGGAGGGAAAATCTGTGGGGATCTGGCACTGTTAGCACTAGAGTGATTTTTGTATAGCTAGAAAAATACCTAAAATTGTACACTAAAAAAAAAATAAATAAAAATTTGCATTTTTAAGTCTACATTTCATGTTGCTTTCTGCTGAGGTTCAAACCCTCTCTCAGGCCTCAGGTTCTGTGCCATTAGCTGTGATACAGTAACTATAACCTTGGTTACTTAACATGGATAATGCAGAACAATAGTTTGTGTTTTCATAGTTGCAGCATTTTTTCTGTTCTTGATGCAGAATAACACTTCACTGGATTTATTAGTGGATAGTACTGGAAATAAGAATTGGGTTGTCTGGGGAAAATTTGCACCACCAGAGAATGAATAAGTAGTATTATTTCAGGAAAGAACAAATGAAAAAAAATTAGAACACTTTCTTTTCTCTACAGTCTGCTTTGCAGATGCTGTCATGTCTATATCTTGTCATTTGTTGATAAGAGACAAGGAATGACCTTCAAGAGTCTCATAAGATTGAAGCAAAAGCTGTAGTTTAAATCCCGCAGCAACTAGCTAGTTTGAGGTGGGATTTGTAACTGGTTTTACACAGAAAAATCAGTCCTGTCTGTTTGTAAGGAAGAATTTTGGGAGAAATGAACAAAAGAGAAGATGTAAATTCAGTTTGCTGGAAAGGAAAAAGGAAAATAGACAAATAATGATCAGTGGTGAGAACACAGGTAGGGGATATATCCTGAAGAAATATTTTTATTAGATAACTCTTCAGTACTCCATTATGTATTGAACTTAGAGAGGAATAAGTGGATTTTCATGGGAAGTTTAGTATTCAACAGGAGGAACTTGTTGGCAAGACTTACCTTCTCTAGGAGTTGTCTGAGTTGCCTGCTTTTGGCATCTCTTGAACACAGGTTTTGTTCAGGTGCAACAACAGTGCAAATGCAACGGCCGTCAGGATCCTGGGCTGAACTATAAACTTGCCATCCTTCCTTGGGGCTAATCTGAGTCTGTAACAATAAAATAACAAAAATAAATAGAACAGAACTGATTTTTTTGTGTGTGTTTTGAAAAACCACTACCTCAGAATATTTTTGTTTTTGCAGTATATGTTTGCAATGAGGCTCCTCCTAGCCAACACTTATTAGTTTTTTTTAAACTAATTAGATTGGTGGTTTTGCACAGTTTTTTCATATCTCACACCTTTGTAATAGTTCTCTGGAAGAGTCCAGCACATGTTGTTTTCAGGGTGGATGATAACAGTTTTCTACTTGTGATTCAGCACAAACTAGTTGATGTAATTCTTTGCAAAGGGATCTTACAGTTTTTCATCAGCAGAGAACAAACGTATCTTTTCAGCCTGAATGACTTTTACTTTAGACTAATGGAAACAATAGAGACAGAAAAGAACAAATATAAAACCCCAAAGAGAAAGTGTAGTGTATGTGACTCAAACGCCTCGGGAATTGGCTCAGAAGCATTTTGGGATGTGGTTTAGCAGGTTTGCTCTTAAAGATGCAGCAAACAGAAAACTGTTCACTGACTTCTACTGCACATACACTGAAGGGAAGAGACGTTTGCTGCAGGGTGGCACTGAAAAGTGTTTGGTTAGTTCAGGTGAATAGGGGTCATAGCAAGCAAGGCACAATGCAGTTAAGACATTGTGTATCCTTTAGTGGGACAGAACAATTCTGGAAATTCCTGACCTGCTCTTATTTACACTGACCACAACTGAGAAAGAAAAGCAAAAAAAATCACATTTGCTGGCAGAGCAGGCTAACACTGCACTGCATTTAAAGTTTGTGATACCTTCTGAGACTAGGTATCTGCCTGTTTAATAGGATGTACAGAAATACACAGCATAAGAATGAGCGAAACCAATATAATTAGATGATTGAAAAGATCCAATTAAATTAAAAATAACGGACTCAAAGTAATTTTTAAAGTTTTTTTTAAACTAATTTAAAGTTAAAATTAAGCATTAGTCTTTCTTCACAAAGTAGTATTGACTACTGAATTTCATAGTACAAATGCAAATGGATGCCACTGAAGTAATTTTGATCTGGACACAGTTGGAATCAATTACTAGTTACATTATAAAATTGTACTCAGTGTCAGCAGAGAGAGTGATTATTTAAACTGGCAAGCTTTGTTACTGATACTTTACTGGCAGCTTAGTGTAGAATAAAGTGTGAGAATATGCTTAGAGCAGAAGAGATGCAGTTATCTCCATAGACTGAGGTTAGAAAAGAGCACTGACTTTTCGTAAGTCTTCTGAAGAAGTTATTGAAAACAGTGGTGACCTCTTGTACTGCAAATTTAATTGAAAAATCAAAATTGTATTGTTTTGCAAGGAAAAACAAAGCGCCATAATGCAGTGTACTCTAAAAAGAGGACGGCTGAACTTGCCTTGGGGTTTGCTAGGAAGGCATATACTGCCTCTACAGTGTTCACTTCACCTTAACTTTTAGGCCAATTTTATTTAGTTTAAGATGTGGAGAACAATAAAAACTAAACAAAATTACATCTGCAGAGAGAATTTAAATTGGTTTTGAGCAGCTATTAAAATTGTGATCTTGAACAATGGAAGCCTATCAAGGCTGGTAACCCTTGCAAAGTATAACCTCTGTTCACTCTAGCAATTTCCATGATTCTCTGTAGAATTTATGCCCAGTTTTGTCATGTAAGAGCAAGGAAACTAAACTTTTGTTGCAGTGCAAGAACATGTCCAGGGACCTATATCTTATGATTACAATTCCTTTAGGACAGAAATACTTAGAATGAGTCAATGAAGAACTGTGATATTTGAGACTTATATTTGCTAAATATAGTTGTTTTTACTGCATTCAAGTAAGTTTTCTGCAGTGGAGGATGTATGAGATACCAGGATCATGCACAGTCTATTGTAAAGCCATTGTAATCCATGCTGTGTTATCAAAGGTACTTATATATTCTAGTGATGTCATGAGTGTCTCTCTTGGTTTTACCTGAGGAAAAACAAAACTGTATTGATTAACTTAGCGTGTATTTTCTTACAGCAACTAACATACTGCTTGATTTTAAAAAGTAACTGCTATCTAGGAAAATACTTTTCACAGTGAGAGGCTGTCAGGCCCAATACCAAGTCCATGGTTATTGGCTGCCTGTGCATAAATGGGCACTCACGTAGAACTCCTACAGTTTATGCTATGGTTCTTTGTTGTATTCAGTGGTTCCCTGTATTTGGGCCTTAAGGGTTCCTTCATTAATTAGGATGGGTAATATAAGTGATCACAGAGAAAAACAAGCACATATGTGTAGGTGTACTTTGCTTTTTTTTTTTCTCTGTTATTTTTTTCAGTTTGACATTTAATCCCTACCTCAAGAAGAAACTGCCGTGCCATGTAGGGAGAGCTAGAAGGCATCAAACCCTTACAGAAGCTACTGAATCTACTTTTCAAATGTAGGCTTACTGCTGACAGGCCTTAGTAAACAAACAAGAAAATAAATAACCAGTGGATAACAGTAATGATAATAAATTCTGCTAGTTCTTGAAAGTGTGGGGAACACAGAGGAATCCCTGCAAAGACCAATATTAACCACTGCCTTGGAAGGCTGATACAGACTCACTTCATTTATCTTCAGAAGATTTTCATTTTCACTTGCACTTACACACACACATAAACTGATAAAACTGTAGCAGGTACTGCTATTGTTACTAGCGACAGGGCAAATGGTAGTACGTATCCTTAATGTGGTTGCTTAAATATAAAAGTATTTTTCAGTTTGCAATTTCAATCCTGGGACTGGAACAGAGCTCAAAAGAGGGGGGGCCCTTCCCTGACCCCACCTCCTTGTACAAATCTTGCAGCTGAAGGATGGAAATTGGGAGGGGTTTTTTTATTTGGTACAACATGCATAATTTGTGATCTGTGTTTATATGTTAGAAGAGAACTTACAGAGAAGTGCATGTGCTGCACTGATTGCTGGACAAGCTGCCAGTGGAAAACTCTTGATGATGGTTAAAAAACAGGGATGATCACTGTATTGCTGAGGATCTGCAGCACAAAGTCTCTCAGCTAATATCTGAAGTTTAGAGAAAGTTAGAAGATTTGTGCTGCTTGGTTTTATGCAAAAAGAACCTCACATGATTAATGTTCATATTTTCTTACTTGGTAGATGTTACCTAGCTCAGATAATCAGGTTGTAAAGATTGTTTCCCAAGCTCTCCTGGCACTCCTGCTACCCCTCTTGAAACTCAAGATATGTGTGTAAGTCCAAGTCAATGACTGCAAAGAGCATTATGGAAATAATACTTAGGAGGCATTTATATCAGCAGTGCTCTGTTGTAGCCAAGGGAAGCAGGATAGTTTACTCTACTTGGAATCTGAACATAGTGTAGGTGTACTTTGCTTATATGTGTGTGTATACATAGATAAATATGTGTGTCTTCTAATAACTAATGTGCATCTTGTAGTTACTCAGTTACAACTTTAAACTTGGATTTAAATGTGATAGGAACTTCATTACTTGTAGTATCATATTGCCACAAGAACTAGCAATAACTACTGTAGTTCAATAAGCACATTTGAAGAAAACAAAACATAGCTTTTCCTGGTCTTCTCACCTTCTTGCCGCTCTAAAACACAACAGAATTCTTTCTTATACCATTTAATTAATTTTAGGGTAGTAATATTTGAAGTCTAAATGCAGTGATTTTCTTCAGTAATATTTTTCCTGCATGCATATATTCAGTTAATCAAACATTGATTAGTGAATGTGTCATTTTTAGTTATAACTAAAAACCTAAGTTCTGTGCATAGTGAACTACTCTACAAAGAGTTACATTTTACATAACACACTATTATGTAAACAGCTGACTGCAGTTACACAAAAAGATACACACAGTGGTTTACTAAATATTTAGGAAAATAGAGTTCTAGTTTAATTTATGGATACCAGTATAGTGTTCCCACTTGTCCATTTAAAGTATTCCTTTAATTTTTAGGTTTCTCATGTGTAGTTAATCACAGCTTTTCTGTATATCTTTGTTAACAGAGGCTGCTGTATATAAGCATCAATGAGACAAAGTGGTATTTGTGTAATTTCTGTTATTTCCTTGTCAACCATAAATTCTGGTACCTACCCTTGTAGTACCAATTTTATTTTGCTTCTGACAGCTATTTATTTACTTAACTGCACTCCAGTAGAGAAAAATAGGAAAGAATCAGACCCCTTGCATATTGTAGTAAATATATTGTAGCTAATATATAACATTATTCATAAAAAAAGAAACCTACTGCCAGAAATTTTTTTCTTAATAATGCAATACATCTTTCTGGAACAATAAACATAGCAAAAAAATTCTAGACAAATGAAATGACATTGCTGTACTATTTTTAGCATTTCATGCTCATGATAAAGGCATCTGTTCTTAAATATTTAAGGATGCTGCTATTTTAAAACCTCTTCTTTCATAATAAGAACACAACATGCTCACCAATGTGCAGTTTTATGATGCCCAAAGAGAAGCATGCATTAAGTGACAACAGGAAGATTAGCAGCTAAAAATAGATTTACAAAGAGGCAACAAACTAAAGCTTTTGCTGGCACTTAAATACTATTTCAGCATTAAGATGACTTGACAGCACAGCTACTTACTAGAGTATCTGAAGTGGTTATTCTGGTGGTATTTAGTCCTACTAGAGATGGGAGAGTTTGGGACATCCAGTTAGAGATCATTGCCATGGTACTAAGAACAGCACCAAGCTTCAGCAGAGGAGGACTCATTGCTGTGGAGCTAATGAGTTTTCATAGTGGCTGATTATCATCCCAGTGCAGGCTGGCAGTGAGAGGCGTGACTGCAGCACACAACATCCACAGCATGAAAGGAGATCAAGCTACCCACGTTTAATAATTCATTAAAAACACTCATATCCTCATTTGTCCTCTGTCTTTCTGGTCTTACTAAGAAATACTCATGACTGTGTAATGCTGACCACTAAATAAACAGTCTTTTCTATGTGAATAATCATTGCAGTTTCCAGTGGGAGATGGCATGGGTGAATTACCTCTTTATAGGTGCTAGAGTCAATTAGCACTTAATTAGTTCTGTCCTTGCACAGTGGTATGTGTTCCTGTCTGAAATGCAAAATTCCAGTCATAAACCCAAACACAAATAACCCCCCACTGCCCATCACTGCTTTGGTAGAAATATGCTCAGGTCTGTTTCTAAATGCGATTCTATACGTGTCCAAATGGATGGTTAACTGTCAGTCTGCTTATGAGCTTTCTGAACCTTCCTTGATTTATTAATCTCACACAAATAACAAACACCAGTGACTTTATAATTTTCACTGCTTGTTATGAAGCTATTTATTGTTCTTAGAAGAACACTGAAGCAGTAAAAGATTCATATTTCTCAATGTTCTTGTTGGTTTGCAAGTTTTTATAGTGAGAATTACTGCATTACAAGGGCAGACAGACTCAGTATGTCTTTACTGCCATTTGGATAGGAAGAAGACAAAGTTGTGAGTTGCTTATGTAGCATTTTGAGGCCTCTTTTGGCCCCAATTGCTATTAAATCTACTGTTCTGTAGTGCTGTAGAGTGATCTCCAGGTTCAGTAGCAATTTCTTGTTCATAAGTATAGCAACTGTATGGAGGGGAAAAAAAAAGAGTGAAGAAATCATTGTGCCATTGGGTTAGAGTTACTTTTTTAGAATTGCTTCGAAAAGAAGAAACGCTGAGCAAGGACTCTTAATAGCAATTGCTTTAGGGAGAACTTACTTAAAGTCTGCAGAGAGATAGTCTACTGTATTTTTCACAGAGGCACTTATGGACTTTGTTTTGGAACTTGCATCCAAAAGACTACATTTTTGTAAAGGAATTTGGGTGGTTTTCATGAATGAAAACATGTAGTGAAACTGAAGGGATATATTTCTGTAGGAGTGTGATCATGAGTACATTTATTGAAGTTACTAAAGCCCCGCAGTTTTTCAGATTCTCAGAGCTCATACACCAAAATAAGGCTAGACTTTTCCAACATTCATTCAGAGTTATTTCAATGCATCTTTGCAGTTTAATGAAGACAAGTGGAAAATTGAAAACCACATTAAGAGCTCTTATATAATCTTATGAAGAGTGTTCCAGTAGGAGAATACAGAGAGATATTCTGTTTATCCAAGAACTAAATGTTTTCTGAGAGTTACACAGTACAGGGAGTTGTGAAATGTTTCAAATACTCAAAAAATGTAATTCACTGAGGAGACACATTTGAAAACAGCGAAAGAATGACTTTGCTTATATATAGCTTCTGCACAGAAAAATAATCTTTTTGCTAATTTCTCTGCATATATAGAAATTGCACCAAGACCTAAATGTGAAAACAATAATTAAATACTAACCAAGTTGTGTTATTTACCTGTAGCAAATTGAATGCACACACTTGTTTGCATGTGTTTTGACTTATTTCACATACTTTGTCTGATGACAAAATAACACAGGTGAAATTTTCTCCCAGAGAACTTGGATTGCTTTCAAAACACTAACTGATAGTTGATGAGTGCAAAGATGACTTTTATGTGCCACATTTCAGGCCAGCATGGGCTTAGGTGATTATGGGGATGTACTGCTGGATCCAGAGCTTCAGAATCACTCCAGCACTTCACAGTTCTGTAAATGGCAGCTGTTTTACTCTGGATATTTTCTGTATTTCAGAAGATAAATGTCATAAAAGTTTGGATTGTGTGATGATGGCCATTATGTGTATTTTTCTGAAGACAGACACCCTGTGGCAAGACACCCTTGATGTGATGTCTTGAGACTGGCAGGTCAGTAAGGCATTACTGCAAGATGATGAAGGGCATATCAAGTGGAGGTGTTTGAGCCTTTGAAAGAGAGTTCACGTTTCTGTGGAAATAGGCTCAAAGTTGTTTACTGAACAGATGTGCATATTGAACTGTCTAGAATGACATCAAGAGTTAGGTTTTTTGCTGAACTGTTGCACTTCATTTGGAATTTATCAGTTTCCAAGTAACTCCACTGATTACTTCCAATAAGGATTAGGTAACATTTGGAAATGTTGCATAATTTTCTAGTTTTATTGGGTTCTTCTGAAGTACCTTTGAATGCATCCTCTCTAGACCTAACACAGAAAGGACTGTAATTCACCAGTTTTATCAACTTTTTTATTCCTGTCTTCTTTCAGAAGTTTAATAAGCACATTAATTCCCCCAGCTCCAAAATATTTCCTTACAGTAATGATAGATTATATTTTTTACCATATTGAGCTGCAGCTGGTTTTTATTTTCTTCTCTTAAACGTTTTCTGTTCCACAAAAGAACCTAATTGGTTCCCTTCTGACTGCTTTAACCTTGGACAAAGTACATTCAAAAAACCACAAAAGGGCTTTTCTGAAGTCCAGATGAATAATTACTGCTGATTATCCTTAATCCAGTGTATTGTCAACTCCTGCAAAGACTGCTGTTTGTTTGGTAATTATTATTATTCCTAACCAGATGACATGCTGCTTGGTTCTTGTGATAGAATATTTATTAACTTAGTTTAGAGCTTTATATTCTTCCAACTAGTTTACTTGCTAAAGAGAAAACCTGCTGATGTGTGATTCACCATATTGCTGCTAGATACATCTTCAAAGACCATAGTAGGAGATAATCCTCTAATGCTTTTGGTTGGTTATATAATTTAAAATTACCATGCAGTTGGTATCTTATTGGTATCCCTATGGTGGTGAAGTTAGATCCTCTATAGCTGCACAAGGGCTTTAAAGCACATTTGCACTGCAGTGCAGGGATGATAGAGGTAGATGTGAGCCTTCTAATGCAGCCCTAGCCCAGGGACTAAGAGCAGTGGAACTTACACTGGAAAGTTCCAAACCTATTGTTCTAGGACTGTTAAGTATGTGGCAGCTGTCCCCTACACTGCTGCAAATCTAATGCTTTGTTTACATGGACTACACCTTTGCCCTCTTACAGGGACATTACTTGTTCAGTGTAATAGTCAATATTCTATATATCTTATATGCCTCATTTCATAGAGTCATTTGTCAAATAGTTACTTCAGAGTAGTAGGCAAGAGGAGACATATGGGAACAAAAATAGCCTCTGAAAAGGTTCTTTCCTGGATAGTGGAAATACTGGAACTATGTTTTGTTATTAGAACTGCAGAAATGTCCCCAAGCCCCTTTTTGTTAAGGAACTAAAACTTTAAAATTATTTTAGTTGTATTTTGCCATAAATATTTGGGTAAATTAAAAAAATGTTAAGCAAATAGTAGAAAATTTTTGTGAGAAACACATCTGAAATACAAAAAGATCTTACCAGAAATAACAGAATAACTAAAGAGCTATTCTCATTTTATTAGAAAATAGAAATAAACTCTTAAGATCTGTGTTTTATTGCAGCTTTTTTTTTGCCAAAAAAGATGCAATTTCACATTTCTAGTCTATCATGATAAAGTGCAACAAATTAGTTTTCTGAACAAGAGAGCTGGAAAGCAACAGCTTTCCTTTTCTTTGTTGTTAGCAGAGTTAGTGTATACCAGTACTGTAATATACAATTATTATATTAAAAAATGTTAGAGGTATTAAAGGTATTATCAAGGTATTGTATTAATGGTTTTATTGTTGTTATATAAGTTGGAGGCTCTTCTAATCTCTGATACTTTCACTTTAAGATCCTGTTACATTTTGATATGGGTTAAATAATGTAAATGAGAATACAGCCAGATGTTATGGTATCACAACTGAGGTATGACAATCGCTGTACTGCAATGTACTGTAATGAATATAAGTATTAGGTATGTCAACAAAGCAAATGTCCTGAGAGTCAGCAATATGTTCACACAAATAAATACATGAAATATGTCTAATTACCTATTGGCTAGAGAAAAAGAAATGGTGAATTTAAGAAAGGAAACGGCGAACTTCAGCAGCAGCCACTGAACCCTGATATCAGCTTATTTAATGTATGCAAAAAATTTCAGATTTCTTACAATTCAAAATTAGGATCATGGGTAAATGCTATAAAGGCTTTAACTAAATCTTGCATTTTATGCAGATAGGGAACCAAGTGATTGCATACTCATGGCTCAGTCGTTTAAATAGCTTCCTCTGAAGCAGAGCAAAGTCAGAAATCTTAAATCTCTGTGTACTTTGACAGTTTAGGTTTAGAAAGTAAGCTCAAGCATAAAAGTAAAAAAAAAGTTTCCCTTGTTACAGTGTTGGTCTACAGTGTGTAGGGTTCTTTTTCATCATGTGATATAGTCCAGTGATGACTCACTAGTAGATTGATTTTAAAAATGTATGTCAATACATTAGTCATGTTCCTGAGCATTATTATTTATTCACATTAGATTAATGCATGTACAAAGCAAAGTTCTCAGAATCTGAATAGCAATTAAAATTCATAGAGCTGCAGGTGGACCGAGAAAGTTCCTCTTTGCCCTTTCAGTTCAATTCTGCTTCTCTGAATTTAGGAACACTGAGAAAACATTAGCTTCTTCATCTAACTCTCTGGTTTTGTTCAACAAAAACCTCAGGCTTTGCAGCGTTACTTGTAAGTAGTAATATCCAGGTTCTTTGTAATAGCAGACTGAGAGGCATGTGCCCTTTCTTGAGAATGTTCTTTCACCAGCTCATCTATGCATACACAGTGACATTCTTCAGTCAAAAATCTCCACTTGAGAGTAAAAGCATCGAGCAAGGAATTTTTAAAGTGTGTCGCCCATTAAATTCTTCTCTACCAATGCTGTTGAGGTGACATTCTTTCTGAAACAGTCTTAGCTATCTACTTGTTCATTTTTCAGGCTTCAGGGAGCTTCCTTTCAATGAAGACAGACACTGTACTTAGAGAGCATTTTCATGTTTTTTTTTCCCCACCTATTCCTTTGCGTTTTGCTGTTAGCAATTCCCAAGTGTACAGCATAATGAAGCAACGTGTCTGCGGTAGGCTTAGTTCATGATAAGAATAGCCTGCAACTAAAAGCAAGCTGGGCAGTGTGCTTTAAGAAAGGCTGCAGTTAATGGAAGAAAATAGAAGGAAAAAAAGAAAAACCCCAAACCAACCAAAGGAAAAACCACCACCACCAATAAAACCCTGAAATGGGCAGGGAAGGACCAACTGAGATGGAAACTTCTTCAGCTGATTTCCTGACATTTAATTTTCAATAACATTTATATCAGATAGTAAAACATTATATTTTTTTTCCCTTAAATGTGTGATATGATGATAAATCTAATAGGAGAAAAAGAGTTTAGTGAAATCACTCTTTTCTGTTCTGTCTTTATTTCTCTGTGTGATCAGGGTTATTTGTACTACTCAAAAAAGCTTATTTTCTAAAATATAAAGAGATATCTATTTCGTAGACAATTTCTAAAGACTCTGCAGAGAGCTCTTTTCCCTTCAACAGAGGCTGGGAATATGCATGCTTTTGGAGGATCCTGGGATTCTTCCACTTGCTATGAACATTCATAGACAAGGTGCAATGTTGGACAGACCTGGATCTGCAGTTCATCGAGCATTGCACAGTACTGCACTTTTAATATTCTTTTGAATACTGTAGGGATTGGATATAAGGATTTATGCATAATTCCTCCTGGAGTAATCCTCATGCTTAAGGTTTTTAACTATGTATAATTTTCTCTTTTTTTTTTCAATTAAAAAAATACATGTTATTCTGTTGAGGGTGGGTGAGGCACATGACTTGGCTTTCATCAAGAATGAAAAAGAAACTTGTCTTCTAAGATGTCTAGAAGCTGAAATTCACCATGAAGTTACGTATATATAGTTGTGGAGTAGAGCTTGAGCCATGAAAATCAGTGAATTCTATTGTAATTTAATAAGAGAAGTAGTTTCAGCTGGCTCTATAACTGCACCTAGATGGTAGAAAACAGAGATAAAAGATACTTAAGAGCCCAGACTCTATGAAAATGGCCAAAATAACTGAACCTTCCTCTGGTTAATGTATGCTAACAAGCTTTTGGCAGTCAGTGGTTACATATCCCTAAACTGAACATTGCCTGTTACATTTAATAGCCAGGTAAATTTGTTCAGTCCCTTTTTAAAATCTCCTTGAATCTTTGTGTATGTGTGTGTGTGTGACTGAGAGACAAAGAGAGAGAAATTAAGAAAGTAGAAAAGATTTGTAGAATAAAATTCCCTGTAAAAGGGCAATTTTGGCTTTGAGAAAAGACTAATGGACAACTTCTGTACTTATAAATACAACAGGCTTGGGGCATGGGGTTGGCCATGAGCCCAGAGCAAACCATACTGATTATCTTTTCCTTTCATGCCTGGGCATGATTCAGAATTAGATGATTTGGACATGGATGCAGCATTTCAGGAGGGAAAGACAGTAGTTTTGGTGTGAGGAAAGAAGCTGTGCCTTGGAGTCCAGAGAGCAGCCCATCACCGTTTTATTTAGTAGTGTGGTTGTGTTGACATTTGGCTAAATGCTGTCTTTGGAACTAAGAACAAAGGAACCATCTACTGTTGTTTGATATCTGCTGTATTCTAACAAACATTTTTAATATATGCTGTGTCTTGACACCATTTTGGAAGGACTAGTTTACTTTTAAACAAGGATGAAAGCATACAAGAAGTATAAGTGAATACTGAGAAAATTCTACAGGTGATCCGTTCTGCAAGTCAGAGGTGTTAACCTGAACACTGTGGCCAGTAGAGTTAACTATGTTCTGTCTAGCAAAATGTTTCCTGCTGTTTCAGCTGGATACTGTAATCTGTTCTAAATGCTGTAGAGTGCTTTGAATACAATTAAACAGGTGCTGCATTTCACCTCAGATGTCTGCATTTCAGTCGTGAGTAAAACAGTCTATGTATGGGCCACAAAGCATAATCTCAGATCAAAGATGCTATAAAACATTTTCTGTTTAAATAAGGGTATAAAAAGCAAACACTTGTTCTTTTGCAAGGCTGTAACAAAGTTTCTGATTTGAATAATTTTAAGAAGAACTAAAGATATTTGGAAAAGACTCAAAATTGTATTACTTGCAGAAAAATAATACAGATCATCTCATAGACATCGTTGAAATTATGACATACTATTTTTTTAGCTGCCTTTTATTTCTTAGTTATATATTACAGAATAGAAACAAAAGTTTTAAAAGATTTCACTTTAAAGGATTCAATTACTCATTTTTATACTTTATCTTGTTTCATTTTTTGGTCCATTTACTTGGTTTTTGTTTGTTTGATTTTTTTCTTATTGAAACAGGTGGGTAATGCTCTGGGCAGTGGATCTAGGACCATTCTAGCAGAGTTTTAATATTAACACAATGCTCAGAAAAATCCATATACACACTAGTTAGCAACTATCGGGAGAGGCACTGTTCCTTTAATTAGAAAAGAGAAGTGTACATTGAAGGTTCTCATAAAACTAGGCACAAAATTGTGAGCCAACCTAAACACTGAGATAAATGTAGAATATTTTTTCCAACTTGTGGAAAATAAAAACTGGAGAGAGAGTCTGAACGACCATATTGATGATGTAACTTATGTGGCTTGCATAGACGTACTTAAAGGTCAATAATTTCAAAGCTTGCGATTCTTCACCCTGTAATGTGTGATCCTTTACCCCATCTTTTATGTGTCTCTGAAATAGGCATTGACTCCTGTTCTCCAAGTTAGAAAGTGGGTGTCAGCCTAATAATGAATGATTTCTCAGTTATTACAGAACACGACTGCAGCATTTGAGGAGATGGTAGAAAATGGTTGGGCTCTGTGTTGCTTTGCTGTCATGCAGTGGAATGTCTGGTACTACAGGCTATGGCAGTGAAAGAGAACAAAGCCTCTACAGCACAGTGAGCTGTTCAGACATCAAACTCACCAATGACTTCTCCCACAGAAAAGGCTCACATTTCAGCTTCCAAATGCAAAGTATTCTGAAACAATAACGCTAGGCATCATGTCATATTATGCTCATTCTTCGATAGCTGCATTTTATGACCAAAGGAAACAAGGTCATTCCCAATTTAGGTGATGACTGGAATTTTGCAGTTTTCCAGGGCTTACTGAGCTGACAACAGAGTAGTATAAATGATGAAGAGTCAGGCCATACTGTATCAGAAGTCTTCTGTTTACTGACATTCTCTATACAGTCTGTAACCTATATTTTTAAAACGACTTTTCAGTAGTTTAAGGCTGTTTTTTTCATCTCCAGCACTTAATCCCTGTGTGCAGTCATAATCCTCTATAATTTCAAAATTAAAAACGGTAGAGATGACTATTATCTCACAGGAGAGAACTATGAAATGTGCGAGGAGTGGGCATCAGCAAATAGCTCAGAAGCAAAGATTTCATTTCCAGAGAAAAAGGTTTCTATCCATAAGAAGTTCAATGCAGGCATTTTTCTTTCTAGCTTCAGTTAGGGGGAATTCACTAATTAGGAATCACAGTCAGTGAGTCTTTAAAGGACTGCTTAGCAGTGTGATTGTGAAGAATAAAATTCATAGGTAAAGCTGGTAAAGTGTGACATAAACTTTTAGTTCTATTTAATAAAAGAGGGCCAAGATTTTAGTTAATGAAGGCATTTACGTAACTTTTGAGATTTGATACTGATTTTACAAGGAGATTTAACTAAATCCTTAGCAGCGAATGACAGAGAAGTTTAAAAAAAGATTTCTACTAGATCTTGTAATTAGTTTCTGCAGCTTGGCTAACACTGACGCAGAAAGTGAAGGAACTATTTACACAAGGGCATAAAATAACTTTGGACCCATAGCTTGTGCTAGAGATCCTGAAAAGTGTTTTCAATCCAAAAAGATCATTTAAAAAAGCATGTGCAAACTCATCTGAAGGACCGCAAAATAAGAAAAGGAAATTTCAATTGAAACTACTGTAAAGGCCATGAGGGTAAGCCACTGCCCCTTTCCCCCCAGTATCAAACAATATATATCATTTTGAAAGCAAAATCACTATATTCTTCAGGTCTGTTGAAACCTGGATGTCTGCTGAGGAAAAGTTTTAATTCATTTCTATGATATCACTGTATCTTAAAACTGAGGTGACTGAACTATAGCCAATTACACAGTTTACCTGAGATGCTTATTTGGATTTCATAAAAGCTTAAGTTCCAGACTATCTGGTATGCACTTTTCTGTAATTTAAAAGAAAAAAAACCCAAACCCATCAGTCATATAATATAGAATACAGTACTAAAGGTCCAGATATGTAAGTCTAGTCCTCTTATAGGTAAAGCATTCATATAATCAGTCCTCACACACTGGCAGCAACTGAGAGTATTCATACTTTGGTTGTCAACAGAGAAAAGCTGTTGAAATCATTATTGCTGGAGCTACAGGTGAACTTCTTTAATCATAGGAAAGTATTTTGCTGTATGATTTCTGTGAACCATTATTTAGTTATTACGACCATGAGCCATAATACTGTCTTTCATAAACAAACAAAACATCATAGTTTTGGTCTTCATAATTGTTAATAAAATCATCAGAGATGTGATGTGTTCTCTGTGTGACAAACTGCTTAGAGAGTGGAACTGTATTTTCCAGGATCTTGATAATAAGAGAGAGGTAGAAAACGCTGTAAATAAGTAGAGCTCACATTTTCAAATATAGCTTGGGAGGAGAAAAATATGATGTATTTAGTATTTCCAGCAAAATCCATGTGAAGAAAAAAATCTGGCTGCTTTTCTCTCCTCTTAAAGTCATAACCCAGCTTGAAAACCCTGGAGATAGTGCCTCAGAACTGAAATGTGTTTTTCAAAGGTCTGACTATACCATATCTGAAATTTTATTTTCTACATTTTATCCTGAGCTGAATAAAGCATGAGAGTTATATTTTTTGAATCATATTTGTATCACTCAGTAGTTCGAAAATATCCCATAGAGAAATGATTCAAGAATGCAAGGAAATATGTATTCTTTTCAGGCACTTCTAAATATAAGGAGGATGAGGATTGCTTGTAGACTTATAATATTTAGTATTTGAAAGCTAATAAAAATATCATAGCTTTACTTCCATTATTTGAAACCTAATAAAATTACCTCCAAGTTGCAGGCAAGGGCCTTTTCCTGTTATGGACTGTGACTTGCCTTTCTGCTGCTTAAAAGGTGTCATGCAGAAATAATTACAACTATACAGTTCTTTTTCTGTATTTTACAGCTGTCTGTCCTGGCCAAGTGAAAATTCTGTTCTGAGTTTTTGTCTTGCATTAGTGTGTTCCTAGCCAAGGTTCATATCTCCTGCTTTTAAAAAGCACTAGGGCATTAAACCATAAAAATAAAAACTATTAACAGGAAACTGGAGGAAAGAAAAGGATATGTCTTAGCCAATTTGTCAAAGCACTGATGGTATTAGGGCAATTAAACAGTAATAAGAAAGCACTAAGGTTCATCACTGTTAGCCTTGGAAATAATTTTTAAATTTATAACTAGAATAAAAAGATTTAAAATCTATATAAAAAGAGATGGTTTGACAGAAATGAGAAGATGCTGGAGAAAATACTGCAGAGCTCAGAAGTGACAAGCTGAAGAAAATGCATTTCACATGTACTTTTTTGTTGACTTTTTGCTTTTGATGGACTAGCAAATTACTGTTTGTTTTCTTATGACTATAACATAGTCAATCTGTCACAAATAAGGAGAAAAGTGATTCCAGATGGAATCCACCTCAGCCAGTGCTTAGGGGAAATATTTATCTTTTTCTGGGGGCCAGATGGGATGACATAGGGCTATTTGCAAGAATTAGGTGGGGTTTTTTTAATGTAACATGGAGTAAAAAAAAAGTTGAAAATAATTTTCTAGCTTGAAAACATGGTTGCTGCAGGGAAACGTCTGCTGCCTGAGTTCTTATTTGTCATAAGCTTTCCTGCAGTCAAAGGGGAAGGAAAGGGTCAAAGGAGCAGGGAAAGTAGGAATATAATGCATTACTTCAGCAGTGAACAGTCAGTAATAACAAGAAAACTTTTCTAACGGATAGACCATAACCAATAATTTTAAAGATGTTGGCTTTGTCAATAGACATATAATCTAACAAAGCAGTAATTAGCTACTTGCAGCGTCTCACCTATTTTATCCTGTTTAGTAAACAAGCTTCTGCAGATCTAAATCTAATATAAAGGATGACCACTTGAGGCTGAAGACTGCTAATAACATTTTTCTCAGTTATCTCCATTGGGAGGTCTTTTTCTTTTACTACCACATTCATGTTTTACAGATAATACAAGCCATTTCCTGAAGGGCACTTCAACAAAACTCAGCTTGAATTTATACCATGTTTTCATGAAAGAATTCAAGTGGAATTTTAAAATAAAGTGCTAAATTTTAGCTCTGGAGCAACTTAATTACAGTCACTTTTCAAATGTTTTTTTTTTTTTGTTCATGATAGCCAAATAATCACAATCAGTTTAAAGGCAAAGCATGACTTGCATGATTTGCACAAGAGGTGTACCACAATTCTTTTGGTCTGGATAGATTACCTTTGCTCACGTTGTTAAGCTCTGCTCTGGACTGTGAGGTTTTTGATTCATTTTTCAGTGTGCTAAGAATGCAGATGAGTTATTTCATGAGTTAAAGGGAAACTCAGTAAAACAAGTTTGTGACATGCACATTTTTTTTCATCTGTAGTGTGATGAATTAATACTCTGATGAATTTAAAATATTAAACTTATCACTGAAGATTTTGTTAAATGACTTCGATTCAAAAGAAACATTTTGGAATGCTTCCTTTTAATCAATTGTCAATATTTGAAAGAGACAAGTCCCTAGGTTGCAAATGACTTTTTGATCCATACAGCTTGTCAAGCAAGTCACTTTACATAAATTCAATGGCTTATTAGTAACATGAATGGATATTTTGGGCTGAACAACAAATTCTTATTTCAAAGAGTTTAGAATAAATAGCAGCTTAGGCACTTTAATTCTTTTGAAAAATTAATAGAGACTTGAAACACACTTACTTTGCTGTTTAACAGGGTACTGAATATAACCATACTCTAAAAGCAGAACAGCCTATGGGAATGAACCTGGGAAAGCAGACTACAAACCACACTTAACTGGGGACATTCAGGCAGTCTTGTTTTATCCTGAAATCTAACCAAATGTTTTGCTGCTGGCAGTCTTTCATGTTTATTTATTGTTAAGATACAGGTCTGAGCTGTACAGAAGAAGCTGTTTGTGTTCTTGGGTATATTCTGTTCTTCAGAACTCATGGTTATGGTTTCTTAAGCAATATAAATTGCCAAATTTTTCCCATAGCAAACCATTTTTATAACTTAATAGGTTTGTTTAATAAATGATATGACCTCCTCCTAAAAATTTTACATGGCCTATATACATATACAGATGTAGAATGCTCCCTTAACATGTATTAGTTTTCTGTGCTATAGTTTGCTTTCTGGGTTTAGAGAAATTGATTTCAGAATGAGATTCTCAGATCTGGATCACTTTTCTGAAGAACTCTGTAATATGTCTCCAGATTTTCCATTGTTCCTTGCAGGGTTAAATACTTTCCTAGGGGCTGTAGCTTGAGGGTATCTTGAGGTTAAGAAACTGAGGTATCAGACTGTAGACTTGGATTTGCTAAAGTCCAAGCCCTTCTAGAAGTTTCTTAAGGATGTGATTAATAAACAAGTAAATTATAGATTCTGCAGTATGTTTAGAGCAGATAGCAAAACACAAAGCAGTATCCCAAGCAGTGCTACTTCATGACTTTCACTCTTGTTATGATTTCCCAAAGGTATGGGAAATGCCGTGGCAATAAATTCCTTAGGCTGATCTGGAGTCCCAGAGACATACAGAATATACTGGATTTGTAAATACTACTTTCAACATGTAACAAGGTATCATATATAAATTAGCTAATTTGTGTGATATTATCCTTTCACAATGCATATCGTTAACATACAGGAAATTGGTAAAAGTAAGGCCCAGGCAAAGTGCTTCAAGTGGTTTAAAATAACAATGGCTTAATCATGAGTACAGAAGAAAATATGTCTGAACCCTGCAGCCTTGAATGGAGTACTACTGGCAAGCCTGAAATATGGGATGATAGACAAGTTCAACCCTGAATATATCAGAGCAAGGAGGCTAGGTGGTGCACATAGGAAAAGGCTGGTTTATACAGAAGATGAGAAACTACTGCTTTACCTCAGTTGCATTGTGCTCTAGAGATAAAGCTGGAAAGGTAAGGTTGAATCTATCAAGGTTACAAATACTACCTAGAGGTAAATGCAATTTATTGTTTTAACTCTTACTCTTTGCACTTTGGTCCTTGGAGGAATTGTTTAATTGAGAAGACATTTGTTGTGTGTTGCTGCAAGTTTACATTCTCTTGTGCTAGAATGTAAAGAAACCAGTTTGGGAATGAAGTGTGGGAATCAAGAGGTGCAGGAGATTGACAAGAAGAAGGGTAACATCTCTTGCTTTGACTAAGATGTAAGGTATTAGAAGTCAGATGCATTAAGGAGGGCGCAAATAGAGTCTCTGGTGCAGCTTGATTGGCAGTCAGAAGAATGTGATTCTAATGGCTTTTTAGTGGGGTGGAAATATCCAATTTCCCCAAAGACCAATTTGGCTTAGCAACGCAGACTTTCTGACTTCATATTCTAATTCTTACTTCACAAGATGCCTCATTTCTCTTTATGTAATGAATTGGAAACAACATTTTTTTCCGACCACAAAATGCAAGTACTGCTCCATTAGACAAAACAATTCTCCAGGAACTTACCAAATGGAAAGAGAGAAAACTGGCCCTACAGTCTATATATGAAAAATGAAAGGTACCTGTAGAGAATATAAACATTACTCATCACTAAGACAATCTGGAGAAAGCAGCATGCCTGAGATGGCTATGCAGACCTTTTAAAAATGAAATAGAAAGTGAAAAGGCTCACAATTGGGAATATCAGTATCTTGGGGCAAAAAAAGCACCCCTAAAGAAGAATGTGGTTTATCAGATATTGAAGGACAGATGATAAATTCCTTATTACTAAAAGCTGTTACTTATGCCAGAGGCATCTGAACTGCAATGTAGCTATAACATACTCTTTTATGCATTATGAATGTAACCATTAAGATAAGCCTTCCAGCGTTTTATGCAGATTACAGTTATGTTACTGCACAAAGTCTAGTAATTATGAAGAATCTAAGGCAATTCACAATCTATATTCATACTGTAAATTAAGCCTTCTAGGTTGAGAAACAGCTGTCTGCAATCTATTGTAAAAGAGGAAAAAAGCAAAAATACATAGGTTTATAATACTTACAAGACTAAATTAGAAAGTAGGGAAGGAGAAATACAATCATACAAATAAAAATAATAGAGAAAACCAGAAGGAAATGTATGCAGTAAGAGAATAATCTGAGATTTGATGGATAATTCTATCCTTCTTAGACAAGAGGTAGTCAAAGTAACCTAGGTGATTATCTAATCTAGGTGATCATCTAGGTGATCCTGCTCTGGCAGGGGGGTTGGACTAGATGGTCTTTCTAGGTCCCTTTCAACCCCTAACATTCTGTGATTAAAGACACGAGAGAGGCATTGGATATTTGGGCTTACAACTATGAGTCTGGAACATTATTATGGAAAGCTGAAGGAGGTAATATTCTTTATTCCTATAAAGACTCCTTTAATAAGGTTTTTCCTCAGTCTAATATGGTTTTCCTACTAGGTAACATGCTAGCAATCTACTGTAGGTGAAAATTGATCTCTTTCACAGGGATAATGAAACATGTGAGAACTAAGGCTGACAAAATTCAAGAAACAACTTTTTGGTTTGTTAGGATGGTTTGGGACTCTCTAGCTGTCCTGCACTGGCTGAGAAAGGATGTCTCAGCATGAAGAGATCTCTGCATTATATGACTCTCTTGCTCACTGTCTTCCTGGACCTTTGAGACAATCACTTGTTGGCATCACAGGCTTCAGTCAGCACTGACTTTTAATGAGCAGGTTCTTCTAGCAACACCAAGACTTGCAAGTACTGAAAGTGATTTATGATCATGTTAGCTCTTCTCTTTTACTGGATACATGTCAGCAGTTCCTGAAAAGCAAACCTACAATCATTATGAAATTGCAACAGAAATGCCAAGCTCTAAGATATAGTTTTAAAGGAAAAGGACTGGTTTGTTACTGTTCCTTCTGAGTTCCTTATCAATAGTAAAGGAGAGTGCACATACCACTAAAAAAAATCTTGTTTATAGTGGTGCTTTCTAATGGTTTGTATTCCATGCATGAATTAATCACACTAGCCAAGTCTGATTTAATTTTATTGAAACACAAAGGAAAGTACACAAAGGAATAAAAAATGTTCTATGACTAGTACCCGCTGAAATGTCTTTCATTCCAGTCAACAACTGGAGAGCATTTCCTGCTACAAGTTGACTATTTAGTCAACAAAATTATGAAAGAAAACCTTATGGAACCACTGATAGTTATTTCAGCACTTATTTTTTTCCTGCTCATGATACAGGTTCATGAATATCCTGAATTTAAAGGAATATGCACAGGAATGCAAGGATGGGTTCTTCCTCTGCTCTTGAAGTAATATATAAACTACTGGTTACTCACAGGAACTGCAAAGAACACTTAGAATTGAGAAAAATGTACTGCAACTTTTTAAAGAGTTTTGTAAAATGGAATATGAATTTGTAAAAATGTGTCATCATTTCCATCAATTAGTTTCTTCGTACTTGCAGTGGTATGTGATCAAATATAATTGTCTTCAAAGATATTTAATTGTGTTTCAGTGGGTTTCTGAAATAGGAGAAATGAGGTAAACCTTTCCATGCAAATGTGTCCTGTCCTGTGCAAAAGAGAAAAGCACCTCCAGAGGACAGCAACACCCACACTTTCTGACCAAGGCCTTGCACAGGACTGTAGGAGGGAGGATTCATCAGTGTTGAGGTTGTTTTAACACAAGTAACATCAGTTGAAATATAAGTACTCTAAGAAATTTTTCTGGGAAACAGTGAAAGTCATTGCTTTGTACTATTTTTTTTTAAATAGAGTGTAAGCTATCATCTTTTGTAATTGAGGCAACACTAACAAAGAAATAAATGAACTGTGACTTAAAGCCTAAAGGGAACATAAGGCATGCCAGTTATGTTCAGAATAACATTCTTCAACTGCAGGCCACACATAATCTGCAATACTTTTCACAGCACCAACTTGATCACTTTATTCCTATCTTTTCCTTAGCACAATATTTTACATCTGCTCAATCCTACCTCTGCGTTCCATCAGATAGACCAATGTGTAGTTACAAGTGAGAACTCTGTAATGCTTAGATGATATTAAGTAAGTGATTTCGAAGACTTTAGAGCAAAAGGGAAGAGATGTATGGCCTGAAGTCTCTGTTAGTTTGAGGCATATTTGTTCATTTCCCATTTAAGGAATAGGTACTGTGACATCCTCTGTCAGCATAAAGCACCCTAAGGTAATTAATTTCAACTGCATTTCTAGGATGATGCAGGGCTGAGAGTTTATGATGCAAGTCTGTTAAATTGTTCAGTTTTGGAGGAATAGAATAAATGTCTTTTTGAGCTTCTGTCTACAGTTTAATTTCTGTGCTTCTGTGACAGTTATGATGAAGGTAGGGAGCACAAGAACTGGGAAGGAGAAAAGTTTCTGAACTACCTGAGAGACTTTCTTTTTGTATACGTTTTCTTTTTGTTTGTGAGCTCAGACTATGAAATGCAGAAATGGCATAATGAAGGTTAATGGAGCTCTCTAAGGTTCATGTAAGTCACATGAATTAGATATGGCTTACTAAAACAGAGGAGGCTTAACAAAAACAAATCTAAAAATACTTCATGCAGAGTTCACAGCAGACTAAATAACACTTCCAGACAGCTGCAATGTAATTTTGCCAAATTGAGATAAAATAAATGCCAAAGAAGTGTCAGAGTGAACAAAGGAAGGGTCCCTCCTGTGCCCCTTTACAAATGTTTTTTCTACATTATTTCTTTACTAAACAGGGATGGAATAAGAATTGAAAGAGCACAAAGCATTAAACCAAAACCTAAAATCCAAACTGAACTCTGGACTATGTCCTCCCTCCTCCAGTGGCTACAGGGGCATACATTCCTGAAATCTCTCATAATTGGAAGTCAAACACACAAACAGCATTCTCTCCCTTATTTTGGTAAACACAGGAGACATGATGAACTTAGCATTAGATTGTGAAATCAGCTGAGTGACTGCTGAGGAAAATAAAGAAGAATGAGTCCTGTTCTTTTGCTTTTCCCATAGAGCTATACAGAATTTCAGGGCAGAGAGGAGTACAAAAACCCATATAGGATTGTCTCTTCTCTTACCAGGATAATCTGCCACTGCAAATGAGCCCATGTGACAAGAATAGTAAATGCTTGCTTATATTAATAGTGATAAATAATATCTTTAGGAGGAAAGGGGAAAACCATTCTTTTCGTGCTGTTCAAGTAATAGTAAAACAATCTGAAGCTCATTAAGAATTGTATCCCTATAGTGTAATTTGGAGGTAGATGACCTATATAGATTCTAAAGGCTTAGTCTTATAAAGAGAGGTGGCATGGTCTTACATTATCTGGAATTGAGTTGTACTATAAACAGTAGAAAAGCTTGAAGGGTTTGGAACACAATTTTCATTAAGGACAAGGGATCAATTTGTATCACTTGGCAAAGAATTCTACTTCACTTTCATCTTTTCAGATGCAGTCAATAAAGAGCAGAAAAATCTTACAAAGAGGGTTTCCTGATAGACATGCTGTGGAAACTCATGGAGGTGGAAGCTGTTCTAGAAGTGCAGTTAATCACCCATCTCCCAAGTGCCATAGAAGTTCCTCAAAGGGACTCCGCACAGCTACTTCATATTGGTTAGCTGTAGGTTATCCAAGCTCAGGTTCTTTGTTCAATCAAATTTTAATTCACAGAAGGGCATTAGATATTTAAGTCTGGAACAAGTCTGAGTGAATTCTTTACCATTTCAATGTCTTTTACATTGCTCCTTAATTTCTCTTTGGTAATAATAGTGATTTGAATTTAGATGGAGACATTAAGGATATCATAGCATTTTAACATGGTTAGTCCAGCCCAGCAAAAAAAGAAGGGTTCTAAAATCCTGTTACCTCCTATACAATATGAATAGTGTGTGTGGTCATGAACGTGAAACTACAGTTAAACCCTAAAACCTAGAGTGGCAGCAATAGAGGTAGAACTAAATATGATGTCTGTGGATTGTAACTGAATACACCTGTGATGAAATGTAGCACCTAAGCTGTAAATCTGGTTTCAAAAGGATTTCCTGCATATGATACAAATATACCTTTTGTATCGCTCTGAGTAGCATGTCTATATGCTACTTCACAATGCATGGAGAATATCTGTGCATCTGGCAGACATCATCATATAATGCACTTTTTTTCTAAATTATGTACAATAAATACTAAACACTAGGTGTTCATATATTAATCACATGAAGCAATTGTTATGTAGAGCTAAAATCCCTAAAATCTTACTTGGTTAGGTTAAGGATTAAGGATTTTGCTTTATATTGTCTGTTCACCAAACATAATTGCTGGTTGCAAGGGTGCATGGTAAAAGAAATTATGTTGTCTGTCACTATAAAGAAACAAAAAATACCATTCTATTTTTCACACTTCGCTATTGCACTGTTCTCAAAATAGCCTCTGAAAATTGAGCTGAAAATAAAACACATGAATTAGACACTTCCATATATGTGTTCTTGAGATTTCCAATCCTGGTGTCACAAATGATGAAACAGTGTCTGCAAGATAATTAACAGAAAAATGATGAACAAAATCCTTACCAAGTATAAACGATGTCTAGTTTCATAGGCCTTTCTGTATACGAAATACATCTTTCCAGAGCATAATTCTGTATATTGTCTGGGGCAAACATAGAAGTCTTTATACATGCCTGAACATCTCAGAGCAATCTGTAATAATGGATGGGTTTGTTTTGAGTATGTTGATTTATTTGAATATTTAAGTCTTACCAGAATAAAATATTTATGCATCAGTTTACTTTAGTTAATGATGAACAGGAAGTAAATAGCAGCATGAGTTTCTTTGTTAAAAATCTTCCATGCAGAGGACAAAATGGCAATTGAGAATTCCACTGTACATAAAAGCAGGCAGACTTCTCTTTAGCACTAGAATGGGTTCAGCTCATGATTCAGCCTGACCTCCCTGAAAACTACTGGTGACAGAAATTACTCCAAAAAATGTGTTGTTATTTCACCTCAGGATTCCTTTTGTGAGGAGGAGGGAAGGAGGAAAATGGGGACAAGGATATTAAATAACGGTGGCCAGGTACTGTCTCATCCCCCCTAGCTTTTTAGTGCTGTGTGGGTGTCAGCTCCAGGCACAGCCAGTAATTACTGGCTTCGGGACAGAAGGATTACTCTAGGACTCACTAACAGCACAAAATTATGATAAAGACTATAGTTAGAGTCAGTTTCTAAACTTGTATAACTCTGCCTGTCTGACTTCTGACAGTGTCATGGACTGAAGCATCTCTATTGAAGTAGAGACCAGAGATAGGGTAATTTTATGCTATTATTGTGCACCGTGTACAACCTGAATGGCCAAAGGAAAAAAGCTTATCAGAAGAGTTACAAGTTCTGGCATCCTCTGTTTAATTCTGTTTTGAAATATCTTAGGTTTGTAGAATGATCCAAGCAATACGCTGCCTGTACTTATCTGCTGTGAATGGCTCCTCCCCTTAAAGTGCAATCACTTTGTCTGATATGAATGAAAAAACTAACTTTAATTCCTATTCTTGCTTTCCTGCAGCTCATTTATGGGCTTTTACAGCTCTCAGCTTCAGAAGTTTTCCCCCTTCATGAATCTTTGGAAATGAAAGATAAAAAATATTTAAGAAATCCAAACTTTCTTGAAAGAGGAAAATAAGATCATTATTTTCCTCAAGGACTTGGAAGTGCAGTGTGATTGTATTTTTCTGACAAAATGTCTTTATAATTCTGCAGCATGAATACATAAGAACCGTAAAACAGTTCTGTAAGACAGACTTTTTAGGGTGAGATGCCTCTCTGATATTCTTTGGTCATAAGTCAATCCTCAGTCTTTGCCTGTTTCCCTGCTGCAGTGCAGATATTGTTTGCAACTACATTGATCCTTGAGCATAAACATAGGCCTAGGCGTCCTAATGCGTTTTTAATTGTGCCTCAGAATAACTTCAATGCATTCCTTTTCTAGCTATAAAGAAATTTATTGCCTTGATATTGTCCTATGTAAAATCCCAAGTAAGTCATCTTGTTTACTGTTTACTCTTTCTTATATGGAGCTATCATTTATAATTACATAGTCGTAGTAGGACTATAGAACAATACTTTTTTCCTGGATAGACAAGAAACCATGAACATTACCTTGAGAAATTTTAGCAACTTATTTTTATATGAATAAAAGGTCTCATGAAGTTCTGGAAAGCACCTTCTGGACTCATTGTATACTGTATCTGTTACCTGTCAGAAAGACAACTGTTGGAGACTGTTTACAGAAAATATCATATGGTCTTGTGGTCTAGCCACAGAGTAACTGATACTAGACTGATGTCCTCAAATGTCTTTGGCAAAAGCTGTGGTATTGATCCACCTGAAACCTTGCCATCAAGTTTTGTTACAAATCTGTCTCTGAAAGCGTCTGGCATTGCAGCATATATGGATAATTTTAACTGGTCAAATTGGGTCATACGTGGCCTTCTGTATCCTGGCAGGACAAGTGTTTCTAGTGTAAATACTCATCTGAATTTAAGAACATTAATTCTTGAAAATATTTAAGCACACAACTTTAAAAAATTGTATGTGTATATATATCTGCTACTGAAAATCTAATACCAAAAATTGTCTTGAAAATAAAAAAGTGAATGTATGGATGATACTAGGTTTTAAAAAAATGTTGGTGGAATATCCTGATGCTATTTGCTTAAGTCTTAGTACAATGAGAGAATACTAAGAGTTACAAACTCTATTTCCTGTCTTGGTAGCAGCACAGAAAATCTGATCTCACTGTGGAACAGTATTGATATTTTCATTTATGATGACAGCTATAAGACTACTCTGTTCATGCACATCTATCTATCTATATAGACTCATATTGGAAAGATATATATGTTTATAGAATGGAAAATAAGCAAATAAAATAGAAAAAAAATATTTTAAAATCCAAGCATGTAATTTCCCCCTTATTCTTTAAAATCCATTTATGTAATTCTGCTCACTATTTAAAGATATAAATAAATTACTTCAAAATCTAGTAAATAACGTTAAGAAGCTGTAAAACTAGTAGGAAAGAGCTTTTTTTTTGTTGCAAACTG
This sequence comes from Bucco capensis, assembly GCA_013396975.1. Taxonomy (NCBI): domain Eukaryota; kingdom Metazoa; phylum Chordata; class Aves; order Piciformes; family Bucconidae; genus Bucco; species Bucco capensis. The sequence goes on along the minus strand of VWZO01000248.1, from coordinate 537,559 downwards.
CTTGAGACTGATGCCTAGCTAAAGAGTGATAAAACCTGGGAACAGCTATCACATTGTGTAGGACTCTGTTTCAAATATATAGTAGCTTATTGCTTGCTTTGTTTGCTTTCTGGCACATTTTGCAGAAATATGTTGAAGGAAAATCAATCGTATCTTAGTCTTTTACTCTTCTCTGCTATTGAATAGTACTTCATGTTATTCTATAATGCTTCAGTGGCTGATCCTCCCCCCCTCCTTTTTACTCTTTTGTCTATACAAGAGATCTCCCTTTCCTATTTTCTCTAATTGTTCATAATTGTATGGAATTACTTCTTAGAAAACACAACAGGAGCATACATCTCTGCACCCAGTGATCACTGGAACAGATACTTCTTTGTAAGCTTTACTTTACTCCTGAGTGGTTTTGTAATAAACAACAGTAGGGACTGAATCTGAGTATGAAGAATTGGGAAAAAAACTCCAACACTCAATGTGTTAGGCTGTATCATGCTCTTCTGAGAAGTGCTAAGAGCCCCACTGCATAGTTAAAAACTGACTGCACTATATACGCAAGAATAAGGCTAAGTAGATAATTTGATCTAAGCAATTCTAAAAAAATAATTTCCTCTTTTACTATAATTAGTCTACAGACAATAATGTTTTCAGCACATTTCTATAAATATTTCCTGTTATGTAGCTATTTTATGAATACTTCAGAAACAAGAAAAATTTGCTAAAATCTGAGCTACTTTGGATTGATAAGCCATAAAATATATTGGTATTTCTTAAATGAGTAGGCAGAATTTGTTGTCCTGTATAAATGTACGTAAAAATTATAAACTCATATTCAAAAGTACATTACAATAGTCACCTAATATTCTGCTCTATCATGAATCGTGCTTGCTAGAAAAGGCGTACAAACAATTTTTAAACTACTTTTTAAAAAAATTGGAATGACTGTTTGTGGATGATTTTATTTCTGTTTTACAGTATCACAGTATGTTTTCTTTCCTATCTACCAAGGACAGTGCATTAGGAAAGAAAAATCACAGAATCATGAAGTTTGGAAAAGACCTCTAAGATCATCAAGTCCAACCATACCTAGCACTACCATACCACTAAACCATGTCCCTAAGTAGCACATCTAACTCACAACTGATTGATGTTGCAAGTGAGAAATGAACCTAGCGTTGCTGCTGTGGCCATTACTTTTGAGATCTCTTGGTTTTGTCCTTGGTGGAAGGCATAGCCATAGGGCTGTATTTTTAGGCAAATGTCAGTGTAATTTTAATGAAATATATCCCAGTCCCAATCTACTTTCGTACTGTTAGTCTTATTTTTAAGATGCTCTTTTAGTAATAGGTCAATACCTTTATGAAAGAAAAAATTTTCCTCAAGATATGATTGTGCTTTTTTCAGATATTTCCATTTTCAGTGTTTCCAGGGCATTCCCAGAGAATTTAATCTCATATCATATAATTTGGGTTTTCACTTACCTTCCTTTCCTAAGCCTATTCTTTCCGCTTTTCAGAGTACGTAGTAAATTTTTCACAGTGTTCCCAATATTTAGCACATTCTGCTAAGTCCTTATTACTGCCATCCCTCTTCCCATCACAAGCTATCACTGTATCACAGTCTGTTCATTTGAGATTGATTTTTTACTTTATCCTTTAATGATGGTCTCCTATGCATTCAGCATTTATAATATAGGCATTATTCCAAACAACAGAATTCAGAAGAAACAGTTTTTGTGCAATGTGACAACTGAAGTAGCAGAAAAAGTATTTAGATGCATTTTTCTGCTCAGTTCTGATTTCCTAAGTTTGGGCTCTTGAGAGTGCTTACAAGCTATTAGCTCAGGATACAGGCTTTGGCTATAAGCTCATATAAGGCTAGTTATGTGCAGTCTACCAGATTACCACATACCTTGGTTTCAGTGGGAGACAAACCCAAGAAGGAGAGCTGCAAAGAAGCCCAGGGTCCACTGACCACTAGGCAGTCAACAGTCAAGCATCCAGATATACTCTTGTATGGTATCTACTGCTCAGTGTAGAGGCACTCTTTGTCAATGAGTTGTTTTACTTGTAAGGAAACAGATTTTGTAAGGAAAATGTGCCAGATACTCTATTTATTGTGCTGGCTTTCACTTCAGAATCAGTGGTGCAAAAAATTAATGGCCCAGTGAAAATGATGTGCTTGCCTCTCAACAAAAAAAAAGAATACAGGACAGCAATACATATTATATATATATATATATATGCATTTATTCTTAAGTCTGTATGGCTCCTCTGTGCTACATCTAAGCTGCCTAGTTATGGGAATGTCCATACTGTAACTGGGTGCATGACTGTACACTGATTGGCTAGAAAGGTTTTCCTCTGGCATACCTCAAGGTAAACAGTGCAGATGGTCAAGCATGTAGCTTTGAATTGGATTTAGAGGTCACTTTGAAAAGTCAGTAGTGGCATAGCCTGTAACCACACACTTAGGCATTTAAGGGTTTATTATGAAGTTCCCATTATTTCCAGTGTTATCATTGGTCTTTAAAACCAGTTACTCTTCAAGTTAATCTTCAAGTAGAGTCTTGAAATGAATATATACCATGGTACACAATCATACTGTGGAATAAGCCTTGTCATTTTTGTCAGGCAAGAATTCCCCCGGAATCAATAACTGTAGGCCTGAGCATACTGGTCCTAATGAAAACAGAAGTGCAAAGCCTTATTGACTGGAAATGGGGAGGATGTGCTCTGTTTGGCCTGAAGATGTCTCTAACGGAATGTTGCTGATTTTAAAATGCTCTGAATTCAAAGAAGAGTTCAGCAAAACTCTTCAGAAAAAGCAGAAACTATGAAGTAATATGTCTGATCTTCAAATATGAATTAACTGGATTTTTTTTTTAATTCAAAATAACCATATTTTTAAAAGATATTTCTGAAGCTTGAGTTTAAATTGATGGTGGTAGGTGTGTTGATCATTAGTTCCTTCGCAACAGTCAATACTTTATTAAAGAAAACCTGTGTTAAAAAATGGCCTCCCTAAACAACCAATATGTAAAAAAGGGTACGTTTAGGCAGTGGTAGTTTGCTTTCTTTCCCCTTCCAATGCCTGTCATGAGGCATTGTAGTTAAACTGATACTAATTGGAGTAACTGTTCCAGGATTTGGATATATGCCCTTGGAAGGATAGCTGAAGGTCTTTTCAGTCCAATGAACAAGTTATTAGATCTGTCTGTTACGGACTTATAAGTAAAATCAAGCATATATGGTGCATGAACCACAATCATGTGAATTCTTGTAATCTTGCAGTGTTTTCCTTAGGTTAAAAGTGCATTTGGCTAGAAATACACTTATTTTGCAGCTCAGGGGATTGCTTTCAATTATTAGTAAAAATAGCAGAAATAACAAAATTCAGCTTATGAAGTGATATGGAGGGGACAGGAGGAATCTGCTAAAAATTAGTAGAACTCTTAAAAGAATCTTTTGAATCTGAAAAATATCAAAAAGGTTCCTGGAAAAAGAAGCCATCCTCTAAAGACAACTGAGTAGGGCAAAAGCAAATGCCTAGCAGTTAGGGAGATCTGTAAGAGATGTGGCTGGTCAGAAAGCATTTGAATATTGCAAACAGGAAAGTGTGCAGGTACAGTATAACAATTAGCATTTTGGAGAGAGAAAAAAGGAGCACTTTAAGGACTTTGGTATGAAAATAGCTGGTAGCATATTTTCCACAAAGGAAGCAAAAAAAGAAAGACATCATATTTACTAGTTTCTTAAAAACTGTAAATGTTTGGAAACTGATGATGACATGATGCAGTTAAGTCCATAGAACTGTAATTCAAATTTAAGACAATGGGTAAGAAAAGGGTGATATTTTAAAATGAAAAAACCCCTAAGTGATTAGTTTCATGAGTGAAACAATAATATCTGTTGTTCTAATGTGTTAAAGGCTATTAAAACAGGAAATTACAAATAGCATATACCCAAGAATGCTAATGAGAAAGGGGAAAGTAAGTGTTAACAATACCTAATTGCATGGGGAAAATTCTGAAGGAAAAAAAATGCAACCCACTTTCTGTTTAACTTAAGAACTAGGTGGTTAAGGCTTATCAGCATTTTTTTTTTCAGTAAATATCATTACTATTGCTATCTGTTTAGAAAGTGATTTGTGGAACCATATGAGAAAATACGAGCTAGTCATGTCCATTCTATGGAGACAGACTCAATGACTTAACCAATCTTTATTTAATTTCTGTGGCATTTCTAAATGAGAGAACTACAAGCAAGAACTATTTATGCTATTCCTGAGGGACACTGCTGAATGCAATATGAATGCCAGTAGCAGTAAGTTTTTCTTCTGTGTGAACAACAGTGATTAGTGTACCTTTTCCACTTGACAAATCTGGAACTGGGCAAATTTGAATACTGCAGCTACTGCCAGTATTGCATCAAAATCCCTTTTCTTTCGTTTTCTCAACAATTCTAAAATTCAAGGCTCTCAGTATCACCTGGTGGCTTCTTGTACAGTGGGCCTTATCAGAGGCATCCTGTCACCCTGTCTTCGGAGGGTGTTTTGGAATCTCCAAAGGAAGAAGAGTGTCTCTTCACTTCTCATTCAGGCCAGAGAAAACACAAATTAAGCCAACACATACCTTCCGTTTCCTTGCGCATCATATCCCACAATGACCATTTCATCGTCTACGCTGACAAGGAGAGGAACAGATCTGCCTGTACATCCCTCCACACTCAGAGGATGTTGAAGGAGTTGGAAGAGCAGATGAATGGTGTTTGTGTTCTTTCTCAGGTGCTGCTCTCTGGAGCTGATAGCTCAGAGCAGGAGGAGAAAGAGGGTGAAAGCTACTACTGACTGCAGTATAGATGCAGGCATTTTGGGAAAAGAAAATTGTGCTTCTCTGCCCATTCTAAAATTTCACAATCTAGTCCCTAGAGGCACTCACCAAAGCAAAGTTATCATTTTGTTAAATACTTTATGAAGATTGTTTCAACCAATAAAGTTTTTCATTCTTGAGTCCTTAATGTGAGGTAAGATCACCTTAGAGAGTATTTAAAAAAGATAACCATCATGGTATAAATAAATGGGACATTCTGTGAACAACGATTCAGTCAATATTTCCATTCAAAATTTTTCTCAAATGCATCCTCTTTTTCATTGAGAAAGAGGAGAAGAACAAGCATATATGTTCTCAGGCTAAAGCTGTATTTTGCTACTTAAAACAAAGGATAGAACATTTCTCCTACTGTGAGTGTGATTTATTGTCCAGCAAAGTTTTACAACAAAGCAAACACAGTGGATATAATGGAGGATGCGGCACTTCTGAAATACATGTTTCCTATAGTGGACTTTTGACTGAATGGACCAATACAAATGCTCAAGGTTTAGTTTATACAAAGGTTATAAAAACAAAATAAGCCAGCCACCTCCTCTGCCCTTAGTCCTTAATCCTTCACAACCCCCAATGGAAATAATTTCTCTGTAAAAAGCCTCTTGTAGTATTTCTAGTACTTCTCCTGATTCAAATGCATTGGACTAGTACTAACCAAAATGACTTGCATATAAAATTATTTTGAAAGGGACACCTGACTGAATGTTCCAGCTGTGGTGCTGAGAAATATTTAAAAGCTGTTTAAATTGAAATAAATTCTGAAGATGTCGGAGAATCACAATAGCAATGGTCACTCTAAGTACAACAGCAATCATTTAAAGCCACTAGGGCACCACATGTAAATGTAAGGCCAGTAAATGGAACTTTGGATACACAAATTTTACTTATCACTGTAGTGAAGATATTCTTATTTGATGACTTGAACTTCAACAATATGTATGTGGTTTTATGACAAAGCAAGTCTAGAGGGCAAAGAAAGATCAGCAAAAGATGACTACAGCACAGAAATCTGAACTCCTTGAATTGTGCTGCATGGATTGCTGAACACAGCATGAAGTGTGGAAGGGAAACCAGGTAGACATGTATTGATTTACCATCTGCTAATATGGAAGTATTTATTTTAACAGTGTTTGCAGAATAGAATAGCAGCAGCTCATTAAAAATTATTGTTATAAACTTGCTAAAAAGGATTAGAATAGAATCAGCTATTTAACCTTGTGAGAGCCATGAATGACTGATTTTTTTGATGTCATAGGTAAACCTGCAGTATCAGAGAATACAGAAATATGTGGTGCGTATGGAACTCCAGAAACTTTATGTGCAAATTCACTAGAGGAGTAAAGATAAAGCCAGTCTTGCTAGTTATACAGCTTCCTACCTTAAAGGAACTTCTCTTACTCTTTGCTTCTGCTTTCATTATATTTTTTTGCACCAGTAGGACTTCCATAACACTGGAAACTTCAATCTTTGCATGACATAGTACAGAATATAGCTTCCAGTTTACTCATGTGATAGCACAGCATTGGGAAGGTATATAGAAAATTACTTAGATATACATCATCACTGTATAAAAATACTAGTGTTTCTTCTTGCTGAAGAGTTTTATAAAGTTCAGTATTTAATAAATTATTTTTCAGGACCCGATGAAAGCAAACTCTAAAACAAAATTGTATGAGCTCACAATTACTTTTTTTATACATGGAATAAACCTATTTTTTTTCTCTAGGAATGGGCTTTAACCATACTGACCAGAGCATGATTGAAAAATAGAAACAAATATAGAAAGCAGTAGATCGCTCAGATTACCTGAGCAATAAGCAGAGGATATAACAAACTGAGCCTTTTGACATAGTATCCTATAGCATCCTTGCTGTAGTCAAACTGGGAAGTTATGAACTGGATAGGTGGATTACAAGACACAAAAATTTTGGACTGGTAAAGGGTAGTGGGTTCAAGTCTAACTTGCAGCTGGTAGCGAGAGGCATTGCAGAGGGGTTGATACTATGTAACATCTTCAGGATGACAGAGCAGAATGACAACAAATTAGTGGAAGTTGCTGAATGTCTCAGCTGCTGTTCAGGGTGGCTCTGAAATGCTGAAGGTAGGGAGGAAGACCTTCAAAGGTCGCTGATTGCACTGATGATAATGTTTCAGGACCTGTTTTGTATAAAGCAGCTTCAGACTATTAAGGAGTTAATGAAAAGGTTTTTGTCATGTATTTAAATGTGTATTTGCCATGAATAAGCAGGTACTGGTATTATTTTTATTTGGTATTAACTGACTGAAAGGTTAGTATCATGCTCTGTGTTTGTCCTCAGGAACACAAGATTTATTACACTACATTTCACTATGATTCTTTTTTCTGAGTTGCACTTTATTTTTTTTTTTCTTTAATTTCTATATATGCATGTCTTGAAGCAATTACCAGGAGGAGTAACTTCCAAAAGAGTTATTCAAGGTTCTAATTTTGGCAGATTTTACTATACTATTGTCATGAAGACATCCTGATTGGGGAGCCAGGGCAACAGACCTGAGACTGATAGTGGAGGTAGTCTGCACAGCCCTTTACTCCTCTCAGTAAATTAATTCCTGAAAGTAGGTTAAGTAATTGCTGTTCAAGATAAATCAGTTATCAGAATAGAAATTATGTCCAGGCTGAATATAGTGAAAGTAATGTTGTATCTGAAACCTTGAACAAGGCCTTTTGTACATCTGAAAAATAGCTACTGATTTAAAAAATCACTGAGTGTATTAGGCTAACTCAAATGAATATAATCTGTTGAATGATGCTGATCCCACAGGAAATGTAATTTTACATGTAATCAAACAACCACAGTTTTGAACATTCTTTGAAACATACATTCTAAAATAATTCTTTGGCTAAGCTGAGGTGACAGAAGTAATTTCCAGGCTTAAATGTGCTTTTTGGAAACCTTTTCTCTGAATAAGGTATTTCCAAAAAGCTTTCAATTCATTGTTAGTCTGAGTAAAATATGAGCAGAGCATGTTATAAATAATTTATGGGGTCACAGTTCTCCAAGAAAAATTAAGAACTTAGCAATTCTAATCTTGTTAACCAGTTTTTTGGGTGGGTTTTTTTTTTTCATTTCTAGAATTACATTATTGATGGAGTAATTTGAATATTACTTGATATCCGTGTTTTTTCTTATTTAATACAATTGTGGACTTCTGTGATGTCTGAGCTTATCTGACTTTTTTGTAATAAGACACCAGCCATAATTGGTAGTTGATTTCTGCAAATATGAATTAGTTACTAAATATTCAAAATTTCCTACTTTATGCTTCAGAAAAAGCATATCTAACTTGCTCACTTGCTACTCTACCTGATACGTACCTCTGTATCTTTATGCAAGTGCCTAGAAACACCTGTGATGAGAGCAAATAGTATTGATCAGAGATATCATTATAAATTCAGACCTGTCACACTCTTGCTCTGAGAACTGAGAGCCTGTATCTCTAGCTGTATCAATAGTTTTCATACCATCATCTATTCTAGGCACTGTTTGTTACTCAGTACAGTAGCTCAGTGTTACAGCTATGCTGTTTTCTGTGTATTTTCTTGGAAAAGTCTCAATATCATATATTGAAAATGCACAGAACCTTATTATAAGAAGGTAGAATTGTTAGAATAATATGTAAGAGGTTATACAAAATGCGTAGGAAAAAAAGAATTGCAGGAGAGGCTGAGACTGAATAACCTCTTTGAATATGAGTATGCAAGCAAGCATGTGACAAGTTTGTGTTCATAATGAGATCTCAGATCAATAATATTTGCTGTCACCGCAGGTATTAATGTATTCTAAATATACTGATGTTCTTATTTCTGTAAATCCATTTTTAAAACTGAAGTCCAAACTCAAATAACATCTACAATTTCATATATGGAAACTTATTTAAGTGCTTAGTTACCTCCTTGAAAGGTACATACAAAACCACATTTTAAAGTATTTAGAAGGAGTAGTTCTAGAAAAGAAGGTCCATGAAAATTTCTATAAAACTCTGTTTCTTTAACAAGCACCAATAGTTTAAGAACAATATTATTCACAGAAGTTGTAGTCCTCTGAACTGATGAGTCTTTTCCAGTATTCTAGTTCCTCCCTTATAGGTTACTTTACAGCTTCAGGGAGATGTAAAGTTCCCCAAAACCACAGGAGTGGAGAGGGCTATTTGCTTTCAAAATTTGATTAAGCTGCTGTTATGCAGACTGATATATGCCTTTCAATGAAACAAGTGCATAGAAATATTAAATCTGCATTCACAATTACAAGGATTTATTTGGTTAGAAAATGCAGCAGATGACTTTTTTTTCTGAGGGGAATGCAGGATGAAAAAACTACATTTATGTTATCTGGGGCTGCTTTAAATTAGTTAAGTGATTTAAAAGTCTGAGAAAGGCTCAGAAGAGGTCAGAATATTAAAATTAATTTCTCTTGAGGAAATGAGTTTTAAATAAATAGGAGTGCATATTTTGAGAATAATTACAAAATATGTTTTCCTTTCTTGTAAAAAGACAAAGAGAAGCAGCTGGGTAAGAGTTTACAAAATTCCTGGTATTCCCTATTCAACCTATTGTCGTTGAGTTCCAATTTAATATTGTTTACTGACTTAGGAAGAATCTACCTGGTTGTTTCTTTTGCTTTTCTGATAAGTAAACCTCTGTCATAAAGTTGAAGAGGGCATAGGGTAGTATGAAAAAAAGTGTATGCTATGTGTGATACCACCATGAAACTTTATATAAGAAAATTATTGTGTATATTCTTGTAGCCATTAATACAGTTACTTCCTCAGTGTTAACAGCTTGTATTGCCAACATTTTGTGCTGTATGTTTCCTTCCTTGTTTGTTTCCTGTGTGCTATGCACTTTTTGTGGTGTATTTAGTTCATTAATAGCAATCATATTGCCAAAAAATGTAGTTACTAGGGAACTATTTCTAGAAGCTGGACAGTAAAGACAAAGACTAGAGATCATTTAGTTTTAGTCAATGCACAGCTAGCTAGACAAATGGTACCAACTTTCTTTGTCTGATATACATTATTTCCCTATTCTTAAAAGAATCTTCTAGTAGTCTTCCCAATGAATGGGGATAAGATAATCTGTATAGGAGGCCTTGTTATTTTGCATTCTGACATCTCTTTCAGACAGGAAGATGAATTCTCCAATTCCAAACAAAACCAAATCTAGACCTGAGAAACCTTTAATAACAGGAATAAAGCAATGACAATAAAAAAGTAATGTTTTTGAAACAGTTTCAAGTGTTCTGATAAATTATGCTGCTGATAGAAGTTCAGTTGCCTTTAAGAGTGGTGTCACTAATGAAAAAATCTGAAGCTGCAGTCCATGCTTACAGTGAATTGTCACTGATTCCTGGAAGTAATGCTGTGACATAAGAGGTTATGTCCAAGATTAGTCTCCTTTATTTTCCAGATACATTTCTTGTTGTGCTATGCACAACATTAAGAAATAAACTCAGAATTGTCTTTGCTTGGGCTTCACCATCACCCAAACATTGCAATATCAATCTTAAATTCATGAACAAAGACAAATGCTCTCTTAACAGAACTAGTCATATTTGTCTCCTGCACCTTGAAATGAGGGTAACTCTTTTACTTCAGACAATGAAAGGTACCGAGTGGCCATCAGTGGTTGATGGGTGTCCTTCAGATAGTGCCATATAAAGAATTGTTGAAGTTGCAACTTGTGGTCCATTTCTAAAACAAAGCTCTATGCAGCTTTCACAACAAAACAGCCACCTTCACAGTTCTGTTTCACCTGCATTTTTACTGCTTGGATAACAGTCACTGTTCTTTCTGGTTAATATTCAGTGTGTTCCAGTGAAAATATGATGAAGAAAAATACCAACTTTCTGAATTGGTGGTAAAGATAACTTTAGGTATGGGTTGTTGGGTTTTTTTTTTTCTGTGAAAGAACTCCTTTTTGAAAAATGAGGTCATATCAGTTGAACAGTAAATTGTTCTGTCCTGCGGGTGTACCAAATGCACACTTACTAGCTGATCATGTGGGAAACAGTCCACACTGTATCCTTAAATGGGAACAATTTAAGCTCTTTGGTCTTCTTTCAGAATTCTTGAAATACGTAAAACACCTGAATGTTTTGTGTAGACCATTAAAAGTATTTTTAAGAGTAATATGTACTGCTACTGTATTTCTGGTTTTTACTGGCCTAGAGGACTAAGTCTGCTGGCTTTGAAAGATGGTCTTTGAGGACTCCTTCCAGAGTACTGCTGTAATGATTCACACAAAGCTTTTGAACATTACCTGGCTTTCGGTGAAGATCTAGTAAGAATGTCTAAGTGATGAAGCATTTTTGTCATACTACAGTACTGGAAAAAGGGGATTTCAGAGCCCAATATAGACTGGACCCTCACAGAGAGAGGCCCTCCCTGTTCATTTCTTTAATAGGCCCCTTATGAACTTCATGGATTTGAACTTTAAATTTATAACTGTGTTGAATCTGTAGCCTACTAGGAACACCATTTTTACAGCTATTGCTGAATGTTGTTTTAATAGCTGTTATACTGCATTTTCTGTTCTTGACAGTCACCTTCTTTGCTTCACATTTTGCTTTGCATATTTTGTGAATTGTTCCTCCTTTATTAGTTTATGAATTGATCATTGCAGGGACAGAACCAGGAGTGTTAACAACAGTTTTTGGTCTTTACCCACTGACTGAAGTTACTAGAATGACAGTAACATAATTGGAATGACACCTGGAAGAGGGCCTAGGGTATACTGATAGCAATGCCTATTGAATCATGTTGTGCTTAGAAGTGGGAGAGCAGACACCAAGTGAGAGTTGACCAAATTCAGCAATTAATGATTTAGAACATTCTTAAAATCACGCAGGCTAAATATATATGATTTTCATACTAACTACTAATACTGTAGGAAACAGGGTAAATTAATTTCCAAGTAGCTATTTGAGATTTCCATTTAATTTTGCAGTATTTTGTGGTACTATGAGTCACATTGAAAACAAAAATAGTCTATTGTAACCCTTGCTTGTACATGGTATTCCTGTTTCAAAATCTCACAATAGGGATGAATTAATTTGTATTATAAAGCAGTGTACTTTCATTACAGACAAGTTCTTGAAATCTGGGAAAGAGAAAGATTTTAGTGGGTAGTTGTGTTTGTGAAATTTTAAGATTTTTAAAATCTAGAAACACAGCCATTCCAAAGATCAGAATACAAGGTTTAGTTAAGCATTCAAAAATAAATGACTTGTTTCAAATTTGCTTTTATTTTTTAATGTTAATGTTCTCAAACATCCTGCTATCCCAAGCAGTGCATAGAGATAACAATTGTTTTCTGTATCTGTGCTTAATTATACTACACTTAGCTTCTGTTTGGGATTGTACTTGGCAGTCTTCTTCTGAAACATTTTTTCTATTAAATTCAAATAACTGAAACCAGACAGATGTAGGACATACAGCCATTATAAAAGTTAAAGGCATAAAGATCATTAGCTGCATTGAAAAATGAAGATTTTTTTTTTCAGATCTATTTAAATTTTCAAAATTAAATTTAGAAAATGCTATCTAGACTTTGAAACCTGCTGAACTTGATTTCTGTGTGGAGCAGCATTACATCACTTTAAAATGCTTACTTGATTATACTACTGTGATTATCAAATGATGGCCAGCGAAAGCAACCCTTATAAAAGAATTCTACTTTGCATACTATGAAGGTCATTAGAGAAAACTCTAGGCTTGTAGAAAAGCAGCACAGAGATGCCATCTAGCAGTAACTCTAAGAAATTTCCTAGTATTTAATAGTTCCTTCTTTCAAGATCCTACACTTAAGTGTAGGAGAAAGATTTTATTCTAGGTCTTTTCTCTATAGCTTGAAGGTTTCTTGAATATCTAGTCACTATTCTGGAAATACAACTTTACTGAAATATATTATCAGCAATAATTATATTTTCTTGTATTTTTTTATTTAAAAACAGAGGAAAAATTAGATTCAAATCAATAGAGACAACATTTAATAAATCTCTTAAAACTGATATTCTGTAATTAGGATTAAGAGTGATTAAAATTAATTGGTAGTGAACTGTCTTCCATTTGTTAAGGAATTTCCAGAGGTCATCAATATTCTATGTCATATGTAGAAGGAAAAAAATACAAGAGCATGGACAATAATTACTATGGTTGAAATAAAATCTTAATGTTCTAGAGATTTAAGAATAAACTATATATATTTTTTGTTACATATTTTACCATAAGATGGCGATACTTACAGTTCACTATCAATAGATAACCTAGTAAATTTAGCATAAAAGCCCTATCCTAATAAGAGTTCCTGTGGACAGCAGTCTTGAGTCAGTGATGGCCTGGTACTAAATCAAAGCATTTTTCCCCGGGCATTATTTTAAAGTAGTTGATCAGTAAAATATGTTATTACTCAAATATTAATTATGTAGGACATGAATAGGAATGCATTATATTATTTGAAATGTCAGAGGTTATTTATTTTCTTAAGCTGCATAGTTAGTGAGTGTCAAGGGCATGTACAAAGTTGTCTGGCTAATCATAAGCATATCACAGAATTCTTTTTGGAAAAGAAAGAATTTAACATCCCCTTGTTTCCTGCAATTAATTTCGTATGCTGCCCAACTGGCAGGGCAGAAAAATGATTATTCCATTTCAATTCAGCATAAAACAAGATAACTGAGCACTACTTCTATTTCTAAAGTGAGATTTCAATCACTATTTATTTGGTAAAAAAAACTGTAAATATTTATATATAGTTTTTCTCAGAAATATGAAATCTGTTGTTCATAGTTAACAAAACTAATTATCTGCCATGTGGCATCTTAACCAAGGATCTGAGTAACCATTTGATCTCATGTTTTTATTTCTGAAAACCCAATTCAGCTCTGATAAACACCAGACTTTAAGGGCTCTTATTTCTACATAATCTTAAGGACTTTTGAGCTTTCTTGCTCACAACCCCTTCACAAAGTTAAAAAAGTCTGCAATGAACATTTTAAAATCCCTGAAAATGTCACACAGAGTGATGAAGAAAAGGCCATTTTTATGCCTTTGCACAGCATGCCACAGCAAAAAGGGCTAGGAGCAAAGTTTCCAAAGTTAATTTATGCCATTTCATTCCAGTGGCCCAACCTGCTTTACAGTGCTGGATGGTGACATACACACAAGATGGAGCAATTCTTTCCACTGTTATTTTGGGGTGTATCTCTAACACTTGAACTAAAACAGTAATTCTAGCAGCTGAAGCTTGTTTGCTTCAGAGTAAAACCACTCTTCTGTGGTTAGACAGTGATACCAGTTTTGCTTTCCCTGCTTTCACACAGTCTCTTAATTTTAATAATTTGTTTAAGTGTAAGAGAAGATAGAAAAATAGAGAAAAATGAGTGTGTGGAAACCTGTAATTATAAATTGTGTCCATGTGCAGATGTGGAACTCCCATACATTGCCTGATGAGTCTCTTTACAGACACAGCAATAGGTGATACTTTCAAATAGCTCTATCTAATAATATTGACATACGTAGGTAATGTTCTTAATCCAGTATCACCTCCTGCTTTCTTAAGTTGCCACTGTATCTTACTGATAAAGTGGTCAGAATACTGCAGCCGTAAATCAGATTTCCACTGAATTGCTTTTTAAGTTCTATCTTTATATGTTTGAACATTCCTTCTAAATTGTTGAAAATTCAGTAAATATTCGCATGTGATCAATTTTTGTGATTAATGCTTTTATTTTAAAGGGGAAAAAAACCTGCCATACACTTAAGTGTAGGACTCATACAGTTATCTGGTACCTAAATGGTATCACTAAAATGAGATTCACCAACATACCATATAAATTGTGGCAACATGGTATGCACTACTGGTGGTAATGGACTGCAGTGCTATGTGTCCCTTCTCGTTACTTTTTTGTAATGTTCACAGTTATGAGATTGCATGTCACAAAAGGATAAATGAGACAAGTCCTATATCTCTAAGATGCAGCACTACAGACAGCTGCAGGCCTAGGGGTTTTCCATCATTATTGCTCATAAGTGCTATAGTGTCATTCTGATTTTTTTTCTTAGTATTTAATCCAAAATCAACTTCATAAGCCAGGTTGCACAGCTAAAATACATTGTTTACTTCTACCATTTTTTCAGTATCATAAGTGATCTTTTGGTGACCTCAACATATGAAAATAACGCAACTCTGCAGCAGCCTGGAGCGTGGCTATAGTACTGGAATCAGTGTCTTCATGTGACGCCCCCAGTTACCTTCTGAACAAATTTATTTCCAGTTGGAGGCTGTCGATCCCTGCTCCCAGTGCCTAGGTGCAGCCACCGCGCACTATAAACACCTCTTTGCGGTGGCTCGGGTGAACGGCTCTCCGCTCCAGCTCGACAGCTACCGGCCTGGAGCGGCAGCCGAGCCCCTACCGCCCGCCTCTGCTCTACCGCTGATGGAGCTCATGCGTGGGCTACCACCGAGGGTCGTGGGGGACTGCGGACTACGGGGGGTGCGCCTGCTCTACGCGCCGATGCCATGATGGGCTCCGCTGCAGCCCACCCGCGCCCATAGCCCCTGCAACCGCTTGCACTGGCTCTTCTCCGCCTCGCGCTGTGACGCCGGTAAAAATCCCGGCACCGGGGCCAGCCGTTTCCGTCACGAACTCTCTCGCCTGGGCGATGGGACAACCAAGGACATGCACTCGCCTCTTCCCGCAGCCATCTAGCCGCCCGGCGGAGCCGCACCGCTCGCTACCGCATCCGCCGTGTGCGGGCTGGCGTCGCCCGCCTTGCTCCGCCGCTCCAAGGCGGGCAAACTTGCCGTCCGCGGGACGCCCGGGGCGCGGGCCCGGCCGGCTCCTACCTTGGACGGGTCGAGGCCGGCCAGCAAGGACAGCAGCAGTACGTTGAGGATATTAGCGGGCGCCCGCATCCTGATCCCGGGGCTGCCTCTCCGCGCCGCTCCTCTCGGTCATTCACTCCGCTCCCGCTGCAGCGACCGCGCCGCCAGCCGCACTTTGTGCCCGCCCGCCCGAGCCCGAGTGGAGGCGGCAGCGGCAGCCGCCTGGGGGACACTCATTCCGCGGGCAGCCTCGGCGCGGAGAAGGCGGGCGAGGACGGCGCTGTCCGTCCTGCCGGAGCGGCTCCGCTATCGCTGCCCCGTCCCACCCCCGCCCC
>VWZO01000248.1:474787-521445 GCA_013396975.1 Bucco capensis | reverse complement strand
CAGCCCGCCGCCAAAGTTTGGGCCCGGGAGACGGCGGAGCGAGCGCGGCTGGACGGGCGCGAGGAGCGGGCGGCGGATGTGACATCACCGCCGCCGTGTGGGAGCAGAGGACTGGTGGCGGGCTGGGCAGGGTTGAGCTGGGCCGAGCAGGGCCGCGGAGGTGGCCGGTCTTGCAGGACGGCTCTCCGCACCGTTCCTGGCGGAGGGTCTTTTCTCCCTGGAGGGCAGTGTGCAGCCAAGCACTGTTGTCCCGCTGGTAGCGGGCAGGTGGGTGCGACTCTGCTCAGGGGAGTACCTGGCACAGGGGGGGGCTGTAGTGTAGAGCTGCGAGCGCCACAGCCGGGAGAGGGCTTTCGTTTGGGGGATCCTGCTCGTTCACTCCCCCCACCTTGACAGTTAAGTCAGGGCTTGCCTGAGCCCTGATGAAGGGAAGGCTGCCACTCTGCTTTCCAGCTTGGACCACGGGCCGGCAAGGAACGATGGCATCTCCGTGCTTTGGATAGTGAGCTGTGGTGGGATGGCCAGTGAAGGCTGGTGGAGGTCACTGGTTGAGGAGTCCTTTGGGAGCCCTCCCAAGGGCAAGTAGAACACAACCAGGAATATCATTTTCTTACTTCAAACAGCATATTTGTAGTCAGACTACAGCGGTTTGTTGGCCAAGCCCTGGGTGGCCTCCTGTCAGCCTATGGCAGCAGCTCATGGGCATTTTTCCACAGTTACAGATGAGGAAGTACAGGCAGGGATGTCATTTGGCTTCCTCATGGTTGCACATTAAGCACAGCTGAATATAGCCCAAATGTAAATCACACTTAAAACAGCACCATCCTGATAGCATGGACAAACTATGTTAAAGTTTCAGTTATTTTCCCTTACAAGACTCAAGCTCATGATCTATAGTTAAGGTAAGCTTAGTTCTGAGGTTATAACTAAGGTTCATATAAATGAGTTTGTCAGGTTTACATGGTAAAGCTGTGGGGTTTTTTGTTTGGTTTTGGTTGGGATTTTTTTTTTTTTTTGGTCTGGATTAGATTCTCTGGGGTGTACATTGTGTACTATTTCAGCAGCAAGCACAGAAAGGCCAACACTGTTTTGGATTTTTAGGTGCTCTGCAATCTTAACAAAAATAGGTCAAAATTATCCTTAAAGAAACAAAACTTTAGTATTAAAATAGAAAAATAAAAATCCAAGCTTGGGAGGGTGGGTTGGTTTTTTTTGAGTGAGCGTCTATCAGGATAATGTGGGTAGAGCCCTCCCTAAATCTTGATATACAAAGCCTAGCCATGATGACTATTAGGATAAGTATGGACAGGACATGTTTTTATAACTTACTCTCTCCGAATCTAGAAGAATGGTGTCTTTTGTCTTCAAGAGTTAAGATCACTGTTGAAAGTGAAATGGAGCAGAAACTGTTCTGCCCCATCCTAGATAAAAAGATCTCATATCCTTGTCATAATGTTTCCAGCTCAAAAATGCCAATTTCCCCCCCTGGTGATTTGTTATATTTTTGAGTTCTGAATTTCTTCTAAGATTACAATAACCAGATTTTTCTTTATGAGTGAATCAAACTTTATGTTTTATGGTAAGATGACTTAGAGAGGCCCCCTTTTGGTCAGCAGCAACTTTTACAAAGGTATAGTTATTCCTATCCTTGGAAGCACAAAGTGTGCTTCCTGGTGACAAGAAATTACAGAAATTATGAATGAGCTTCCACAGATACTCCAGAGTCTACAATGACAAGAGAATTTCCTCTAATACAGACTCTATTGAATTTCCTTCTACAAAAAAAAATATAAAAAGATACAGAAAGGAGACTAGTTATTTTTTTGTCTGTAGAAAAGATGTAAAAGGTCTATTTTCTAGGAAATAATGATTAAAAATATAAAAAGAGACAACTGCATATATTAATATGGATGCAATACTAATTAAAGTAATGGTACTAAAATCTGAGGTTCTCCAAAGGCAAAGTGAATGTTGTATTCAAAAGAAACAATTTGTACAAAAATAGAACATAGTTTCTGAAATCACAAAAGCATTTACAAAGGTATTTAAATCTGTTCTAGAGTACCTCAGTGACTAGTTCTCTTATTTTCTCTTTCCTTGTGCAAAATATACGCACTATTAATCATAGAATGCAAACTTTTTTAAGAGCTTCAGCAATGTGGTATGCTTGTCCAGTGCCTGATGCTGCTCTCTTGAAATACATAAAATGTTGAAGAATACAAGTTAAAAATCAAACAAATGGTTTCCTGTGCTCCTGAAAAATTGAGATCCTGAGCTCCTCAGATGCTTTTATGTGTTACAAACTACTAATTTTTTTTTAATATATGGAAGGTACCAAAACATGTTTCAAAAGGATCGTATGAAGTGACTTGATTCTATTCTGCTGGATTTTAACAATCTGTTAAGAAGAAAATATGTAATAGACTTACTACTCAACCCTCTAGCAACCTCAAGTCACTTTTTATCAGAAAAGACTGTCTGAAGAGTGGTGAGAATCACTAGCAATTAGTACCTTAAATAATCAGCTTTGTTAAAACGTAGCTGAAAAATTAAATAAAATTCAAGCCTATATGAGAAATTTTTACTTTGCTGTGTGTCCCAAAGTAGCAAGGGATTACCTGATTCTGAAGATCTGTAACAAAGCTTTTAATCATCCTCAAAACCTATGGAATTATGTTTCTTCTTCAATTCTTTGTATGGGGATGGCTACTGTCAAGGGTGAAATAGACAGGAGAGAGAAGAAAAGAGCTATCAAGAGCTTTCCTGCAGGCATCGATGACAGAGCATTAGCAAAGTGGAGGCATGCTGAATACAGCTTGTCTAGATAGCAAAGGATATTCTCAGTGTGTGGCACAAGTTATAACAACTTTTTCACACCATATTGCAAGACATATTGCTTGCAGTTGGAATAAGACAGATACTTGTTCACTTGGGTACACTGGAAACTGAAGTTGATAAATTGGATGTAGGTACTGAATTATATAAAAATAGGTTCCAAACTCTGCAGTCTGAGTTTGACAGCTCAAAAGTACTGGTGGGAGTTATGATAAAAGACAATATGCACATGCAGCTGTAGAAAGACATTGTTTAAATTATTTCTAACAGGTCACACCTGAAAGCTACTTTTAATTGCAGTGCTATCAAATATTTTTTCTAGACAAGAAAATTTTTCATGAAATCAGTCTTATGCTTACAACGAATATTTAGTGGATGTTGAATTTTCCACCGAGTTGGGAAAGTGGTCCAGAGTTGGAATCATAGGCTTCTCCATATTTATTTTAAGGATGAAAAGTGTAGGGAATTTGGAAGAAAGGTTGAATAGCTACCCTTGTTGACTTGAATGGAGAGGAAATGTCCTTGTAGAATAGAAATATTTCTTTCATTACAGAATAGGTTTTGATATTTCAATGATACTAAAGAGAAAAAAAACAACAAATCAAGCTATCGATGATATAGAAACTAAACTTTTGAGAAAGATATTATAATTACATTTGTAAGGAAACAGATTGCTTGAAGTGTTAAAGCAAGTGAATAGAAAAATCAGTAAAATGCTAATTTATTGAATGTAGCTAGTGAAAAATATGTAGTTGTTAACTAAAATAGAGATATTGCAGATATGGGATAAAATTCAAGATTGCTGTAAATTATTAAATTTGCTTGTATTTGAATAGATTTTGCCCTCTGATTGAAACATACTTTGTAGTTATCAGTCATGTAAAGGAGAAGTCATCTTTTCTGGAATCTGTCCATCCTACAACCTCACTTAGTAATCCATGTTGCTATATTAGTTACAATGCTGAAATAAGGTTTGAGAAGCATATTTTGTCAGTGTAACTGTCCTGGTGATGATTACTTTACTGAACAGGATTCTACAATTAGGGCAACACTGAGTATTCTTTGAAATTCTACTAATGCCTGAAAAATATTTTTTTTTTTTTTTGCTACATTGTCAAACTGATTGATAACTAAATTATTGAAAAGCAGTTGATGTTTTCTCTACTCCCTGCTGTCTTAAAGTAAATCTTTTAGAAGAATTTTGTTACTCAGAGGTTTGATTTGAACTTTTCTGAGAAAATTACCTTCCTTTGTATATATCTATAAGAGTGTCCTGAGAATAGTTAAAATTCATGCTTCTGGAGAACTGCAATATTAATGTAATTTCCCAGTGAGCTTACTGTGAGTGCCAGTATGAAGTGTTCTGTAGATGCAAGGAGCTGTGAGTCAGCATTAACTGTTACTGGCTTCTATGAAGTATGCAAAGTTGCACATGACAGATGTGCAGAAATATTTAGGTACTGGATGAGGTGTATAGCCTTAACAGAGAAGCAGTGAGTTAAGTAAGATCTTTCAGATGTCCAACTCCTTCTGTAAAACTGATCTGCATTAGAATTTATTGTTGTTGAAGTTTAAGTTTAGCCTTAGTTTTAATTGGTGACGAAACTGCCCTAGTAAAATATTCCCAGGTATTTAGAGTTCATATGAAGTATAGAAAAGACTCTGTGGAAATTAGAATTGTTTTAAAGCTAATATAAATATCAATATTTGTGAATATTTCTATGAAGTGGTTGTTTTTCTTTCAGTTATCACTTACGCTTTTTTTTAAAATTCAGAACTTTATGCATCAAAACCAAATGAGTAAAATAAATCATCTTTCTCTTTTTGGTATTTTATTTAATATAATCTTTACTTTAGAGCACTATATGGCTATAGCCTTCTCAGATTTACAAATCAGTTATATTTAAATATAAATTACTGTATAAATAGCAATTAAAACACATTAACAAACACATAGTTAAAGATTTAATCAGTTTGAAGTGTAGAAATGGCATTCTTCATGAAAGTGACAGCATATATGAAGAACTCCTATCTATCAAAACGCTTTTCCTAGAAGAGTACAGAATGCTACTCACCAGTTTTCTGCTATTTTCCCCTTCCAATATTAACAACTAGAGTACAACATATCCCATCAGAATGGCCTTTAAGTGTATTATTGGTTATGTGTGATGTTAGAATTTTAAATAGCATAAAAATTCAGGATTAAGATTCTCTTTTAAAAGATCACAAGGACAGTAAATGTATTCTTGATGAATTCTGATGTTCTTAAAAATTGTATGATCACACAGAGTAAATGCAACTTTGAGAACTAAGTTTGAAATATGTTTTATTTCAGAATTCTAGGGCAGGTAAAAAAAGCTAGTCAGCTGTTTAATAAAAATTTGATTTGGCTAACACATTTTTAAAATAAGGTACGATTATTCAATACGAACAGGAATAATATAATTTTAAGCAACAAAACATTCAGTTGGCATATTTTAAAATTGAATATTACCTCTTAAAATAGATAATTTGCAGCCTGTCAAGTCACAGTTAAAGTTGAGCTATGTAGCTTGTGACAAAACAGCTAAGTCTTAAGAATCTGTAGAATATTACTTTTTTAATATTAAAATTTTCTTCTAATTTAGAACATAATATATTTTGCAAATATATGGTGCAAAAGTAACAGAGTAGCATGCTGTATGATGGCACATGAATTTGATTGTAATTTTAATTTTCTAAATGTCTGTAAGCAAGCAAAACTAGTTTGTGTCTCAGAGCATATGTATGGATATTTATTGCCCAGAGTGTCATAATAAAGAATCCTGTGTAACAGTGTGATGTTTGTGGGAATTGATAGGAACTGAGTATCCTCAACTATTGATCATTGGGGAATTCCTGGGGCTCAGCATCCCACAGGACTGGCTCTCAGAAGAGTAAAAATAATAACAAGGAATCACCTCTAAAAGTTCAATTGTAATACCAGTCTTTGTCATAACCACTTAAGGGCACAAGTTCTTATCAGAAAGATTAGATAACGATTATAAAGTACGGTGCAAACATTCTGATGTATTTTCTGTTCTGTTTTAAGGTTTTGAATGTTATCTTCATACCTAATGTGTTCCCCTAAGTGAAGAATCAGTTTATCTAGTATCTCACGTCTGTCTTCTGTGCAGAAAATTCTGCTGGAATGGAGTAAGAGAAGTTTACACAAGAACTTGCTACAAAGACAAATGAGCTTAAGAGGTGAGTGTTTTCTGTAATGCAGTAGTTCATTGCTTTGATTTTTAATCAGTTTCACTTTTCAAAAGAACCTAGTAGGATAGTGCTATTTGTGATACTGTTGCAGTATTTGTGGTTCTGTCCCATACAGCCGAGAAGGATACTTGTCATAGCTGATGACATAAACTCAGGCACTGTTACGATAACTTTTTGTTAGTTGACACATATTTGATATTTTGTTTCCAGCTTGATGCTAGAATGTAACTGATCTTAAAAAAAAAAAATCCTCTAAACTGATGCTTACTGGCATTCTCCCGGTGCTTCTGTAGGTTTAGGTTGTGAATACTGATGCAGGACTAAAGGGTGGGTCCAGCTCTGCGCATGCTGTGTCTCACCTAAAAAAAATCCATTGCGCAGGCTCGAGGGTGCTATCCGCTAGCCTCTTTTTATCAGCGCGCTTGGAAAAGGCGCTGATGAGGAGCGTGGGTGGAGCCCTCCCTGGATCTTCATTCGCAAAGCATAGCCACGACGACGACTGATGCAGGATTGTGTCTGTGAAAGGTATATGTCACTGTTTTCTCTGACATTGATTTAGGTGAGGAGACAGATTTTTAAATGGCAAATGTTAGGAGGAAAAATATTTTGAAAATGTATTTTGGTTTAGTTCACACAACATTTATTAGGCTCTAAAGTAAGTCTTTCTGGAAAGTAAGTTGATGTATCTCTCGGCACTTAACAAATGGTATCTGCTCTTCTAGATCTGTGAGGAGATTATACACTAATTATCATCAGTAAAGAGAGGTCCAAACTAGCTCCATCCAAGTCTTCAAGTAGTATTGGTGTGCTCATCCAGAGTTGCATTTTGTAGACGTAACAGATCAGCAGGTTCTGCATTCTACAATGTTATTTGTTTTCTATTTTCTTATTACAATATCAAATTTAAGAGACTATAACTTGCATGTAGGACATATTACTTTGTTTTTATCATATTTCATTTGCCCAGTGTTACCCTAAATGCTTGAGAATTTGCTCTAGCTTTGTTCTGATTTTACTGCTGTCCTGTTACACAGCAGCAACAGATGGACAGATGAAATAATTCCATTCATTCCAATTCCAATCATTTGTAGCTTTGGCTATGATACTTGGTCAAAGTAAATGCAGTATCTCTTCTTTAGAGAAAATTATTTATAAAGCTTTTCTTCAGTTTTCTGTTAGAGTATCAGCCCATTACTAAATTCCAAAGGGAATAACTGCATTAAGTTCTCCAAAATAAATAATAATAGCAAAACTATGCTTTTAAGCAAACAAAGCATCTGGAAAGTGAATCATACCTACAATATTGAATATTTAGAAAGCATAAAAGCTATAAATACCACATTTTTAAAGACATAAGGAAACCCCTTTTCATCATTAGGACAGGCAAGCAGTGGAAAAGGAGGATTTTTATATCAGACTAAAACTCTCAGTTACCGTTTCTGACTTGACAGCTGACCCTGCTTTGAGCAGCAGTTTGTTCTGGAGATATTCTGAGGTCTTTTCCATCCTGATTTATCCTATGGTCCTGTATCAATGTGAATGGTGGTGATCTGCACAGCTGGCTTGCCTCTTCTCCCATGCGCAGGACTTGGAGCCACCTGTCTTATCCCTCAATATATCTGCGAAAAAATAGGTGCTGTATTTCCCATCATTTTATATTTTTGGACCAATATGATTCATATTTGTCCTAGTTTGAGTCAACATAAGGTATTCTATGCCACATAAGTCATATTCAATGTCAGAGGTCAGATTAATAAGCATGGACTCTGCATCTCAGGGTGTAACAGCAAAGACAACTTTATTATCAATATTCACAATATATATAGCTTAAAAGGCAGGAAAGGTGACCCAACCCGGGTGATATGTTTACCTGACCCAAACAAAGAAGAACCAGCCTCATCCACCATATAAGGAAAGAGCTATCAAGGCCTTAATGGCTGGGTGATTTAGAAATAAAAGCCAGCTCCTCCATGAGAGCCTAGCTGGAGAAGAAACAAAGGCTGCTTCCACAGAGCAATTATATCCCTTTATATCTTCTGATGTAAACATGTTTAAGTTGTTCTGCTTGGTTCTGCAGCCTTGCCTTCTCAGTAATTTTCCATACGGCTACAATTCAGTCCTTGAAGCTTTGATATTAAGCAATATCAAAGCCTTGTGGTCTCTTACATGAGGCCTAAGACCCAAGCAAACAAGCTAATTAGCACTTAATTAACAACTAGTATATGTAAGGAGAGGTCTGGCTTTCCTCCTGGTCCGAAGATTTGAGCACCTGAGCCTTTGGATGATTAGAAGCCCAGCTCTGCTTCTCAGGACTCTCTCTGTTCTGCCTTCAGTCCTTGAAGACTGAGCACCCTGAGCCTTGTGAAGGTCAGCAGTCCAGCTCTGTTCCTACAAGATTCTACCTGTTCTCCCTTCCATCTCAGCTCAAGAGTTCTAGGATCCAGCCTCCTGAGTCTGAGTCCCAGCTGCTGCTGAAGTCCTCCTGCTACAGGGTCAGTGGTGATGTAGTTACCATCAAGGGGGTTTGGTTCTGGTATTGTTTTTGTGTGTGTGTATATATATTTACACTTCATTTTCCTGTTGTTATTTTCGTTAAAGTAGTTTATGTTTCGCTTCTAATTCACAAGTCTCTCTCTCTCTTTCTCTCTGTTAATTTTCTCCAGGGAGGAAAAGGGGGGATAACAGAGAATATCTGTTACTGGGTTGATGGTTGGCCCAGCCCTAATCCTTGACAATATTATATAGTTTTATGTGTGTGTGTATATATATATATATTAATGTGTGTGTATATATATATTTAGACCACTCTTATGTATATTTTTATTTACAGGAACAATAGTGTACAAATTACTAAGTTTTCTAATTTGATGTGGTTTTATTGAAAATCAAAAAGAAAAAAGTAGTATGGAGTTTTGGTACATCTCAGCCTTTTTTCCCAGAAGATAGCTGTAGTATTTGTAAGAATGGTATTATTCTTGTAATTTTTTTAAAAAGTCACTCCTCTGTGCTGGCCCTAACCACTGTTTTGCAGAACTCCAGCTTGTATGTTGTTGACACTTTTTCTATCTCAAGCCAGAGAGGAGCCCTTTAAATCAGGGTAACGCTGAGTCTTGACAGTGAGGTACATAAACTATGAACTCTGTTGCTCACATCTGCACTGCATGAGTGTTCACATAAATCTCATGATCTTTTTCAATACACTCTAGCTCCAGCTGTTATGCAGTAGGCTCAAAACCAAAGCTTTAATGAATTTTCTGAGATAGTATCCTTTTTCATTTTAGACCTATGGATCAAAGAAATGTAAGATAATACCAATTTTCTTACAGAAGTGGAATAGTCTTTGTGAGACAGACTTGTGAAATTAGCTGTTATTGAGGGATTTGGCAACATATTTCTTGCAAGGCTCTACACAGCTTTTCTTTCAGAGAGAGTGCTACAAATCCATTGCTATCGTATTCAGCAGATGGCAGCATGCATGTTAACTGGCTGGGTATCTGCTCAGATCTTTAAGGTGCCATGCCATATTGACTGGCAAAGTAGTTAATTTGTCAGTGTCTTTAAGGTCAATCACAGTGGAAGCTTTCAGTGTCTTATGTAAAAAATCATCTTTACCCTGACGGGGCACTGTCACAGCAGGTAGGAATTAATTGTGGAATTATATTGCTTTCTTTCTAGAATACAGCTGTGTTGGAAGGAAGAACACATATACAGCTACTAGAGTGCAGTTTAGGACATTGGCATTTAAAATATTAAAGCACAGATTTAATATTTCTACAGGGGGATATCTGAGTGGGACCAGGCCCAGGGCCTTGGGATTAGGTCATGAAAGGTCATAAGAAACAAACAAAAAACTCCCAATGACTAAGCACATGTTTTATGTGTGACTTTCTAACAGCAATACACATGACCTTTGAATTTGGCCTTTTTTTTTTTTTGTGGTTGTTTGTTTAATATCAGATCATGTGTGGTGTAGCTGCCATATTAAACCCCTGAATGTGAGAAATGATGGAGTATGATAACTGGTTAAAGCATAGCTATGTCAGGTAGAAAATACCTCGATTTTCTAATATACGCAGGAGATTGCAAGGATGGTGTTTTCCATTGTGTTTTTCAAGCTCTTATCAGGCTTGCAAAAGCAGGAATAATAGGGTGGTGAAGACAAAATCTAGAATGCTATCTGAGTTTTCCAGCTATGCTGAATTTTGGCAGGGCTGTTAATGTGAACGTGGGTGAAAAGTATGATAAGACTTTCACTTGTTGGTGAATATTGGAAATTTACACTTTTTCTAGAGCTGAACATGTAAGAATGGAATTGCCATTATTTTCTATGCCCATTTTCATCTTATCTGTGTTTATTTTTATTCCTTTCTAACTATTCAAGCNCGTTCGCGAAGCCTAGCCATACAATATACAATTCAAGCAGCATTTCTTCTGTTTATGTGAATTTGTATAAACTGAATTTTAAGGCCTTTTGATTATATTTGTGTAAATAGTAAGATACCAATTTCTCTTCATATCTTGCATTTCTTTAAGAAAGGTTAATGTAAGATTACATCATCTACCAAAAAAGCATCATTATCATGTAATCTGAAAACTCAATTACACAGGCTACTTTTCATTTTTTTTGGTGTATATTATTAAGTGATACAAAATACTGTATACCTCACAGGAAATCTTATAGCTAAAATTTTTCAGAAAACTGTGACAATTTCCCAATGAGTAGATCTTATCTATTACAGGTAATTGGCAATGCTAACTTTGCTTGCTAATTTGCTGAAAAAGTTGTTCATTGCAATTTAAGCACTTTGCCATAACAGCCTAAGTTCCTGATCCTGGAGAGATTGTTATGTGTAGGTATAAAAATTAATAAAATACATTGAAGTTGGTAGGAATGCTGTCCTTCCGTATTTCCATCTGTCTGAAGTGGTGGTATTTGTAGATCTTTGAAAAAATAGGGTCTTAACTTAATTGTTTTCCAACTCTTAGAACATAGTTCTGTGATGTTTGTGGAACCTTACAAAAAAGTAGTCCACATAAACTTCAATTTCACAATACTTTCTATAAACATAGAAGCAAGTTTCAATGATCTTTATTTTTATTTATATCTAGCCTTCAGTGTGTATGAAAGCAGGAGTACAGGAATATCCAGTTTTTTTTTTCCTCCTAAACTTAAGTATTACAAACAATGAGTACAGTAGCATAGTAAGTCAACACATAGACTTCAGTTCTGAAGACATGCGATGAAGTGCAGTTCAGTTCACCAGTGGGATATGTTGGATAAACTAGGTTTTTATAGACATTTAATTACAGAGCTGACAAATCCAAGTTTTAGTATTATATATGAAAGTACCTGATAAACTCTCTGATCCTGCACTTTGCACACTTCTAAGATTAAACAGAAAATGCTTAATGGACCAAACATTTCTGCTATTTCTTTTGAATACACTAAATCTCAGTCTTGCACATAAGAAAAGGTGACAACTATTAAAAGACTGTGCATGTATTTCACTGAAAGTATTTACATGTGTAAATCTGGTGAGGAAATTTTTTTTACAAAATTTCTATAATCTAGTTAAAAATTGAAAATCTAGTTAAAAATTGAAGCAGAAAAACAATAAAATGGGATGTAAAAATGTTTCCTGTCTAAAAACAGCAAAAGTGGGTGCCAACTAAGAAAATTTGGTATCTATCACTAAAAATTTAATTGCTGACATTCTTTAGTTTTTCACATTTGTAAAATTTCATTGGAAATCTTACAGATAACTCAGAATCAAAATCTAATTGTTTGAATGAACATGAAAATGCTCATTGAGTATTCTCATTGATTTTATAGTAGCCTTCCATAAGTACAAGCCCTCTAGGAATCCTAGCCAGTGTCTAATTGCTATATATTAAAAACAAATAGTGGGAGTTTGGAGAGAGTGGGAAAGAAACCAACTTATTATTATGTGAAAACAATAACCTAAAAATAAGGTATGTCTGGTTTTGTATTTATTGCCTACTCAACAGATCCATAACCACAAAGGAAAAAGCTTTTATTTAAAGCACTACAGAGAGTACTATCTGAAGAGGGCTTATTGCTTACTATCCTTCATGAAAAGATGTGGCTTTTAATGAAATATGCATAAAAGTCATTTTAGATATGTGACCTACATAATCATACCCATCCTGAGAGGCTAGGGTAGAAAATAATTCTATTCATAACAATTAAACTCCCCCTTTGTATTTTTTCTCATTAATTCAATATTATTCTACAAAATAAAGCTCCCCAAACACTTTTAGTAATCAGCTTTTCAGATTTATGAGCTATTTTTATGCTAGTATTGTTCTATAAGACAAGGCTCCTTGATCAATTGCCGGCTAACTCCTTCAGTCTTTTCCCAACACCCTACTAATCCAGCACTTAACTTATTTTTAATTGAATGACTTCATTATTCAGAAAATCCCCCTTGACATACTTCCATAAACATTAACAGCGTTTTATACAAACAATTATTTAAATGTAATCATGTTGTTCCCCTCATTTCCATCTTTCTTCTTGTATAGAAAAAAAAAGTTCTCAAGTAAGGAGGGAACATACTGGAAAAATTAAAGAAGCTTATAGTCTTTAACATTATTCTCCAAAGTGCAAGATTAATTTTATTTAGAGGTCCAGGTATAACACAGCTCTAAGATAAGTTTTTGAGAAGCTTAAAATTCTTCTTGTCTGCAATGAAATGATGTATCTGAAACATATTATAAGTACCCATACAATAAGAATATAAAAATAATGACTAAACAGAAGTGATTCAGGTAGTTATATTTTTAGATTGACATAAGCGATTAGTAACAGTTTGCTTTCAAGCAATATGTTTTATGTTACCCCAAATTATGGAATCACTGAAATTAACATTCATGCATTCTTAGTTACTGTGCACCAGCTGCCTCTCTTTCAACTGAAAGAATGGCTTTTGATATCAGGTGCTCAACACCTAATTATTCCAGCAATGGTCCCAACAATGCCTCTCCTAAATAAAAATAATAATAAAGTTATTGAATGGAATCTCTAAAAGGATCAAGAGGTACTGTGTGAGGAAGATGGTGTGATTAACACACTAGCTGCCTTTTCTACAGGATATTGTTGTTTCTTATAATAATTCTGAAATGCTTGACATTCATGAGAGGCAGAAGGAAACTATAGACGAGAAATCTTTGATTGCCCTCTGTAATGAAAACTTTATATTTTATGAATCCTAAGAATCCTTCCACAATAACTATTATTTTTTCCAAGGGTGAGAAAAAGCTATTCATATCATCAGACACATCTATTGGTGTGTTCCTTTTGTCAAACTTAGACATCAGTGTCTTGCAGAACATTTAACAATTTTTGTAGAAGTACAAAGAATACAAAAATTTGAAAGTAAAATATTTGTACTCTAGGTGTCTAATATGAATGTCTAAAGTCTTATTCTTCAGACTTCTTACATGATCGCTTAGTATGCTTAAAGCATAACTCACCTTAATTTCAGCTGCAGCTGTGGAAATTCAACACTTTTGCAAATCTCAATAATGGGCATTTAGATACCCAGGATATACAATGTGTGCAATTATTAGCCATGTGACAGTTTGGTTTAAGCCACTTGCACTTTCTTACAACTGAGTTCTATCCACAGGTGTAATCCATTGTTCCAGAATTACAGTAATTCCCTGGATTTTTTTCTCTTTCCTTGACTGCTGCCTGAGTTGTGTCCATTCTTGGACTCAGTCTTCTTGGCTAACTATATTTTTTTCCCCTTGCTAGTGCCTGAGTTCTAGCTTCAGCTTCAGGTTCCTTGTCTGCTCTACTTTTACATCATGCCACGTCCCTGGATCAGTGTTGAGTAATTTACAATGGCAGCTTGTATAGTTACAAGCCAGGCCCGAGTCAGGGCTGTTTGCTTGAGGTACATTTTTTCTGTGCTAGCTCTGGAGCAACTCCAGAGGGAAAAGATGGTCCATTCGCAGTTTATACAAGACTGAGGCATTATGTACTTTACAGTGACCTCCACAAGATGCATACCACAGTGCAGTTTATTTGCCTGTAGGAATTTGTTTGCCTGTGGGATTCTGGAATACCTGAGGTCAAGCTAGGCAATTCATATATATGCCACAGTGTATCAAGTCTGTCAATCATCCCTGCTTTTCTCAGTCTGTGCCCCTGCTGTACCTTCCTGTCTCGTTTGCTTTGTCCAAATATTTCCAAGTTTCTGTCTCTGGCAGGGTCCAGTCACGGCAACTGATTGTGAAATACATGTTTCAGTGTCTTCATTCTCATTTGCCCTCTGATATACCAGACTGTTGAACTACAATATACATGGGAGAGCAGTTGTCTCTGAGCTGGAATAATCATTGGATAAGCACTAAGAATTTGTTTTATTAAATGCTGTTCTGCTCCTGTTGTTTTGAATTTTTACTACTACATTTCCTATGATTTCATTGCCGACTTAAGTTTGTATTGATTAAGTCATTCATATATACAGTACTTCTATAATTTAAATATTACTGATCATCTCAACTGGGGAAACTGTCTGGGGTGCAAATTATTTCAAATTCCTGCTTTACTCCCAACATCACTTAAAATAATTAAAATAATTTTTGAACTTTAATAGGAAGAAAAAATCATAGATGTAACATGGGTAAAACAATAGAAGATAGATTCATGGAGTCATAAAATGCTTTGAGTTGAAAGGGGTCTTAAAGATCACCTAGTTCCAACTTACCTGCCATGGGCAGGGATGCCTTCCACTAGATCATGTTGCTCAAAGCTGCACCCAGCCTGACAAGATGGGTAGGATAAAAATCATACATCACTCTTTTTGTTGTATTCAGTCATTTCTTGGTAGTTGATAGAAGTAAGCCTGCTTGTAGGGAGCATCAATTCCAGTGCTCCAAATGGTAGGCATAGGTACTGCTTGAGGACCAGCTTAAAAAGACTTGAAGTTGCTTACGCTGCATGTTCTGAACCAGCACCTTGTAACAACTCCAGTACTGCAGTAAAGATCAAAGATTGTAACTGTAATGTGCTAGAAGAGAATGTGGATACTAAATAAGCCTTGTAGATGTATCAAAATACAGTAAATTAATTAAACTTTCACCATTGCCTGAAGTTGACACCTGGTGTACAAGTGGAGCTCCTGAAGGATGTCAATGAAACAGGAACAGGGCACCCTGTTTGCCTCCCTAGAAGGACTAGTTTTGCCTCCCTAGAGAACTAGTGCCAGCATTCTGTGGCTCCTTGTTATCATTTATAAAGTTCCTACTTTTCTAGCAAATTCTCAGGATAATGACATTAATTGAGAGCTTTTAAGTTTTGTGTTTTGTTAAAGGAGAATTGGAATTCATAGAAAGTAGAGTTTATGAAAAAGATGAAAGGGTAAATTCGGATTCGACCTTGCATTTGAAAACCCAGGAACGATTGCTATTAGCTGGTTGTGAAGTTTTTGAATCTTTCTGCTTGATAAAGCTATTTTATTCCTCCCCTCATGTGCCATTTTGAAGAATGGTAGGGTTTTACATACAGCAAGACTATGCTTTACAATATTGATTTATTGTTAATTAGACTAGAACCAACTTTGAATACAGATCTTTCTACATACTCTCCTGTAGCCATCTGTAAAATAAAAGAAAATTAGACTATGGGAAAGTGCACTTCAGAACTTGCCCTTTTTAGAGACAAGAGCCACGTAATAAATTCTAATCTCCACACCTCTTCTCTCACAGTTCTCTTGATGTACATATGTGCTTGCTGCTTGTACTAGAGGAATAAGACTTGCCTAGTCCTACGTGAATCTCTCTTTTTTCAGATACTAGAACTATTAGTCCATTTGGCACAGAACATGTTAGTTTATACAGCTGGTTATTCATCATGAACCCCAATTTCATTTCAAAATCACTGCTTTCCAGAATAAGTAGTTCCTGTTGTCACTGGTCATTTATTGTGTGATTTCTAGATGTAGTATCTTTTGGGTTTTGATGGCTGTGATGCCCATGCATACAGTTCGCTTAATGATCATCATCCAAATTTTCCACTGTTGATTTTTGCATTTTTCTTTGGATCACAGGTATATATCTTAAAGTGTGCTGCTTCAAATAGTGCACAATATGCCAGTTCAGACCCAGGGTAAACAAATATTTGGCTCATCCCTTCATTTTGATAGCTCTGGCTGTGGTTTCCTGACGGCTTTTGGCCAGTTTTGAAGTTCTATACTGCTGCTGTTTCCCAGACTTTCTTATAAGGATATAATTTTAACCACTCAGTATTTGAAGGCTCCATGGTATTTTGAAGACATAATTTATTCTACTCTTATTTGTTGAATGAGCTTGAGATTGATAGTATGACATTTCATTTTGTGTAGAAATATATGCATTTAGCTACTCTTACTTTGTCATATGGTTCCAAAGAAATAATTTTTAGCAGCTAATATTACTGTTCTGGTTATCAGTTGGAATGCTATAGAAGAATCACAGATATTTCATTTATGGTAGAGAATTCTCAGAGCTCATAGAAGAGAAGAGTCTCCCACAACCTATGTCCTGTAGTTTTGTGAGCAGTTGAGAGCTGTCTAGCATAGTCAGTCTTTTTCCCTTTCCGTTGCATACTGTTTGTATCTCTGGTTCAGCTCTGCAGACGTTGCTGGATAAGCACAGCAACTGTGGTAAATTTGAGAGGAAGGAGTATGTGGTAAAGGTCATTTTCTCTAAAACCTATGTGGAAGAAATAGTTTTCAGTCTGAAAAGCTGTAAAACTGCTTTATTGAAATTGTTTAATCTGCCACAATCTATTTCAAGTCTAATTAGGGACCTTTTCATGTTTTATCATCAGTAGGAAAGGCCAACTGGAAAAGATTCATAGCATGCTTACGGTAATATAAACTATGGCTCACAAATATTTTTGTAGCAATGAAAAAGACAGAAGAAACAGCTCATTTACAAATGTCAAGACTAAACTAAAGCAAAGAATGAGCTTCAAGATAGTTACATTTTGTAAAGTGCTGTGTTCTATATATGGAAATGTTGATTTTTATTTTCCAGCAATTTAAAAACTGTTGTTTTATTCTTTATAGGGCTTTTAAAGAAAGTTTTCTAAGTAATAGGTCTGTCCTTGTAGGTGAATTGATTATTTTTTTCTCTCTTTGAGCATTGGTTTTCATATCTATATTATGTTAGCATTCTACCGTATAATTTGGAAGCTGATCACAGGACTTGAAGCAATGTGTCTGTGTACATTTAAATTCAACAGGTATTAGCTGGAGTTATTGCATCTAAAAATTTATTTAGTATAACATAAACCTATTTTCCTCTTCTCTCCCCATCTTTTCTTGTTGTCTCTTGCCTTCTTTCCTCATTCATTAACAGAGAATGGAAACCTTTGGTACTCAAAGGTAATTTTACATTTCCTCTATGGCCATTTTAAATATATCCCATTTGCTTATGAAGTTAATTTTAGATTTAAAAAAAGGAAAGAAAAACATAAAAATTCCCTTCTAGTTATGTTTATATGCTTGTAGCAGTGTGTTTTTAACCAATTGCAGAAGCTTTATAAAGCTTTAGTATTGTAATTCCTCATGTAAATATGGATGTCATAATGTTAATTTCAAACTCTTTTCTGTTTGCAAAACAGTTCCTCACTGTAAGAATTTCTTCCTTTTTCTTCTGTACACAGGCTTTAGAAAGCTTTTAAAGTATCATTTATAGATGAAGTTCACACTCTTGCATTGGATCAAAACAAAAACAGTTGCCACACTAAAGGGACTAAAGCTATGCTAAAAGAATAGGTGAGCTGATAACTGGCTGCTGAAACCAAGTCTTGAGTACTTTGGGAGTTTAGGTTAGGATTTTGTCTAGTCACTATTATTTGGTTTGCTCTTTGAGTCTCCTCTTTGTTTTATGAGTCTCTAGTATATGAGTATTTGATGGTGGAAAGCTCAGTGAGGAAAAAGTCTCCAGACCATAGTTTTCTGCTGTTGACATAGAAATGAAAGCTGAGGAAACAGCTAGACTCAGAGTATGACAATAGATAGAGTATGCTCACTAGACTCCCTCTTTTGCTTAAATGTCTGTATGCTTCTGAGAACACTGACTTCTGAATTCCTGAAGCTCTTCACTTTCTTGACAGTCTGGCAGTAATGCAATTGTTATGCTGGGTATGAATTCATTAGGCAGTTCATTAAACTAGTTGAAGGTTCTTCAGAATCCAAAATGTTATGCATTAGAAGGAGTCATTTTACTAAGTGATCCTGAAAATATGTGTATATATATATGTATGTCTTTGAAGTAATTTGTACTACCTTGTTGCCTTAAGGAGAGATGGGGAAAAACTGCAGGCAAATTTAATAGAGATAAGAAAAAGCTGCTTTAATGAGCCTTTAGCCCCTGGAATACAAAAATGTGTGCCCCTTCTGCCCCCGGGTCCATCCAATCCCATTTTGCCACATGCCTCAGCCCTGCCCCCATCTGCCTTGCAAAACACCCCTTCAAGAATTGGGTCTGGGGTCTGAAGACCCTCTACTTCATCCTCTTCTGCCTTACAACATATACTGTTCCTTGGAGGCCTTCCAAAGTTCTCTATGTGAAGGTCCTTCTGCAATGTTTGTCTCCTGGTGCCAGTCCATGGTGTGTTCTTATAGTCCTATCTTGAAAAGAAGACTAAACACCTAGCAAGGGAGTAGGTTAGAATGTGTAAACATTAAGCTACTGAAGTTGCTACACAGAAATCCGAAATCTATGGTACTAATATTAAAACTACAATAACTTCTAAAGTCTACAAAATTAAAAAGATCAAAATCAAAAACTCTGAGACGTCAACCTCCACCTTCTAGTATTAGCTATAAGGGGGTATTGACAAAAGTTCCTTGCTAAGGATTTTAATAAAAACCTTATGTAACTTCACATTTTGCACAACAAAAGATCGCAGTAGCTGAGAATAGAAAAATGTGCTGCTATTATAAATGGAGAGTCCATGATGAATATCTAACATATGATTTCAATCTAAATTTAAGTATATTTTGTTGTTTATTTCATTTCTTCCTTTGATTTTCACCTTGATGGCTCTATTTTAAACAGGGACAATAAATAAATTATTAATGACTGACTGTTACCTCAGCTTAAAAACAGTGCCTAAAGATAAATAAATGTTAATGTAGGTCAACATCATTTTACTAGTCAGCACTGGATATTTTTGTGTTCACGTTAAGCATCAAATTCTTCCTATTAATATTGTTCACAGTATTGAGTGAGGCACTGGCTTTGCACCTTGTATCGTAGCAAGATTTTTCTTTTGAATACTGCATGCAGACCAAGAGCCTTCTCAGCTGGAGTATCATTTCAGTTAAATACAGGTGTTGCCATTTGCAACCTCAATAGAACCATTTTATAATACAGCCCCTCTGCAGAGATTTTTATAAAAGCCTTTTTATAATTATTACTTTCTCGGAGAGTGTTTGGGAAATAGAAGGCAGTAAAGTTGCACAAAACAGCAAGGCAGTCTAGAAGTGCATGCATTTATTGAAGTGTTCCTCATAAAATCTCACTGTAACTGGTGATTTCCTTATGGTATTCAATACACAAAATAGTTTAAACACTCACTGTATGAAGGAACTATCTAATTCTACATTTTAAGGCACACCTTGAACAAATTTTAGTTTATAATTTGTAAACCAAAAAATGCAGACCTGTTAAATGAATCAAAAGACTTGCATTCTTACCCCTGAACTTTGACTCAAACCCCTAACACTGAAAATACCTGTAACATCAAACATGAAGGATCACACTGAATTACTTCTGAAGAGTCAGCTTACTGTGATTTCTCTGTGAAGAAAAAACCATTTTGTATTTTTAGGTTCTTGTGATTGAACATTCTGGTTGATCATAAATGTGCCACTAACTAGCATATGGCAAAATAAACCAATTGCAGAATCCTGAGAGATGTTAAAAAGTGGTTAAAACTTTGTCACCCTATAGTATTAATTATTGAAATATGGAAAGTGGAGCACATATATATAAAACCACTTGAAAAGACAGCTTGTCATCCATCTGGATGTATTTGGGAAAACAATATGTTTCAAAGAAATGCTATGGAAGATTAACAAATTAATTATGTTTAATTCTAATTGGAACCACAACTCCTTATGCTTTGTTCGAGTTTGCTTTTTTTTTGTTTTGTTTTATTGCTACTGTCTTGCATGTGGAGGACTACCTCTAAAAGCAGGAAATGTGCATTCTCAACAGTTTTTCCCCTGCTTCAAACGGAAAACCTAATGCTACAGGAATATGGAGTGCATAAACTCCTGAACTCTATTTTGGCATTAGGATTTTACAGAATTTCTTTTCAGATTTACCAAAAATCAAACAATAGCATTTTGTAAATACCATTGAGTATATGCAAGAGATGTTTTGAGAACAGGTGCAAGAAATACATCTCTTCAATTAGTTCACTACACTTCCAGTGTAAAGCTTTTCTGTATTTTTTCTTTAAGGTCCATTTAAAATTGAATCAAGTGGAATCAAAGGATTCTCTGCAATAGTTAGGGGAACACCACATGGGAGGTCTGCATAGATTCCCTAGGTCCTAACATTGAGAGCTTCACTCCTGAAGGAAAGTATATTTCCTCTCCTTTCTACCCACTGTCAAGAAGAGGCTGTTCAGATGAGCTGACTGGGGAGGATGAAGGAGAAAACTCAGGCCTTGAGAATCACTCAAGAATTAGTGATTTAAAAAAAAATAGTATTTTAGAATTAATTCTGTAAACAAGCCCCTCTAATTGAAAATATTCAAATTATATGGATCAGGGAGGCTCAGTCATAGTAAACTGTGCTGGATTTTGTTACATTTAAAGTATTTTATTTAATGTAAATTAAGCGCCTATTTAGACTTTTGAGTGCCCAGAAAAACAAAGCTGATTTTGTTATTCTAACTAAAAATTTGCTTAAGATATGTATAGAAATGTTAGGGAATGGGTTATTACTGTGTGGAGTCTGATGACTGTGAGGCATAATAATGGTATCTGGTACATTATGATCAGTGCTGTCTTCAGAAATTGATGTTAGATGTAAAGGTGGTGTCTTCACCACCTCCTGGATTATTGTTATGCATGAGAGAGCCAGTGAGCCTGCTTGCTAGAAATTTAACTTGGACCTCTTCACTTCCTGTGTAACTGACAGGAAAGGCTACTGTGGAGAGCTCACAATTAAAATGTCATGAAAGAAAATTCTGTGTAGTAAATCCTCTGCCTCAGTTCTTGATTAGGTCCATGTGAAGGTAATAACCTCTCACCTATCCTTTCAAATTCTTTTTAATGACACAATGCTTATCAATCAAGCATTCTTACATTATCCATCATTCTGGAGTCTGTCTGGGAAAGTAGCATGCTGCCATAGATGAGGTTTGTGTTTTCATGTAAATACCAATTATTTGATTAATTGTGGAGATTTTATAAACATATTTCCCCAAGGTAAAAAATATCTGCAGCACTGATGGAAGAACTAAATGTAGAAATTACTATTGCAGACATCAGCATTTTTAACTTACTATTGTTAACATTTACATCTTCTCTCTTTTCTAAAGAAATCATGTTCTTACTTCTTGAAGACAATCACTTTATTTCATGAAAAGACGTTTATCTAATCCACCAACCTTTTGAAGACCTGATTTGTATTTGGGGTCAGGATTTAAAAGAAGATCACCTCTCCCACACCTCAACTTCATCTAAGCAGAGCAAGTGTGCTATAACATTACCTAAGGAATTTAAAAAGTAATTGTTTAATCGGGTGGAATATCAGACTGAAACACCATTATGCTTGTGTTTTGTATGTCATTCAGGACACAAGAAAGCACTGAGCAACTGTTCACCTTACTGCTCTAGCATTTTTTCATTAAAGAAATGGTAAGGTCAACCTAAGTCATTGTATATAGAAGAAATAAAATTATTAAGAATATAGTCACAACATCATTGTCCACTGCCTTGAAAAATAGAACTGTTTACTTATCAGCTAGAGACAATCATGCAGTGACAACTTAGTATTCTTTTGATGTTATCTACTAAATTATATAAAATAAACCATTTTTGAGTATCACTATTCGTTTTCATGAAATAAATCCATTAGAATGCATATAATATTTTGACTATTGTTCTGTAGATAATGCTTCAGTTGTACACTTCAGTGTCTATATATAGTACACAAATTAAGGTAAAACAAGTAAGCAGAAAATAAGGGAAATATTTGAAAAGAACTTTTTAAAATTTTAAATATTAAATGCTTCCTCTTTTAGTTTGTATTACTTCAAAATTGCAGGTGAAATGCCAACAGAATATAAACATAAAATGCAGTGGAACTGCAGGTTGAGCTGTGAGCATTTTTTGTTTGTCCTCCTTTTATAAGTAGTTTTTTGTGTGTTCTTTCAAAAGACAAAAGAAAGTGTGCTAGAGAATCTATTCTCTCTCACAAAGCAATCTACCCTTTGTGTTGCAGAAAGGTAAGGGCACAAATCCCATTAGCATTGACTCATACAGTGCACTTAAAAGTGCTCCAGGTCTTCCTTGTATAACATAGAACAGTGCAGCAAACCAGACTTAAAATCCTTAGAATACCTCCATTTCCTATATAACATGTATAATAATTTGAAACTAAAAAAATAGACCTCTGTGAAGATGCTGGGAACTAGTTCATAGCTTGTTCTCTCTCTCAATCCTACAGAGCACAGCTATGTGAAAGCTGCACAGATTATTGCAGCAAAGACTAGGTTGAAACTGGGCCTAGCAGCCCCATAGATAGAGGGAAAGAAGGGACTGTCTGTACTGTGTCTGTCTGGGAGCAATGCTTATTCCCAGTACAGAAAAAAACTCTGAATAAAAATCCTTTCTCGTATAGTCTGCAGAGTGCTTTTGTAGTACTTCTGGCTCACTTCTGTGTTCCATTGAAATCTCAAATAAGCTCAAATGTGGCACACAATCTGTGCTAATCATTCTGGTTAGGCCATGTAAAAATCTGTCCTCTTTTATGCTTTGTAATTTCTTAAAGTAGTATTGAATGATGTTAGATGTGAGAGAGGAGGAACACTTCTTGTTCCATCCATGTCATATATCGTTTATGCAGGAGCTATCTTTGTCTTGTTATTTCTCATCATGCTGAAACTATAGTATAAAATGACCATAATTGGTTCCTTTGGTGGCAGAATAATCACTCTGAAACTGAAGAGGTCAGATTATCTCTTCACCCCTAAGGGTTTTCCATCAAAGATGAGATGTGGTGGCAGGTAAAGAAAATTGTATTCCTGTTAGACATGGCAAAAAGCGAGACTGGGAAGAAACTGAGAGGCACATTGGAATTCTCTTGAACTTGGGAAAATGGAAAATGCTTTGGTGATGCCAGGGAGGAATATGCATAAATCTAAACTGGTAGGAGAGTAAGGAAAGCATTTTTGAGATTAGAATGAGCACTACAATAACAAAAGATATTGGAAAGGGAAATCAGATAAAAGTGGATTAAAGTATAAATAAATATAGCATGTGGTGAAGTTATAGCCTGGTATGTAAGTAGATCTTGATTGGTAACTGAGATGTATTTGGTTATTCTTGTTATTAATTGCCTGGAGCTGGTAGGGGGTATGAACAGTAACCCCCATCAGCCAGATCAACCCACTAAGTCCACCTGTCACTTGCAGATGGTTATTGACGATCCATTCTAGCTAAATATAGACCAGGCTTCAAAAGAAAGTTGAGGCTTTGAAACTGAGACTAACAGCTCACCTTTTTGTATTGTCTTGTTCCCTAAATGTATGTAATCTTTCTCCATTACTGTATGGTAGAGCATGTACTGACCTTGCTGAATGACTGCAGCAAGTTGTGAATAATGTATGAAATACATAGCTCCTGCCCAGTGCACAAAGAATATAGACAGTGTTGTGCAATCAGGACTGGTCTGAGCTGTGTTCTCATGCTCAGTGTTCAGTACTCCTAAAAGCTGTCCTTACATCTGAGAAAAGCCAAATTACATTAGAAAGTAAAATTGTTTTGAAATTGAACTATTTGTATTGATTTCCATTTTTCCTGTAATTTTGCAACTTGGCAATTATAGTACTCATTTCTAATGCTTCTAGAACACTGTTAGCTGCTACAGTTTTGCCGTCTCTGGAAATAAACAAATGTTTCTGAAATGCTGATATCCCATAGGCATAGCTAGAAGGACAGTAAACAATGTAAACAGTAAACAATGTTTTACCAGAGGTGGATGTAACAGCTACGGATGGATATTGTACTTAAAATGACTTTAAGCATTTCTTAATCAAATCACTTAGATAAATGAACTTTTACCTACAGGCAGGTAGTACCAAGATTTAAACTCTTTTCTAACCCCGTGCCACATGTATGCACTTCATAAACATCTGTAAAGGTAACAGTGAGTTTTCTTACTAGCTTTTCTTGACTTTTGATGGTTGGGGTGACTTCTCTATATTTGCTGACTTCTCTGTTGGTTCCCAAAGACTACATTCAACTTTATGTAAATGAGGAAAACCTGTCCTAGATGCTTGAAAAAGTACAGATAATTTTGGTATTTGGTTTTCGATAGCACATACTAAAATGAAACAAAATAGAAACATAATACCCTCTGGCAGAAATTTGGAGATGGGCATGGTCTTTATTAGACAGATCTATCTCAACCAGAGCCTCAAATCTGTTCTTTAGTAACACCAGGCTGGATGTGGCACTGGGCAACATGGTCTAGTGTTTTGGCATCCCTGCTTGTGGCGGGGGGGTTGGAACTAGATGATCTTTGAGGTCCCTTCCAACCTGGCCATTCTATGATTCTATGAGGTGGGCAAGGAAGGAGGTTGGTTGTTGCCTCGACCTTGGACTATCTCCCATTTGCTCCCCATATCTGTATTACTGCTTCTGATTTGGCAGGGGCAGGATATAGGGGTCCTCTGAGCCTGAGAACTATCAGATGGGTGCCCCCATTTCTGTTTCAGGGAGGGTAAAGCCTGACTCTGCCAGTCACGCTTTTGTTTGGCCTCCCTGATACTCCTAAACTTTCTACAACCTCTTGCAGCTCTGCAACCTAGCAGATTTTACTGAACTGTTACATTAAAAACTGATGTTCTCCATGTTACTCAGGGCAATTAATGAAGGTTTTGCTGGTATTCGTTGATTATTAATTGCATATAACTTTACAATTGCTGACCATAAAATGGAGCTAACATACTAACCTGAAGTAATGGAATCAATTATGAATAATTGCTTTCCTTCCTTTCTGATATCAGATCACAGTGCAGCCTGGTAAAAAGTGAAGTCAGGAGTTGTCAGCTTAATTTCCCCCCAAAAAGTTTATCTTGCTCAGCTTACTCCAGTGAAATTCTGAACTAAGACTATGATTTCCATTAGTATACTAAGATTTCCACTCTCTTCATTCATGGAAGCAGTAGCCATAATGGTCTATCTGTAAGGTAAAAGTTGTACACAGTGAAATACGAGAAAAACCCACCTTTTTGTCCTAGTAATACTGCTGAAAACACAGACCAACTTGTAAGTGCTTAAGATTTTTTCAGGTCACTGGAAATTGGGAACTACATTGGCTAGAAGTTAATAGGCTACAATTCCACTGGGAATATAGTACCAGGTTCTAGGAAAATGCTCCCTTAGATAACTTGGTCTTGAATTACTTTAAGGGAATCGCTTAACTATCATTATGAAATTATCTTTGATCTGAGGGTCTAATGGGATTAATGATTGCTTGCAGAGGCCAAGTGATGACTACTGACCTTTCAGTTCTTTCAGTTATGACTAGTAAGTAGGCCATTCCCCTTTGCTCTCTATAGTAGCATAAGTTGACTGCTCACACATAATTCAGTCATCAGATGGAGATTTGTAATGACTTTTCAGTTGATATCTGCTTTTTTAGCAGGATCACTCACAATAGCACACAGACAAAACCAGCCTGTACTGTTGAATTCTTCTGTGTATTTTAATTTGAGACTGCAGCTGTGGTGTGTGTAGCAGATGTCATACCCACCTTGAGCATGCCAAAGTCTTGCTATGGTATGAGATCAATAGGTGCTAACTAAGGGGAATATCTATAAAGTATCTATGTTCCTGGTATTAGTATCAGATGTTTACAATGCACTAAAGCACTCACTGGCCATTACCAGCCTCATACACAGGAATTTTTCCAGTGACTTAAAACTGGCAGGCTGTCTGAATTAAGTTT
The DNA here is from genome assembly GCA_013396975.1 of Bucco capensis. NCBI lineage: Eukaryota > Metazoa > Chordata > Aves > Piciformes > Bucconidae > Bucco > Bucco capensis. The sequence goes on along the minus strand of VWZO01000248.1, from coordinate 495,156 downwards.
AAAAAAAGACTCTAGACTTCTTTTTGTTTCCTATGAAACAAGTGATCTGTTTCATAGTTTACACTAAAGCATGTGCTTGGGTGCTTTTCTCTCTGAGAGCCTGTGTGCATGAAAACAAAATTTTAAATTTCAGGAATTGCTTATGCAAGAACATTAGGGCATCTCAACTCTTGAGTATACGATGAGTTTCTAACACCATAATATTCAAATAGTTGGAAGAAATGAGGAACATTTGAAGCTTCATCAGTCCAGGATAATTGCAATTAAAGAGGAAGTTATTTTTTGTTATGGCCCTCTAAATTACTATAGGAGTTTCCACTGACATACAGCAGTGTGTAATTTAAGTGCTGTGTTAGCTTTCATGGATTAAGCAGAAATCCTTGTCAGTTTTCCTTTTATTTATTATTTATCTGTTTAAAATTTTGCCAAATTTGGAATTAAGTGGCACGAATACATTTAGGTCAGTATCTTCCTCCCCACAGAGACAGAAATACTGAGACTGGAAGTAGCAAACATTCTAGCAAGCGCATATGGACAAAGTTCTGGCACAGGATGATTTGCTTACACAGTCTTTTAGCAGCCTAAGGACAGGGAAGCATGTGAAATAATACTTGTGGCACCTAATGGGACAGAAGCCAGCCTTGCTTCAGCTGGACTCCAGTGCCATCTCTGAATATCACATCTATTCAGTTGCTTTTGCCAGGAGGAAATTTTTGAGTAGCCTCTTGGCAGAGACTGGACTGTACGTGTCTAGTCTCCATTCTGCCACATGCTAAGTTTCAGAGTCCCTGTAATTGTTGCCACACTGTGTTTGGCTGAGTCAGTGGAAACTAGGGAGAATGTGGAAATACTTTAGCAGGAGAAAAAGGATTATGTGTGTATATGAGATGTATGTTACCTAGGACATGTTAAACTATATTTCTACATATTTTTCTAGGATGACAAGCTAGCTAAGTGCTTCTTGTGCAGAATATAGCTTCTAGAAGACTAGGTAGGATAATCCAGATTCCAGTACTACACAGAACTGAGAATCTTTATTGCTCACATTTAGATAAAGTACCTTTTGTATGCTATACATTTATGCAGTCACTGAGTGGAATATCTTAGAAATCAGCCCACATGACCTAGAATTTAAGCAATTGAGTTTCTAAATCACTTGGCTGATTAGGATGACAAAGATGTCAAAGTAGCTCTGGTTTCCTCCATTTCTTTAAAAAAAATTAAACATGAATTTTATATAATGCCCTTTTTACTCCAGATATTTCCTATGGATATAAAAATATTAATTTCTAGCTAACAAAAATAGAAGAATAATAATTAAAAAAGCACACTGAAAGGAGAGTGCTGGTGCGGATGCAAAAAAAAATTTAAAGGAATCCCAAGTATTACCTGGATGGAGCTGGTATTTTCAGTGCATTAACAATTTCAACTTTGAAGATTTGAGCTCTGAAAGTCTGGTTTTATTTGAGGAATAAGCACGTTATTCGGTGTGACTGGTATACTTTTCAAGAGAGAAAGATCCAAACATGGAAAGCAGCTCATGTGTAGACCAAGTTGATGTGCCTTTGAAGATTTGAATAGAAGTTTGTACTGCTTTCATGCTATATGCTTTAGGCAAATGCAATGATTTTGTGTCCTTAGCTTACATTTAGACACTACCTTTGTAAAGTTTAACAATGCATTGTGTAAGTAGGCAAATCTATGTAATTAAAAATATTTTTTCATTCACATATGCTATATTTTCTGATTTAAGCACTCAACATCTAAGACTTCAGTTCTCCATCAACAAATAATTTAATAGACCTCAATAGTGCAATTTTATTTACGTTTTATATTGACAACCATTAAATGTTTTGAAAGGAAACCAGAATTGTAGCCCAATATCACTGAAACACTGAAAATACTGGACAATCTTTTATGTATTGCCTTTACATGTAACATGCTATGAATTTAGCAGAAAATATACAGAATAGTATCAGCTCAGGTTAATTGCTTGCAGAGGCACTTGTCAAGATTTTATATTCCAGTATTAAAGTTTTATAAGGGATAAAAGGAGCAAGTTAGTAGAAAAATAGTAGATCTATAAATAATTTACTTTCTTATTTATTTTAGTAAATCCATCTAGGACGAACAAATTCATGCTAGAATATTTAGTTACCAAGCTAGTTGAAAAATACCACTTTTAGAACCATTTCTATCAGTACAATTGAAAATACTGTGCAGAATGTGGAATTTTATTGACAGAAGGATTGAAGAAATGGTAAATTGTGGGGGTGTGTTTATGAGGCATTATCTCCCCACTCTTTAAAGTGTAGTTTTAATCTTATTACCAACTAAGGTGGCTCCCCTTGCTTTTCTATCAGTAGAGCTGAAGTGGCTATTGTGCTTGCTTGCAGGTCAGTGGCTGTATATGGTAATCTGCAATTCCCATGTTAAGTCTAATGCTCTCCTTTAAAAACATTGGAATTGACAGCAGTTGAAAGTAGTGTGTAGAACTAGACTCTCTAGGAGCTACAGATAAAGGATTTGATACTTTTTTTTTGTAAGTAAAAGAATGATAGTTTCTGTACACTGATTGAAAGCATCTGACACCAGTGCATGAATAAGTGATCGTATGTCAGTTTTTGACAAAAATATAATGGTTAGACATGTTCAATCAAGAGATTAAAGACCCAACTCTCTTCTTGTTGTTCTAGATGAACATAATCCATAAGAAAAAGCAGATCTGTATATTTTTTGTATTTGACTCAAAGCACCATTGACTGAACTTCTGTTTCTAAATCATTCTTAGTAGAAATAATGTATAGGTTGTGTTATTTTTTTTTTTTTTTAAGGAAATAGGCCATGGCTCTGTTTGCATCTGCAGTCTGCATTACTTTTGTTTGCTTGTAAATGAATGCCATACCCTGCAGCAGACAAATGAAAGTGTGCATTGTTTGTCTTGGCTCACAATCTAAATAGGTGTGACAGAGGTAATATAAGCGAGGAATGTTATTGACAAGCAAATGATTGCTAGGATGAAGCAAATGCATTAACGGCAATGAGGAGAATCACAGAATCAAGTGGTAGAGTAGCAACGAAATCAATGCACTCTGGAGAAAGGGACAGAGAAAAGAGGCTTCCAAAAGCCAGTTACAAAACATGGGAAAAGATTACTGAGGCATAATCCTAGAGGCTCTCAGTGTGTTATGTTTCTGAGCTGTTTCTGTGCCTGTTATTTTCACTGTATTTATTTAACAGTCTTGCCAGCACTTCCACAAAATTATGTACAGCAGGATGTTCTAGTGTCCCTGAAGTAGATGAAGAGCTTTCCTTGCTCCTTCAACTGTTTGTTACTTGGAGTTGTTCATACTACAAATTCAATTCATGATAAGTTAGTATATGAAATTTTACTCTGCATTATACTAGCGTAAATTAGATGTTAAGGACCTCAACTTGCCTTCCTGTTCCTTTTTTCTACATGTATGTCTGACAGTATCCAGACCACACCTTATAAATGTTTAGCCCCATCCTGTGTTTGTGCTGCCAGGTACAGTATGGATAAAATTACTGCAGGATGAGCCTTCAAATGAGACGTCAGAAAGTGATGTGATGCTCGGGATTTTGGTGGGGGGAAATGGCAGAAGATGAAAAACAATGGACTATCTTTTATCTAATTATCTCTTATTTTAACTGCCGCAGTCTGGAATTCAATAGCTCTGAATAGTTTAATGGCATCAGACACAATGGTAATTTTATTTTTACTTTCTAAGATGCAGTGAACCTATTGAGTGCAGCACTTATTAATGGAAAATTTTGCATGAGGATAACAATTATAATGTTCAGGTAGCAAGCGGAATACATACCATTTTCTGAACTGTTCATATTTTGTATAAATTCATGATCAGCTTCAGGAAAAAAAAGTACCAGTTCACAAGAGGCAACTGTGAAATGGCTCATCAGATAGATGAGGAAAGTACACTGAACATTGCCATTGTGAAAGCTCAGTAAAAGATGCATCTATACTTTGACGGGAAAGGGTTGGGACCTGGACAGGACACTGAGCATTCAGTCAGCGTAGTCTGACACAAATACAGAACTACTGCCAGACAGGCATCAGACCAAACTAGGAGGACAGGCATTTTATCATCTTTATGTCATTATTTATCTAACTTGTATCCTACCTCTAGAAGGCAGAGGGAATAGCAAAGTATATTGTGAACCACTGGCCAGACTCCCTAGCGAAGTCAAGGGGAGTAATTTCTTTTTTGTTGTACATAGACACATCCTTTGCCCTTTTCATATTAGCCACTGGGTATTTAAAAAGGGAATATCAGGAATATCGGATGAGTCACTTTCATTGCGCAGACGATATACTTAGTTTCAGAAGAAAAGAATAAGCCTCTTTTCTGCTCGATTGGCTTCACTGGCAGTAGTACAAGGACAATGTAATTATTTACACAGCTCAGTGGGAAACATTCGCTGTATTCAGTTTTTCAACATTTCTGTTTCATACATGTAAGGAACATGAATTTATCATTAGGAAACACTTCCGCATTAAAAATGTACTAGAAATTCATGAGAATTCCCAGAGGCTAACCATCTAGTATCAAGTAATTTATCTTGGAGTCAAATTTTCCTTTCCCCTCCAAGCTGAGATTGTCTCCTTGGCAAAAATGCTATCGTAGATTATAGAGATTTTCATTACAATGAAATGGTCTGTAAACCTTTTCTTAATTACTAGTGAATTACTGAGTTAATGCTATAATATATGGAGCTTTAAATCATAGTTGTTGTATCTAATCTTCAAGTCGAATAATGAAAGAGATGGTAAACCTTGTTTTCAAACCCCTTTTCCCCCCTGAACTATGCAGCAACACCTACCTGGGTTGAGATAATCGTAATAGGCTTCTGATGATACCTTTTACAACATCTTCCATGCCATAAATGTTTGTACATATATGTGAAATAGATATTTTCATTAAATACATAAACTGTTTGATAGGAGTGAGGAAGCATATTTGGGGTTTTATGGTTTTTGTTTTTTTGGTTATTTCTTTAAGGAAGAGGAAAGCTTTAAAACTTTATGTATTCCATGTGTTCAAAATCACAAAGAACCTTTGCAACCTGAATGACACCTATGTGTTACGATAAACAATACAGAATGCTGCTCTGCTGTTGCTGCTAGGTCATACATGATCCCATGCATTATCTTACTGAGCAAGCAATGCTTTCTCTGGTGAGATGTGAAACATGTGGTATTGTAATTCCAAAATGTGGAATCCCGCATGTTGATTTCATTTGAATAAGTTGGTTTTGAAACTCTAAATTAATCTGCTTAAAAGACTTTCAACAGAGTATACTTGGAGTAGTATGGTACTACTACTGTAGAATTTTCAAGTATTTCATTCACTTGTTCATCATATTTCCACAGATCCCACCCTCTTGAGGTCATTCATACCCTTGTCTTTTGAATGTTGTTTTCTCTTAAACTGAAGTGTGGCAGCACTCTAGTTTTGCCCAATTTTGTCTTTTGAATTTCATGTTAATTTAATTTTGCATTTTCTACCATTTGGATAATGGAAGGATATAGTCCGCCCTTCTTTATTTTCTTAGTGGAATTTACATATTTTATAGAAAACACTTCTGTGTACGAAAATTTACTGCAGCATAAAAAAAAATAAAGAACTAGAATATGGTGTTTCTGTTCTAAGAAAATGGAAAGGATACTGGATGATGTTAGGAAAAAAATAAAATAAAGAGAACATGGAAGTGTAAGAAGGTGCTGAAATGACTGTTAAAATTCTAAGCCTCTATTGTACATTGAAAGGGAAAACATTAAATCTTTATCATGAAAGCTTGATAGTTGGTTCCCAAATAGCATTGTGTAAAAATGTTAACAGCATGAACATGACAGGGTTGTCTTCAAAACCCATCTCAAAGAGGTTCTTTATATTGTGTTTGAAAGAAGACAAGCACTGTTTGCTTTGAGAGAAAGAATGAGGGTGGGTTACCCTTCTCACATTAGAGGATGAGAATTCTGGCAGTGAAATGGTAGCAGTAGAGCTAGGAGGAAAATCAGGAACATAAGATGACTTTAGACAATTGAAGGAACATAAGATTATTTTAGACAATTGAAAGACAGGATTGTATTTTACAAAGAATGTCTGGATTTTAAAGTGCCTGAATGGTTAACTCTGTAAACTAATGACTTCAAGTCTAGCTACTTCGTATGCAAACTTGGTATGCAAAACAGGCTTCTTTTTACCTCTGTCTTCAACATTTGGTACTTCCCTAACTATCTAGCTGTTTCCATGTGATTTTAAGCTGTAAGCTCCTAATTGTTAGTCAGCTTTTCCTATGTTCCTTGGCCAACATTTTAAGGTTTGGGATTTCCTTCCACTGTAGGCTATCAGCCAGAAAAGTACAAACACAGCAGCAGCCTGGCTGCTGGCACCAGGACCACTAACTCCCTCCTGGTAAAGAACTCAAGCCAAAGTTATTTTAACTATTTTGAAGCTGTTTACTATCTTATTTCTTTCATTGTGCTCTTTGCTATTGATTTTCACCCTAGCAACAAAGCTTGATTTAACTCCTGGCAGTCAGATGAACTGATAACCTGAGCAGCATATTCCATTTATAAAAACATTGTATAGCTACCTAATTCTCCACAGAAGACTTCTGCCATACTCTTGTGTAAGAGAAATCTTAGGAAGATGATATTTAAATCTGTTGTTTACATATGAATGGTGTTCAGTAATAGAAACCAATCAATGATACCTTAGGACTTGCTGATATTAAAGTAAATGTGTTCTCAACAGTATTTTAATACTTTAGCCTAATTAATACTTCTAGAAGGTGCTTTTTATAAGGTAGAAGTATTTAAATGCTAATGCAGGTCTTCAGACAAATGTCCTTTCTTGTGTTTGGAGAGTGAAACTAGTGCTTATTACTGATTCACTGCAAGGATGTCATTTTGCACAGCTCAGTCTGGATGAGATAAATCTAAAGAGCAAAAGCAAATAAGTGATTTAATAATGATGGAAGGAAACCAAGCTTAGCAGTATAACCTACAGTGTCTGTAATGCGTAATGGGGTATAGCTGTGCCACATGCTGTATTAAACTCTCTAGGAAAACACTTATGTTGCTGTTCACTGGATATCTCTTTTCCTTAACTCATCCTTATTTTATTACTGCATCTTAGTATATGGAATCACAGATTTGTAGAATACCAGGTTGGAAGGGACCTTGTGGATCATCTAGTCCAACCTTTCTTGCCAAAAGCATTGTTTAGACAAGAGGGCCCAGCAGCCTGTCCAGCTGAGCCTTAAATGTGTCCAAATATATACTTTCATACATAGCCTTCAATGCTGAGATATGAACTTGATTAGAAGTATAAATTCCTGTGTAATTCAGTACACTGTGGTGCAGATTTTGTGGATATTTCTTTGTCTTCCAATGCTTCTGTTCTGCTATAAGAGAATTACTCTGATAATTCAGGTTTCATGCTTACTTTTCCATTAAATATAAATGTTATTAATGGAATCTTCTAGTGTTTATAAAATGTATCTGGAGCTTAGTCATGCATTTCTACTTTGGTGAAGAATGTTTGCTTGAGTAAGATCTGCAATCTGGGCCATTCACAGCACTTCCAATCTTTATTGCTTTTAGCAGTCCTTGTTCCTTATTCACGCCCTGCTCCAAATTCTATTCAGAGTAAAATGGACATTTCAGTGCCATCCTCTAAGCAGATCTTGCTGTTTTATTTTCCAGTCCCTGGTAGATGGCAGTTGTAGAGTTCTTAAAGGTACACTTATATGTTCATGCACTCGAGAGGCTTATCTGTACCCCAGAAGAGTGAGGAAAACACAGAACACAGTTTTTTGGGTTACTTAATGATAACCAGTAGTTAGGATCAAATTCAAAGCCTGTTGAAAGCAACAAGACTTGATAGGTTTCAGTGAATGTTGGTGAGGTCTCTCCAATGCTGAGTAAATGGACTATTAAAACACGCTAGGTAGAATATAACTGTGAAGTAAAATTAAAATATAATGTTTTTTTCCTGCTGAAAATTTTAGTGGTATGAGACTTAGGGGATCTTGCTGTAGGGAAGGCTGAAGTCGAAACAGCAGTATGCCCTAGTAGCAAATAATGACTGGGCAAAGAACTCAGCCTGGGCTGTATTAACAGGACTGTAGCAAAGTATACCTAGGGAAGTGATTATCCCTCTCTACTCAGCACTCATAATTAGACTAAATCTGGAATACTACATCCAGTTTTGGGCCTCCCAATACAAGGACATTAGTCAATAAGAGTGACTTCAGCAGAGGTCCAGGAAGACTGTTGGAAGCTGTAGAATGTACCTGTGAGGAGAGGCTGAGGGGACAGGAGTCTCTTCAGCCTGGAGAAGACAAGGCTTCAGGCGAAGATAATAGCTGCATTCCACCACGTATGATGAAGTGATTAAGAAGGTGAAGCCAGACTTTTCACAGGGATGACAAGAGGCAATGGGGATAAGATGAAGCAACAGAGATTTAGAGTGGATTTAGGGAAATCTTCTTCACCATGAGGACTGTCAAGCAATGGAGCAGTTTGCCCAGAGAAGTTGTGCAGTCTTTATCCCTGCAGATTTTAAAGATTTGATTGGATAAAGCCCTGGGCAACCTAGTTTGGTCAATAGCCGGACAAACTTTGATATTACATGTTATTTCTAACATTAATCTTTGCAAATAAAGCATTAATTTTCACTAAATTACTAGATCACAGCACTAGAAAATTCCCCAAACCTTAACTTTAAAAAAGGCCTGGTCTGTTAGCTATCTCTGCTGTGTTCTCTTGATATCCATTGACTGTAATAGCACATAATTTCTTGTGACTTTGATCACATTTTAAAGTGGATGGATAGCCTATGATTACAAAATGACTTAAGTCAGCTGACTGCACAGGGATGAGCAGCGAGTGAGAAATCGACACAAAGTGATTGTAAAATGACATTGTCATCATGTAACAGTTGTGATCCACAGTAAAGTAACTCATGCCCAGTGGTAATTTGACTACAGGATGTAATAACGATTCACATGTCTGGACAGGAGAGCAACTGCTTCAGCTAAATGACAAACATATGAGAATAAATTATATATGTGGATGTCTGAGGTATGATTATGAATAATTTGCCTGAGAAACACAACATATGCTTATGTGATGGCACTCATGATCAAGCCATATAGTATTGCATGCTATATCTGGTGTTCCACAGCCAGTGGGCCTCCTCTCTGCCAGTGTGTATTCCAACTGCCGTGACATTAGGTAGTCTAGATCTCTGTAATCCTTTTCATTTGCCATAGGGCAGAAGGACCTTCCCCCTCAGCATTTTTTTGTGTCTGTCAAGACAGATCATAATCCAGAAGTAAAACCAGCAAAATAGGCATAGGATGAATAAATGAAATGCTGTTTTAAAAAGAACAGAGTAGGACATGTTTATTCTTAAATCCCCAGAATTTTGTTTTGTGTGAAGCTGTGCCTCTGAAGTTTTATGGAATACAGGTAACAAAGATCATGTCAGTACTTTTGACTTGGTTCTTTTTCTGTCCCTGGGAGTTCATGTCAGACTGCATTGAGAAGAGTTCTTTCTTTCAGGAAGCTGATGCCCCTTCTCTTGTCAAGCACTGCCTTTGAAATGAAAATCCGTTCTTCGTACTTTTGCCTTCTTTCATACAACAATGCTCGTCTGCTGACACGTGGTTTTAAAGCATGTTTTCCATGTGTGTTGGAATTCTCTGTTTTTCCTTGCTGTGTCTACCTGCACAGAAAATGTGTTCCTTCTGACAATGACCTTAAATCAAACTTAAGCACTTTGGTCTGATTTGTGTCCAGTTTTATCAACTGAATTGCTATCCAGTTGGAAAAGGAAACCTGTTAGTAAGTGATTTTGTTGATTATTTTTTTCTAATTCCGTCTTCCTGAGGAAATGTACAGTCTTAGTGTTCTGCATTTATTTTTGTCCTTTGTTAATCATATACTCTTTGGTTTCAATAGCACAAGTGCGCAAGCATGGTCAGTCTGAAAGGGGAAAGCTGTATGTATTTGAATTTGATTAAATGATGAAAAATAATAGGACTGGACATGATTTCAGTTTTGTAAAAAGACTGACCAAGGAAATCTATCTCCTTGGGGTCAGATTTTCAGACAATTCTACATTTTATAGGAACTGATTGCTTCTTTCTTCATTCTTGCTGTAGTTTGAGTGAGGTCAGAATTTGCACATAACAGTTTGAATGTGATTAGTGATCAGACTAAGTGCACCTTTACTTAAATAATAACAACTTGTCATATATACGATAAAGATTGTTTTTGTTTTTTTTTTTTCAACCACAGTTACTTTTTATGCCAATACACTGTGTAGGCTTGAATTTCAGGAGTATGCAGTTGTTTTCCATATTTACTGGAGGTAAAAAACTGAATCTTTGGTCTTTTAGGAAACTGAGTCTTTGAAAACCTTTCTCGTAGCACACGACAGCTGTGACTCTTGCCTCTTGAGAGAAAGGTTTTAGCTATCAGTGCCACTTTACTACTTTTCTGAAATGAGCATGTTCAGTTCAGTGAACTATTGCAGTAAATATCAGATACATTTTCCAAGTTGCATATGTTTTTAAGTATGTAATCAGCATCTTGTTTTTTTTCCCTTCTTATGAACATTTAGACCTGCAGATCTGCCTGCCTGAATAAAGATGTTATATTGGTCATTGAGTTGGAAAAGATTTCACCTTGAAAATCTGTCTTTCAGAGTGTCAAAAATGAAGCCTTTGAATTCTGTTACTAAGTGACAGGATATGTGGGAACATAGCCTGTTCACTGTGAGGTCTATGATAGATTGAGGTAGTATGATAGTTTTTCAAGTCTAATTTGACCTATCTTCTACACCAAATCACTAAAAATCTAGGATTTGCCCTATTGTGATAATTAGGATGGACCAGATTGAATTAATCTCTCAGTTGCCATGACAGTAATTTTTCTTTTCTCTCCCGTTTTATCCCCCTTTCTTTTAAAACCATCACTCTTTATTCTTCAATAGGAGCTTTTTACTAGTAAAGCTGGATTGGAGCAAAAAATTGAAAAGACATCATCTTTTCTCTGTCACCTGTCATGAAACAGCGGCAAGGGCTTATATATATATTTTCCAAATCCAGCAAGCTGAAATTTTTAAATGTTAAGTGGGCTGATTTCAAAGCCTCCTAGTGACAGAATAGAAGCCTAATGCTTCTGACTGAATCTGCTTGACTAGAACAGAGTGCAACAGACTTTCACCAGCTTCATCAAAACCATTTCTAAAAAATCTCTTTTATGTTATTCTCATGAGTCAGAAGGAATAATACACATTCAGAAATTTGGAATGCCCAAGTATGTCTGCTTTGCTTGCACACAGCCATTTAGTTCCTTATAAAAGAGATACATTTTATACCTATGTTTTATGTAGTGGTGGGTTGACCCTGGCTGGATGCCAGGTGCCCGCCAAAGCTGCTCAGTCACTCCCCTCCTCAACTGGACAGGGGTGAGAAAATATAACAAAAGGCTCAAGGGTTGAGGTAAGGACAGGGAGAGATCACTCACAAATTACTGTCATGGGCAAAACACGCTCAACTTGGGGAAATAGGTTTAATTTATTAACAATGAAATCAGAATAAGATAATGAGAAATAAAACCAAATCTTATAAAAACCTTCCCTCCACCTCTCGCTTCTTCCCAGACTTAACTTTACCCCAGATTTTTTCTGCCTTCTCTCCCCACAGTGACGCAGAAAGGCAGGGAATGGGGGTTGCAGTCAGTTCCCTCGCACATTGGTTTTGCCACTTCTTCTTCCTCGTCCTCGGGGAGAAGATTCCTCACATTCCTTCCCTTGCTCTAGAGTGCGGTCCCTCCCATGGAGAAGACAGTTCTCTACAAACTTCTTCAACATGAGTCCTTCCCAAGGGCTACAATTCTTCATAAGCTGATCCAGCAGCAAACCCTTTTCCACAGGGTGCAATCCTTCAGAAGACTGCTCCAGTATGAGGCCCCATATGGTCACAAGTCCTGTCAGCAAACACGCTCCAGCATAGGCTTCCCACAGACTCACTGTGTCCTTTGGGTACATCCACCTGCTCCAGTGTGGGACACTTTACAGGCTTCAAGTGGAAATCTGCTCCACTGTTAATCTCTGTGGGCTGCAGGGAAACGATCTGCATCACTATGGTCTTCACCGTGGGCTGCTGGGGAATCTCTGCTCCAATGCCTAGGGCACTTCCTTCCTCTCCTTCTTCAATGACTTCAGCATCTACAGAGATGTTTATGGATGTAAAAACCCTATCTGTGTGCATGTATGTGGTTTTCAGGTGCATTTACTTGATTTCTGATACAAAGGCATCTTTAAGGTTTGATCAAGTGCTTGTCAGAGAACCACAGTGTAATGAACAAACATTGCTTGTATATCTTGTAATTGATAGATTCCTGTATCTGTAAATCCATTGTTTGTAGTATTCTATTCCTGCATCTAAACTCGTGTTCGCTTTATGAAGAATTTTGTTTGGATAAAAAAAAAGTTGAAAGATTTCTTAACAAAATTATTTTTGAGACTCACCATACCTAAATTTGAGGGAAAATACTGTAGAATTTATTTTTTGTGATCACCATCCAAGGCACATTATCAGTTCCAGTACTTGCTTTACAGATATTCTGAAAAAGTGTGTTTGAGACTCCCAGGGGAGAGACAGGCTATTTATTTAATTTGTCGGCTCTGGCATACATCATAACCCTGTTGTAAAAACAGAGTTAATAAATTATCATTGCCCAGGTGCTTAGGAATTAAGTCTGAGACATAACACGGTGGATAGGTATGACAAATCGAAGAGTAAAGAAACCCAGTAAGTATTGCCGGTTAGAAAGATAGATTGCTTCCTGCCGTATCAGCACCAAGGGTTTTGTTGGCTTCCCAGAAAGACACGGGTTTCACAAAGGAGTTAAAGAGGGAGGGAGGAAGGATCTTTACAGTATTTATAGGGAAATCCTTGCAAACATGAGGGGGAATCTAGAAGGAAAACTGGAATTGTTTATTGAAGATAAACAGGCAAATGAGTTGTTAAACAATTTTAGGGCATAACATTTCATTTGTAGCTGAGGATGAGATGTAGGCTGCTGTAAAGTATTTTATTCTACCTTTTGGAAATAGGTAGAACAAAAGTTAGTAGATGGAAGTGTGAAATTAGATGGAGTTACTGAAGAAGATCACATAGACTATTATTTCTTTCTTATTTTGACAACACTGAAGGCTCAGTGTTAGAACACTTCTGATTTCACTTGAAATTGCCTGAACAAAGAATGGTGTGTTGGGGGTTTCCTAGTTTTGATGTCAGGATAAGTTTGGTTAATTAATGAATAAATAGGTATATAGGTATATATATAGAAAGGGACATATTTTAAAGAGGGAGAACAAGAAGCAGCTTACTATTTTTTAACAATGCAATAAATGACTTCCTCATACCAATAACAAAATGAAGCTAGTGGAACATATAAAAATATAGAAGTAAAAATAGCTCTAGTTCATCATTTAGAGGAAATTATCTATTGAGAAGTCTGGTAGACTGCCAGTCCCTCAGTCTTCATACCCAAATGCTTAGGAAAAATAGAGAGACAATTAAAGAAGGGATTTTTTCTTTTTTTGTCAGATTCCAAACAGAAATTTGAGTGAGTAGTTGACACAAACCACTCACATTTGTACTGTAGAACAAACACTAAAAGATAATAAAACCACATTTAGTTACCAGATAACCAAAAATAACATAAGGTTTTAGCTGAGGAAGGAAGATTATGAAAACAACTTAAGGCAGCAAGATTAAAAGAACTAACTAAAATCATCCTGATTCAGCAAAGCTAACTAAAGTACTTTATATGCTCTATGTTAAGAAATTTTTCTATTGTAATGTGACCAGACTTAACTAGATAGGCATACTCCAGCAACTGGTAGTCACCATAAAGCGGAAGGAAAGAAAGAAAACACAAACAGTGAGGAAAGTCAGTTGAAAAGAGCAGAAAATTCATCAACAGACAGAGATGTCTTGACAGTCCAACAGGCCAAGACATACTGGGATGTCTTGGGTAGGAGGAAAGGTTCAGTATGAAATTTAAGATAAAGCAGTAAGAATTATAAGTTTCTGCTTGAGTTGAACTGATCTTGTACAAACAATTTGTAGCAGAAAGTATTGTCTGAAAGTATTGATGATTCACAAACACCAAACTGAAACAAATAAAGCACAAATATCAGGGTACTTACTAAATATGTGACTTTACTTTTGGCATCTTAGGTTATCATGGCCAAAATTCTGAAAATGAGTTTTGAGAATGTTGGATTCTGGTGTCATTGAAGTCAATGAAAAAAACACCCGATATGTATTCTGTTATTATTTTCAAGTCACTGGCAGCATATACCTAATGCTGAAAGATTAATGCTTTCCTGACTTTCCCTTTCACTGTATATGACCAATATGACCTTTCATTGTATATGAACATTTTCTTTTTTAATAGTAGACAATACTTCTAGCAATAAGTATCATCTTGCGTAGAGTCCATCTTTCACATATAAAGTCTGATTCTCATTAAAATTGAATTTATTAGCATGGAGTGCCTGATTGAGGTTTCTGCATATAAAAATTATTCTTTGGTAACTCAGCTAGCTCATAACTACCAGGACATGGATGCTTGATTCATCAGATCTTCCTTTAAGAGAAGCATTTACTATTTATATGAAATATCGTGGGGATGGGCAGGGGACTAATTTCACAATAACGTTCTTTTTACTACCAAATAATCCTAAGAATAATTTATAGATAAGTAACCTATAGTAACATAACTTCTTTCCTCCCTCTTGTTGTTTCCTCTCATACACATATCAAAAGCTGCACTGCCTTTTTAACCCTCAAGACAATCTATCTTTATTTAATTTGAAAATGTCTTGTAGTTATAGCTTATTGAAGCAAGCAGGTTAAGATAAAGATTTGCGTTGGAACAGAACAGAAGCAAGGAACATTAACGTTTCTTTGGAAAAATCAACAGTGAAAAACGTGTACGTTTATTTCCTTTCTGCTAAAATAGATTTTTTTACTGTCTTTGATGTGTGATTTTCTCTAGATATGGCTTTTCTCTGGCTCCATTTCTGTTTTTGAAAACAACCCTCTGAAGTATTAATATAATACATTGAGAAGGTCATCAGTGATATTTTGAAGAGGTATTATAGTAGAATTAATTACATCACCGTTACTCTGATATGTTTTTCATAACTTTGAACTTGTGTTGAAGTGAATATTTCATTTGTGCCAAAGTTCAGGAAAGACTCAGGGACAGAAGATACAGGAGAAGCTAAAATTTAGGAAAACTGCAGTGGGGAAATGGTGTAGTAAGGAATGGTCTGGAATGATGTTGAAAAGAAGGGCTTGAAGTCTGGTGAGAAAGGAAAAGAAAGAGATGATAAAGTTAAAAAAACGCAGTTTGACGTCATAAACCAGCAAAGTTCACTCCTGAGAGTGAAGAAAGAGGAAGTTCAGTGTTGTCACCATCACAGAGAAGTAGAATGCAACACAGATACTATGTGAGGGTTGGATATTTCTCCCTTCAGCATAAAATAACATCTATGTGACCTGAAAACACGGATGTTTTCATGTTTTATTGGTAATGCTAATCAATTTGACATTAGAAGAGTTAACACCATATTTGTGCTTCAGTGCAAATGAACTTAGAGATAGTATATAAGACTATTTAGTTTTAGAAAACACAGATCAATTTTAACCAACACAATCTCAATTTTTAGTTTAAAATAAAAATGTGAATACAGTATCTCTGAATTTTGAGAGAATGGAAGATCAATGACTAAAAGGTACTAGCTTATCCTTTTTTCAGGTTGTCTTTGAAACAGTACATGACTGCGTTTTGAGTGTAGGTAAATGATACAATGCAGCTTTATGAAATGTGGTCCAGGTGCATTTGCAGCAATGGTTTTGATAGGCAGCACTAGCATGAGATGTTACTTTAGAAGCTTTGGGTCTGATTGTTTCATGCATCTTGTCTGAATTTATTTTGATTTAACTGTGGTGGCAATGGTGGTTACAGTTTAGGGGATTAGGTGCCCAAGGACTCTCTGAGATTAAATAGATCTCTGTAGAACTATATTATTTCATGTTATATAAAACTATCTATTGCTTTACAGTGCAAAGCTAATTAATTTATTTGAGAGAAATAAGCATCCAATATTTTCCCTTCCTACTTAAAACCCTGAGTTTTGAACTGCTATGACTTTGAAGTAAGCATACCTGTGTATCAGGTGTTCTCGGAGGTGTGTTTTGCAGTCTTAGGACTTGATTTATCCAAACTGTGGAACATGCAAGGTATTTATTATGTCTTCCAGCCTGTAAACCAAGATTTCCTTCCCATAGAAACCAAGATATGTTTTTTTCTAAGTGTCCCAGCCTTATCATCAATTTAAATGCCCCTAATTCCTGCCATTTAGATGTAGCCTAAGTGACTATCATGAAGATTTGTTTTTAGGTATAACTTAAAGAGGATGGTTAAGAATTTATATATGAAATATGTCTTCTTCTCCAGAAGAAAACAAGAGGCTTGATTCTGTGGTATCCTTCATGTTTATGTTTGTTTTGAGCTAGGATTTAATGTTATCTACTTGAAAAATCTAAAAATAGAAATGTTATACAAATAAAGCAAATTTAAAAAAAAAATATTCCTCTGCTGGAATACTGTTAAAAAAGATCAAAATGTGCGACTGCACATGTATATCTGAATAAATATTGTTGATTTCTTTTACTTAATGTATATCTGATACAACTGTTGTTTTCAGTGAAAGTATCAATGCCATTCTTCACAGACATTGAGTCAGGAACCATAGTTTGTCCCATCTTGCAGTAGAGGGTCATTTTCTTCTGATAGTTGAGCAGGGCTAGCCCTGAGTGGGTGATCTATTCTTTGTTTTTGTATTTTTTTCTATTGAATTGAACATGCTGAAGTAATTATGCTTTCAGTATTGTGGTTCTGTGATGGAACATACAGTGTAATAATCATAATTTTCTTAAAATAATTATAAGTGACGTACATTTGAGGCTCACAGTCATTTTAGCCTGACATTTTCAATTATTGCAGCAGTATTGATGGAAGAGGATTAAGGAGTTCTCAGATGCCAAACCCCATTAATTCAACTTTGTGTCATGTCTAAATAATTCCACAGGGATTTAGCTAGCGCAACAAAAAAAGGCATGCAAAAGGTCTTCATAGCAATCTTAAAACTGTTATGGACTGTCAAAATGTAAATGATAATAATTTAATGAATATCTAATTTTATAACTTTCACTTGGCAGTGCTAAAATTATGCCCTGTTCTTTGACATAATGGTCAACAGTATTATCTATTAAATAAGACTTTAAAATGTCTAATTATTTATCCTGGCATCTTAGAATTGCAACTCATAACAGTGCAGAGCTTAGCCCAATGAAAATATACCCAATGTGCAATAAAGTGGATTGGATATTTTTTCTTTTCATCTGACATCTTCATGTCAACAATTTTCAGGCTGGTCTTTCAAGTCTTTTCAAAGGGAGATAATTCAGAAAGAGTTTCCCTGCTTTATTGTTAAGATGCCTGCATGAAAAAATGAGACATACTCAGTACATTGATGACCTCTTTTATATTATTGGAAGATACCTTAAAATAAAATTATTCCATGAAGAATTGATTTTAGTCTTTACTCTCTTCTTTTGGAGATTCTGAGTATCTATCAGTAAAATTTTGTTTCTTAGTGTGTTTAGGAAACTAACTCCAAGGTTAAAAATCTCAGATCAAAGAAACATGTTCTTTGTATTAGACCTAGCTTTTTTCTGTAATGACTTTTTTTAACATGGCCTCTATTAATTGACAACTTTTACAAAACCAGATACTGGGTTATGCTTTGAAGATGACCGCTCATATCTGTTGGCAGACCTCTTAACCTGAAGACTTTACTGAAGATTCTATTTCTTTAGTAGCTGCAAGTTTCACAAGAAGACTACATGAAATTTAGGACTTTGATAAGCACAGTTACTTCATCTTTATGGATGAAAGAAACTGATGTTTTAAAGATAATGATTGGGTACTGAAAATGCATCCAGAGACAAAGTGAGCTCTTATGGAATACTGATGTGAACCACTCAGTCATATTTATTTGTTAAAAATTGAATTGAGTGTATTCTGGTTTTGTAATTAGATTTAGAGGTGTTGCTTTCATTCATCATTTGTAACAATGAATTATAACAGTCTAACAGAAGAGGTGAAAAGTACAGCATGTGCAAAGTGAGAATGCAATATTTGACTAAAATGGACCAAGGCTTTAACTGCTTTGAGAATGTGTTTGTTCAAGAATACTGACAATGCCAATAGGATTTCCAGTCTACTTAGGACTCTTCTGGAGAGAAAATGCCCACAAACTGTAAGCAGACTTTTGTTCAGTTTCTTGGTGTTTTTGATTTCCAGCTGTGACTATTAACAATCTCTAGCCTGATAAAGATGCTGAAATAAAGTTTCCAGTTTATCCATTGATTTACTGAAACGTATTCATACTGTTGAGAGCCTCTCATGATGTCTTTTGGCTGTGTCAAGATGAAAGATAGTGGTTATTCATGACTTTGCTTTGCTTGGCTTTTTCTCATTGCAATTAAGCATGTACTTGAGACTATAGTAAGTAGTAAATGCTCTTTTGAACTTCAGCTTTCTCACTGATCCTTTCCAAGGATTATCCAGACCTTTCAAGGCTGGTGCTGTGTTGTATCCAGTGAGTTTTGACACTAGGTTACTTTTGAATGAAACCCTTGATCTCGATGATAAGGTAGATGCTCGCTTTGTGATCAAGAGATCTAAACAGGAGAAAATAGATTGATAGAATATCTTGAGTTGGAAGAGACTCATAAGGATCATTGTGTCCAACTCCCTGCTACTTAAAATTAAACTGTATGACTAAGAGCATTGTTCAGACACTGCTTGAATTCTGACAGGCTTGGTGCTATGACCACTTCCCTGAGGAGTCTGTTCCACTGACTGACCACTCTTTTAGTGAAGTTATTTTTTTATTAGAATGCATAAGTATTATGTTACATAAAGCAAATGCTTATTTTTCAAGCATAGCCAAAAGCCCGAGGTTGGTAGGTTATGACACTTGCAACTTCTACCTATCACTTCTGAATTTTGAGACAAATTTTGAGACAGAATTCTAACCTCATTCAAAACACAAGTCTGTTTCTTCTTCGAAATGCCATAGGATTGTGAGAGTTGGGTGTTATATCAGGAAACCCATCTTTGTGAGATGCAAGACTCAAAAAGAGGAATTAGAATAACAAAAGAAAGATGGATTCATAGGTTTCTTTCAGTTGTACCTTACTTATGTGCCCAAATCCTGAGCCCAGTTCATTCTGTTATTCTAATATATATGTTGTGTAATTCCACTGAACATTGAGCTACAATTTAAATAACTGACCACAAGATCTATTGAGGTGCAGACAGCAAAATGGTAAGAGGACACAGTTTTGTGCATATGAAAATGAAGATCAAATCTCTCTTTCTACTTACCAGTGATTGTAAACCAAGAAATTGTACTGCTCTAGGGAAACTGCAGAAAAATTCCATTTAATCCTCTTTAGCCAGAAGAGTTAGAATTCTGTTAAAGTCACAGAAGTGCAGCGGGCATGCTTGAGGGGAGGAAGGTATATAGCATGACTGACAAGGATGTGTTTTTTAAAAAATATGTATTCTAGCTATATTAAGATTTTCCTCAGAGTGATTATGGTTGGAAAAGACCTCTGAGATTGAGTCCAACTGTCCACCTAACATTACCATGCTCACCACTAAGCCATGACCCCAGGCAACCATCTACACATTTTTTGGAACTCTTCCAGGTATAGTGAGTGATTCCACCACCTCCCTGGGCAGCCTGTTCCAATGCCTGATAACCTTCTCAGTGAAGAAATTCTCCCTATTATCTAATCTTCTGGAAATTTTGAAGCCTTTTCCTATTGTCCTATCAGTTCTTACCTTGGAGAAGAAACTGAGCCCCACCTCACTACCACCTCCTTTCAGGTACCTGTAGTGAGAGAGAAGATCCCCTCTGAGACTCCTCTTCTCCAGACAATCCCAAATTCCTGGCTGCAGTACTTGCCCTATGCAATGTGTTTTTGTCTAATTTTTAGTAACAATCATTTTTTACCTGTTAGTCACTGAGATGTGCTAGTGTTTTGCTATATTCCTTCCTGACTCTTCAAAGACCATCAAGAATCAGGCTATTTGTTTGACTTCTGAGTTTGCTGTGAATAATTACTGTAGATCTTAATGCTCACTC
>VWZO01000248.1:261320-474718 GCA_013396975.1 Bucco capensis | reverse complement strand
TTGCCCAGATCCCAGTAATTTGTTGCTATGACTGCTGGATACTATTCCTTGTTTTGTGTCTTCTAATGAGCTCAATAGTTCATTTTGGGCTTCTGCATCTGGTAAAGATAATAAGCATGACATCTCTGTTAGTCACAGCCGTGCCTGCAGTGAAGGGCACACTGGGTTTTGAGTTTAAAATAGATTTTTCTTCTATAGTCTCTGTGCTTCTAGCCCACAATAATTACTGAACAAAATGTTCTTAGACATTTGCCTGAATAGCATCAATCAATGGCATTGCTTATGATGGAGAAAGCTATTTTTGAGACATAAAGAGACTATGCATATAAGCTGATATTTACTTTTCTGCAGTACCAAAATCTAACCTGACGTTTTTGTTTGTTTAATTTAATCAATAGATGTGCTTTGATCAGACTGCTAAAAGTCTGTGCATGCTGCTTCCCTACAAAACAACAGAATGGAGGGACCACTCCTTTTGTCCATCAATATGCCCTCAACTGGAACGAGGTAGATTTCATGCCAGGCATGTTACTGGGTGAGGGACTTGTGAATAAGATAACATTTTCCAAGGATTTAAAATATTTCTGGGCAGTCTTCAGGAACACACTCCTTTCAATCTCTGTATGTAATTACTACAATGTCAGTTAGGGATGCATTCAAGAGCAACTTGTACATACTTTCCTTGCCTAAGTGAAATTTTTGTAGAAATTGAAAAAGAAGTTAAGTTTGATAAGCGCTAAAGGAGAGTGCAGTGGTAGAGGACCTGATAAGTCTCTGCACAGACTATATCTACTTAACTTCTGAAGAACAATGATACCATAGAACATGGAGATTTCCTCATGTTTCCTTACTTGGGTAGAAGACATAGGGAATATATAAGTATTATGTTTTTCTTATCCCATGAATTCCTCTTAAAGCAGTTTCAAGGACATTTCCCTTAAAGTAGAGGTAAGTCTTTAAGAATATAAGAATGTTAGTACTCTTAAAACACATCTTTACAGATGAATACATCACAGTAAACAATATAATTCATGTCAAGATATGAAGGTTTATTATTCCATAAAAATATTGCTGTTTCTAAGTAAAACTTGGTAACTTCTCTAGCGTTCCCATAGAAACCATTGTGATGGTATAGGAAGAAGCAATTGCAGTTTTATATTGGTATGTACTTTCTTCCAAGCAAGGCGTGTGTGTGTGTGTATATATATATATTTAAAGTGATTGCATACTTCTATCAAAATTCTGGCATGAAGTCCTACTGTCAACCATGGATGAATTTACAGAATTTCTAAAGCCAACATGTCAGGATAGCTGGAGAGACAATGTATGGATTTAATATCATTTGCCAGTGGGAATTCCAGGACCTCAAAGTAATAATGTCTTCTACATTAATGTGCAGTGAAGTGAGTGTATCATTAATCTTCATAGAAAGTTCAGTTCTCCTGAGAATATGGAAGGATAATATAAACCAAATTAATGGAAGGAAGGAGACTGGTATCATGGGATTACTTTTATATAATCTAAATTTGATTAAAGAAAGTCTTAATATTTTCTCTCTCTGCAATTTGTCAGAATCAAGTATTCAGCATGACAGATAAGTGTCCTGATACTGGGAGGATGTGTATATATGAATCATACATCTTGTTTTAGTTTGAAATTTTAAAACTGAATTCATAGAAATAATTATTTCTGAAGTTACTATAAAATCACCATTTATGCTAATTGTAGCTGAGAATCTGTCTAATGTAAATGCTCTATTTTCTGGAGATTGCATTTCTGTGATAAAAAAATCTGCCTTACGATGAATCTTAACTCATAATATTGTCACCTGAGAAGTTATTTCACAGTGCTACAGAAATTGATCTGGTTGTGTATGGGGAAAGGGATAGAAAGCTGTGTGACTTCAAACTCAGACTCATTTAGCAGTACAAAAGTATAAAAATGGAAATGTACCACTGTGCTTTCTTTTTTCCTTTGTAGACAGAAAATCTTTTTATTTGTGGAAGTAACTCATTGTTCCTTTAATTAAAAGAAATTTGACATTGACTTTCTAACTTTCCTTTCTTGCTATCAGTGTGATTAGAATGTCATCAACTTGATTTTAAGCTTGACTTCACTTCAGGATCAGAGGGATGGGGGTTAAGAAGAAACAGACACCCTGACACTCATTGAACTTAATCTTGCAATGGAAGGTGCATGTGTTGGAGAAAATATGCTGAACTACTAGCAGGGGATTTGATAAAGAGGTCAAAGGAAGCAAAAGGAATAGACTGGTGATCTGGTAGGAGAGCTGTGCCCTGCATTCATTATGTCATTTTGTGCAGGAGCAGCAAGAGCTATTTTTTTTATTCATATCTGTCAGAAAAGGATTTCTGTCTCTATGGCTAATCCATGTGACAGCCTCAGCTCAGACTTTTTGTTAAGGTCAGCTTTCCGAATACTTGGATAAATCAGAACTCCAGGGAGACAAAAGGAGTAGGATGACAAGGGGACTGTGAAGTTTGTGTGTGTTTCCTGGATTGCACCTGAACCAGCAGGACCTTATAAAGCCTTGTCTCTGCCCTGCGGCACACCTACTGTCACTGTGCATATCAGGCATGTAAGTTTGCTTGCACTGCAGAATGCTAGGTACAATATTCCACACCTAAGTTTTCTTACGTGACTTTTGTCATTTCAAAACTACTTGCTGGATCATTTCCATTCATTTTTGTAGCTGCGGAGACAGGACTCACATTGTTGTTCTTTGTACAGCAGAAATCTCAATGGCATCAAGAGCTATTTAATGTATCAGTTTACAAATGAGAACATTGGAATTCTGACTACAGTCACCTAGTGAGGTTTAGTTTATGGATGTTGATGCAGCACTTTGAAAATCCTGGTCGTTGTATCACTCGGTGATAAATACAGTGCAGTCTCCTTGCTAGGGTCTTTTATTGCAGACAGGAGCAACATAGACTTACCAATTATCCTTGAGGTCAGTAAAACTAGTCAGATGAATGTAGTTTTGGTGGGTGCGTATCATAATTATCCTGGATAACAATAAACAATTACAAAATCACTTTGCCACTCAAATCCTATTGAGTTTTCAGTAGGAGCAGATAAAATTTTGGGTTAAAACCTTTTTATCCTGAAAAATGCATATATTACTGTGATTTTTGCATAGAATTGACTGAAAAGCTTTGGCTAAAATAAAGCTAGAGTGACAAGGGGAAATATGTATGCATGTGAATCAGACTGGGCTCTACTGTGAAATCTATCCTGCAGAGTGATATTCAGATAAGTCTAAATGATTAAATGAAATATTTTAGCAATTCAGTGTAGTAATTCATTTTTACAAAGCGACATGCTAAATACTGTTGGATAGTTGCTGTCACTGCAATATTGTGAGAGCAAAGTGATTTTTTTATTCATGTCCCTTTCCTCTTATTTTTTCTGCTTCCCTCTTTGGCTAGTGTGTGTGTAAAATGCTTCCAGTTTAAGCTTATGCATTCATTCCAAGGCCAAAAAGAAGCTGAGGGAAATTAAGAGACAGGGAGGGACTGAGCTCTGCCAGGACCTAACATGTTTTCTTTTTAATTTCCTACAATGTCTTGGGATAGGGAACAAAATAATTTTAAGCACCTAGGTCTTACAATACATTTAATACATTTTTCTTAAGGTTGCCCTTCATATGTCTTTATCTCCTAGTCCAGGGTATGTGTACAGAGTGATTTTGCCTTGAGACAGAAGGTTGGTAAAAACTCTTCATGCTTGCTAGATGTAGAGGTGACAAGAGACACTATAGCTTGATGAGGAAGACTGCCATATATATATATATGTATATATACACATATGTACATATGTATATATACACATACATATGTATACATGTGCATATACATATGTATACGTGTGTGTGTGTATATACATATATGTATATATAAATGTAGGGCAGATGGAGCTGTCTGGGGAGACCATACTGGGTCCTCAGATGTGATCCAATAACTGTGTTATTCATCTCAATGACTATAGCAGCACTCTTGTCCTTGCTTTTAATGAGTGATTCAGAAATCCTGCCTCTGGATATTTGCAGAGCAGTTTTTTTGGTCTCTGTTTGGCAGTAGTGTATTTCACCCTTAGATAGCTCTCTACATGCTTTCATGGACTTTGAGATTTAAACTGGTGATGGGCATTGTTGCTTGAGGAAATTATGCATTATTATTTCTATTAGGCTCAGTGAAGTACTTGATGAAGGTTTGCTCAAGAGAATATCTATATGGCTGCTGCTTTCTTTTAAGCTGAAGGAACTGTGCCACTGAGAAAAAAGAACCTTTTATAAGAAGATACAAAAGCTGATGATGTCTGGGTTACCAGCTGTTCTTGGCCAGATTGTATTTATTATTTACAATAAATTAGTTCTTCATAAAGCCCAAATGACAAATAAATGACTACAGAGGACAAAGAGTGAAAATGTGATTATATTAATTGAATATAAACAAAAAAAATTAATCCATTTTTACTCCTAGTCATTTTAGAAAAGCTTTTTACTAACATTTTATGGCCTACCAAAACCATATTCTTGTGGATGAAAACCTGATCTCTTTTGGCTTGATTTTCATATAGCAAACTGTATTACTGTATTATCATCCAGCTGAAATATCATCATCTTATGAATTCCAAAGTTTAGACATTTGTACCCTCCACATTCACTTAGTGTTAGATTTGGGAAGAAATACATTATTCTGCTGAAGCTCTTGTTTCCATGGAACTTTTCTTGAGCAGAATTTGACACCTAGGTTTGGAGATTCCCCTAAGGGAGATTTAAATTAATTTCTATTCATTGTCTTCATACCATTTCTGAAAACAAAGCTTTATTGCAGTGCTAGTAAACAATCACTCTCCCCTGCTGCTGTTCTGCATTATGCTATCCACTTTGTTCTGCCACCTTCCAGTGCAAACTAAGAGATGCTTGCATTGTTGGGGTACAGTTGTTCTACAAGTAGATTAAACTTGGAAGACCTTTAGAGTTTCATGGCCATGTTGACATCTTTTATTTTGAAAAAAAAAACCAAAAACAACAACAACCCAATCCATATGAAAACCCCCAACACTTTGCCTTCAGGTTTAAGACATAATTGGGCTTTTGGAATAACATGCTACCTATACCCAGACAAAATACCTCACTGTCTTCTTAAAAATTTCCTTTTCTTATTATAATTCTTTTTACCAAATTACAAAAAAGATTCAGATTTAGAACAGTTTCCATAACCATTTTTGTTTGCTTTTAATGGACAAATAGTGTCTGGAACAAAATATGCATTTAGCAGAGTAAATGTTTCAAAAATTGGTTTTGAAGGAAAAGTTGTGTCAAATAGCTTTTTGCAGAACTCTTGCAAAAAACGTAGGAATTGTGAAAGGGAGTAAAGCTTAATGATACATTTTTTTTATTTCTAATAAAGAACTCAAAGCAATTTCTGGGATGAATAAAAACTTGAACTTTATCACCTGAGATGAAGCTCCAGTTCAGAGCTTCATTTATGACATTAATCCATATACAAAATGAGCCAAATTCTCCTATTAATAATCAGCTTAATCCCTAAACAGCTGTCTAGGCCCCAGTGAAAAACAGGTAGGACTTCTATGCCATGGATCCATTTGTCATGAAACTAAGAAATCCCTATTGCTCTTATGGAGATCAAATCAGGAGTAAGTTGGAAGACCAGGAAAGAAGCAGATGGATGTGGAGTTTGTCTATCATGATGGGAGAGATACAACCCTTCTTATGAGGAATACCGAGACTGATGCTGCTGAAAGCACAGTAAGACATAGTAGGGAATCTGATATATTATGAATTATGTTATTTCTAGGAGATGGTAGCTTCTGAACCTTTCTTCTGCTTTTTCTCTCTGTTTAGAAAGAGAAAAATGAATAGATTTCTTGAAAGATGTGTTTAATATCTTACTGGTACTTTCAGACAGGAATCTTAGACCTCAAGCTTGTTTCATTCCTTTTGTAATTTTGGTTGAGAATATAAAAGCTGTCTTTGAAATTTGTACTATATTGGGTTTTTTTCTTATTTAATACTGATTCATTTAGGATTATTGACTTTATTGCTGTTCTAATGAGGTTTAAAGAAGAAAATCAGCTGACAGGAGGATTTTGCACCTGTATGAATGATAGTAAAAGTGATCTGTCACTGTAAAAAAAAAAAAAAAAAACCACAAAAAAACCTTCATTTTTTTCAAAAAGCCTTGTCTCTCTATTGCTAAAATGACACTTCGGAATACTAGCACTAAAATTGGCTAGAACATGAAAAAAATAACTACTGCCCTCAAAACCAACCATAGATGTGGTCTTCACAGCTTTTACTACTTGATGTCTACCTGTCTATGGTCTGAATCTTTAAAAGAAAGTATGTCTGCTCCCCTCATTGCTAAGGCAGCAGTAGTTTTGGTTTTGGATTTGACTAAGACTCTACTATGCTATAAAATGGAGACTTTTCTCTCACCCATTCTCACCCATTTTATGACTATATTTATCGTGGTCCTCCAGCATCTCACTTGTATTCATTGTATAGAAGCTGTTTGTTTGTTTTTTCCCTGTATGTCTTTATTTTACTTTTTTTTTCATTAAAGTAGTTGTAACAGTTGCTACTGTTGTAAGTAGGTTGGGAAAAGGAAGGCATGTTTGTGACAAGAATATTGGCCTTGTTTTCATCTGGTGGAACTCAAGAGCTAAAATCAGATCTGTCACTGATCTCAGCACTTTAAGCCTTCCTGGTGTCTTCACCACTGTCTTCATCCTCAGAATTGTAAATCAATACCCTTTGATCTAAACATAAAAGCCTGGGAGGCTTATGTTGTGCATATCTTCCCCTGTGCCTTGCTTCATTCAGTTCTATTGCTAAATCTGGCCTAAGGAAATCGAATGCAATACTGAATTGACAATTAATAGCTTTGATCAAGACTGCCAGAAAGTAATTTCTAAGAAGGTTTAAAACAAACTTTGCATTGTATTGATCTTCTTTTTTTCCCCCCTCCTTTTCAGTACTGCGCTTAGTATATGCAAGTAGCTTTTTAAAAGAAGCATAAAGTACCTGAACTAGGAAGTTTAAATCCTTTTTCTTTAGTTAAATCCTGAACTTTCTGAATAATAATAAAACATTCAGGAGCCTCTGGAGTAATGCCTCAAAATGTTGAAAAATTCTGGGGAATGGTGACCGTCTGAAGTAAGATGTAACTACAACAAAATACAGCTTTTAAACTTTCCAGTGCTTAAACTCTTGTTAATTCACTTCTACAAACTAGTAGTGAGTGGTGTGTCTCTCTCTTTTTCTTTGCTATTGCATAGTGAGCATTAGTGTGTTGTTTTTTCCTTTTGCTCTTGGTCTGGACAGTGGAAAATGCATGTGAAAAATTTAATTTTTGCTATGATTTATGAGGCTATGATGGTATACAAAATGAATATTTCAGGAGTAAATATAGTAGCAGTGAAACAGTATCTGTGAGTTCATCAGTGTCTCTTTTGTGGAAAAAAAAGAAATTAAGTCTAATCCTTCCTATTTTCCTTATCTGTGAAGTACTAAGATGATGGTGAAAGGGGACAACTAGAATGCCTTAGCTATATGGGGTTGTAGCTAAAAAATGAGAGTAGTTTGTTCCATTTCCTTTTTTTGGTTCTTCACTTTAACACCTCAGCTGTGTTAAATGTAAATACCTTCAAAGTCCAGACTGGATGGAATGTTGATTTTAATAGCAGAAAAGTATAAACCCCAAGTTTTTAGAGGATAAGAGAAAGAAGGGATCTTAACTGAATCAGCTAAATTATCATGAATGTGAAATCTGGTTTACATAAATGATATTGAGTGATAGATTTTTGTTTCTGAGTTCTTCCATAGACCAATAGACCATTACTTAAAAACTACTTTTGATCTTTTTAAATACAAAATTGTGCAAGTCCGAAAATTACACAAATGAGATGTTACTTAAGGTGCCAGTTTTGTATGCTTCATCAAACAATCATGAAATTTCGAATGGTTGATAATTTTGTTCTTTTATTCCGGTGGGGTTTTAAGTCCTTAGCCTTCACATTCTACAGCTCTTTCTACAAAATAAGGTCTTAAAATTAGTTTTCTTTCAGAATGATAATTTTTAATCTGATTCTAAACACTAGGGATTAAATCGTTAAACAAACCTCTGAATTTTTACTATATTGTTGCTGATACTACAGTTTTGTTTTAAATTGACCACAGCACAGTCAATAATTTTAGTCCTACCTTGAAAATGAGATATGATTTTTGTGACAGTATTTCTTCCAATTGGACTATGTCTTTAGCATTTTGAGCAACAAGTACTGTTATGTCTGGGACAGCTCTTTTGACAGAAGGATATCTTATTTCTGGTTGTTTGCCATATAGGGACATTTCATCCATCACATATTTGTTACGATACTTTCCTGACATTTTCAGCTGTGAAATCTTTTATATGACCTACTGTAGTAACACAAGTACTTCATGCAATACCTGGCATGACTACTGAAGCCTATGGATTACTCTGGGTTTATGTCAGTATAACTGACAACTGGTTTTGACCTTCTGTTTTATGCTTATGTTTTAGGCCAGTATTTATATATATATAATATATAAGTTTCTATATGCTACACTGCTTTCTGTTTGTTAGTTGAGATAGAATTAGAGTATAACTACAGTTACCATATATATATGGGGCAAAACTTTTCAGTGAGAAAAGTCAATGAAATTACACTAGGGAAAATAAGATTAAAATTTAATGAACAACTGATACAAACACATCTTCCTGTGCAAGTCCTACACAGTTGTTATCTGATCATCTTTTGCAAAATAGCAGTAAATGAAACCTGGCAGAAATGTGGTTTTAAAGTAATGATTTACCTGGAGGGAAAAGGCTATTTCTGTTAATTGCATCTTTGCAATTGAAATTTACTGAAAAGCATGGCAATCTAATGTACATGTAGAAATATTTGAGTTCCTGTCTCAGCACATATATAAAAATATATATTAAATAATATAATAATATATATAAATTCATTTCCATTTAAAAATAAAAGTAATAAAATATTTCTGGGATAACTTGACATTTCTACATAGACTCAAGGACAGCAGGAGCTAAAAGTGGTCCACATCATTATCTCTGAAATTATCAGGTTTTGGATTTTCTTTCCAACTCAGAACAACCAGAATTCTAGAAGTTCCTAATAAGGATTCTTCAATTTTTAATTTTATTAAATTGTAAATCTGTGTAAAATGAACATAAACTGAATTTTAGATATTTTCTGGGTTTTTTAGTTTTGTTGTTGTTTTCTTTTCCTGTGATTGGGAGCTATTGTGAAAATCTTAGCCTAAAACTAAATAGGTTTTGCTTGGCCTTGAAAGAAAGATGATGAGTTTTCCCGTCAAGAAATGTGTGATGAATGAATCATCATCATTTATAGGAAAACTTTTTAATTTTTTAGGATTTTTTGTTTTGTTTTTATAGGGAAACCACTTTGAGAAACACAAAGAGAAAAATACAGAAATCAATAGTCTCTATTTCATATTGCATGTGTATTTCATGGTATTTTTATATAGTAAAAAAGCTAGCTTGATTCTTCCCCTTTTAAAAGGAATGATGACATTCTCTTTGATTTTAATTTTAGCAGCAATATGAAAATTGAGTGTTTCTGACAGATCTATAGATTAAACAAGCCACTTAAGCAAGGAGGTGGTTTTAGTTGACTTTTTTCTTTTCATGAATGCAATTTAAAGAACAGTGGTTTTCAAAATGACATTTCTTGATTAGTGAGTGACCTTTTATATTAACATCACTGTGGCATGTACTTTCTGTTTCTATTGAATACAAATATATTAAGACTCAATAATATGGCAACTGTTTTACAACAACTTAGTAAATCTACACTTTGTGTAAAAGGCAGTTTGTTGCATCATGGCAGTGAAAGTGTAGACACAGGTAATATGAAATATATAATTAAATAGACTGTGCAATATTATATTAAAACAGATTAAACAGGCTAGGAATGATCTTATCACAGAACCAAGATACTAAAGCTAGGCACGAAAATCTCTGGTTGCTTTTCAGCTTAGCAAATAAGTTTGAAGATCCTTGGCTGATACACTTCTATGCAGCTCAGATGTCAGTGATTTGTCACAGCTTTCATATCAGTTTGCATATATTACAATAGCTTTTATATTTTATTTTTTAAATTGTTTATCATTGTTCATAATCCAATTAAGTGAAACTACAATAGTATTTAATTTCATAACATCTTTCTTGTAATGATATTTTTAGTCTTTTAGTAGAATGATTGTAAAGAATTTAAGTAATTTTCAGTTTATTTCTGCTCTCCTGGAGTCTAACAATGAAAATGAATGCTTTACCTTTTCTTAACTAAAACCCACTAGTGTACAATTAAAAGACTTTCAAAGTTCAACCCTGTTCAATTGACTTGCTACATAAAGATCAAAACTGAAAACCAAAGTATTGAAAAAAAAAGTGAAACTTCTTTATTTATCTGTTAGGGATTACAATAAGGGAAATAAAGGAATAGAGAAGAAAAAAATTTACTATATTCATAACAATGTTATTCCCTTTAAGCATGAGAACAAGTTGATTAAAACCTATATTGTAAAATGCTCTTTATGCATATTGAATAAGCAATGGAAGAAGCTGATGATTTTGTTATGTCTAGATGGAAGGAACAATTATAAATAATGATCAACTCTTTTTTTTCTTTTAAAGAGAAATATTTGCTTATGAAAAAAGGTATCACTAGTACTTATGAATGAGAGGGCAGGAAAATCTTCCAAAAATCACTCATAAGTTGTTCTTTATCCAGAAGACTTATAACAGGTAGTAAAATCTAATTATGGAAAGTTATTTATATTTATCAAATAAATGAGGATAAATCCACATAAGAAATCATTAAAAAGCCAACTATCTAACTTATCTAAATAAGCTGAAGTTTAGACAACTACCTCAGCACATGCCTAAGTTAATCTTTTTATGAGGGTATAACAAGTTGGGATTGAGATGTATAATTGTCAGTCCTTGTGTAAACTGTTGTCTTGCAGTCAGAAAAAATCTTTGAATGCTTCTGTATTGTAGCTATTCTGTGTGTTCTAAGTGTAGGTTCATGGGATAATTTAGTCAGGAAACAACCTCAAGAGGTCTTCTGCATGGCCTTGTGCTTAAAGCAGGGTTGGCCTATAGCTTCAGATTGCTCAGGGTTTTTTTTGGTTGGGCCTTGAAAGCTTCTAAGGGTGGAGGTTGTATAGCCTCCGTGGGCAACCTGTATCCCTATCTAACTTTATGGTTAAAGCTTCTCCTTATGTCCAGACTGAACATTTATTGTTTCAAGTTGTCATTGTTGCCCTCATACCATACACTATACATCACTTTGAAGAGCCTGCTTCTGTCTGTTCAGTGGATATTGAAAGGTTTCTATTTGGTTCACCCTGAAACTTTCCCTTGAGTATGAATAAGACCAGGTTTAGGTGAAATACTGTGTTTTGGTTTCTTACTATTAAAAAAAAATTCATGTAGTGTTCTTAGGGTCTGGGTGGATTGCAGTTCCTAGGTGATTTTGATAACTTTTGTAGGAATTTATTCTGAAAGAAAAGCCAATTGTGAATTAGAAAATCAAAGTTATCTCATTATTATTACAATTCATCTGTATATGTAGTTTAGAGTATTCCATTTTGCTTCTTTTTGTAATGCTTTCAAGTGACATAATAAACTTGGTTTATGGCATGTGATTGTAAGTATTACAGGAGATAACAACAACAAAAATCCCCATTTCCGGAATGGAAAGTAGGAAAAGTTGTTGACTTTTGAAATCAATGAATATTTTGTTATTCCTTGTAATATGGTAGGAAGTAGCTAAAGTAAATCACGAAACTTCAGCAAAATTAACCTCTTTGGTTTTCTTATTAAGATTAGAAATTAAAAACCTACTCCTTATATTTGCACACTGATGTGATCTCTACCTAGAGAGCTTCAAAAGGAGGTAGTTGTTTATATAACAGCTTTGCTTGTAGTTTAGTTTTACATTTGTTTATGATTCTTCTAAATGACAAAGATTTGCTGGGAAAAAAACCCAAAGTCTCCTAAGGGATTTGGAACTATTCTCCTAGGATATCTCAACATGAGTCTTTTTAATTTTTCAAAATACAGATTGCAGAGTAATAATCCTTTCCTTTTCTGCAGTGGCTTTTAGAGATTTCAGAGTGTGTTGCAATTAAGCCACAGCACATTCCTTTAAGCAGTTGGTATTATGAGTATTTTAGAGGTAACTTTCATAAGAAGTGAATGACAGGATGAGGAAAAAACCCACAGGTTTCTTTTGCACTTCAGCTTTTTTAGGGACCGGAGAGGTTTAGGGAAACCAGTAAGAAGTAACAGACTGTATGCTGCTTCTTGGGGAAGGCTTGAATTACTCAGGAATTACTAAGGCTTCTGTATAAACTGTATGATAATGATCACTTTAGGAAAGTTAGTGGACAGTTAGGCATTAGGAAGTGTCTTCCAGAAGTCTCATCCCTTCTTATCTCCTTAGCCTGTAGACAGAACCTAGACAAGTGGCCTATAAAAGATGACTGGAATTTTCAATGACTGAGGTTAGTTGATATCAATTAGAAGCCTAGCTTCTCCTTCTTCTAGTATAGGTGCTTAGGAAGGCTAAGGCTGAGTATTTTGTGTTGCATCCAAATTAGGACAAACTCTAAAGCTTCACAGTAAGAAAAACATATACCTTAAGGCAGACCCTTGGTTTCTATAGGGCATATTCTCATCTTGCAAACTATCTATAAAACTGGGCTAAGGACTTCATATGCTTATGGCATTACAGTACTCCTGTAACTGTGCCAGCCCTATTGTCTGGCAAGGCCCTTGCCAGAAATGATGTGCAGAATTTCTGTTGTTGAGTATTGAAGAGGTTGTTTAAGGAATCCAGCAGGAGTGGTGTAACTGGCATGACTTTACAATACAAAGTATACAGGTTTAGAAATGAGCCATACTCAGAACTATTTTGTGAAACTGGTGACTCTCTGGTGTGTAAAGAGAAACAAAACTTTTAACTACTAATTTTATTAATTCTTTTATTAATTAACACTGCCTTGTGTTAAAGGTAGCCTAAGCTAACTGCCTCCTATAGGATTGCCGTTATAGCTTGGTATAAAAAGTAAAGTCATAGATCTGCAAGAACTTCTAGACCAAGCCAGAGCCTGGCAAAGGTAAAACCAAAAGGCATGATGTAACAGAATACAAACAAATTCCTTTTCTTGGCTGTCAGGGGATCAGCTCGCTGATCACAAGGTGACCTGAGCCTGAACTGTTTCTTGCCATAATATTAATTTTAGACTTCATAGACAGATCACTTGGATGTAGATTGTATTTTAAAACCTCCCAGAATATAGCCTAACTGCTTGTTTTGAAATTAAAATGCTAGCTCCTAATAATACCTAATACTGGAATCTGATTATAATCATCTGGGTTTACCACTGAATGCTTAGTTTCATTTACAGAATTTACCACAGTACGTGCAGCTCCATGTACAATGGAATCAATGGTGTAGGCATAGCCTTGTATGCATTAGTCATATTAGTACTTCCCACAAAAATTCACATGCAACTATTTGCATTAGAAAAGTGTAAGTTCAGGGTTACAAAGTAGGGATTTTAGGCCTGACAATCTTTAAGTTTTTGTAGATGTGAAGTGGCAGCTAATGGGAATTTCAGAAGACTTTGACTAAAATCATCCTTGAAATGCGAAGTACCCAAATACCTTTGTAAATTAGCCTTTTTTAGTCCATATGTGATGTGCCATACTGGATGCTATTCTACCTTCCTAATTTAAAAGAGGAACAACATACGTATTTAAAGCTATATTTGTTGGTTCAATTTTTGTCTTTAAATTCTTCCAGCATTGTCAAAAAAAAAACCCAGAGTAATGTTTTTACCTTAGCAGCAGACTTTTATCTCTGTCTCTAAACTAAGGAGGCTTATGTTAAATTTCACATGCACATTATTAATTAAAAATCAAGGTCCATTCATTAGAATGAAAGGTCATTAATGTAATTGTTCTGGGTCCTGATTAAACAAATGCAAATGGTGGAATCAGTAGAACTACAGATGCCAAAAGAATTAATACTGAAGGAAATACCAAAATGCTTGATATTCCCCTACACGATTTAATTACATGAAAGCAGTCACTGAGTTCTTTTAAAAGAGACAAGGTTTCTATGACAGAAAAAGCATGAAAAAAATTGAAAGCGCTAGAAGACTCAAAATTCTTCCACTGGATTTTGTGTGAACCATAAAATAAACTTAAAAGTTCTCTTTATGTTTAAAAGACAACAAATGAGGAGTGTATAAAGTACAGTAAGTCAGTGAGCATTAGGACAAAGAATATCACCAGTTGTTAAAGGTCACTGCTAAGAACAGTTGTATCTTTTTCATGTATGAAATGCATAAACAACTAATTTGTACACATTAATGTAAATGTGAAGTTCTCAAGTCTTTGTGCAGATACAAACTTCTAACATGTAATGATCTTTTCATTTTCCCATGAGTGAAGTGGGATTATTTACGATGATTCTTCTTATTTTCAGAGAGATTTTATTATTATTTGTATTATTTATGCTTTTTGCCAAAACAGCTCTGTTATGTTTGGAGAAATTACTGTCTGTCAGACAGAAAGGTGTAACAGATATTTCACATTTATACTTTTGCATTAAATCCAGGAAACAATGAGACTAAGATACATAAGTTCAAAAAGGAGCTATAGTCCTGCTTATGCTGCAGAAATCTAGGGCTGTCAGTGAGATTCTGACAGTGGGTATGCGAGTCAGAATTAGCAGAGCTGAAATGTTCAACGGGGTAAATAGAGCAATCCAAATCTCAAGGGCTTCTGAAATACAGACTATGCAAGCAAGATTTTGAAAATGTATATTACATTGCTTCTTCCTGTCAGACCATCTACTATACCTCTCCTTTCTCTCTTACACTTATAAAAATCAGTTTGATGAGACCCCAGTTTGAACACTATATGGTTTCAACAAGAGTAGAACTTAGGCTGTAATACAGAAAAAAATGACCTCTCCATGGCAAAGGCCCTAATGGGAAATCTGATGATAGCAGATTTCCTGAAAAAAGCTGCCATCTTACAAGACAGAAAGTGAACTCTGGTATTCCTTGTATGTATGTGTGCATGCTTATGAAGACATGACACAATGGTTTGTGACAGTTCATTTTATTCTGGATCCATCACAAGACAGATAAAATGATTTCTGTAATTATTCTTAGATATAAGACCCAAAGTCAGTTCTATTAACGCATGTACTTGGACTGTTTGGCATAAAATACAGTTAGGTATCTCATTTAAACACCCCTCTGAAAAAAAACCCTCTGGAAATCAGAAGTGATTGAGCGGATGAGCTGCAACTGTCTTGCTTCTAGGCCCAAGAAAAAGGCAAGTGTAACTGGCTGATTTTCATTTCAAATGTTTCATTTGCAGGGAAACGTCATCCCAAGGCTTATATAACCAGACTTGCTTTTCTTGTAGCTAAATTAGCTTTTGATTTACTTCAGAGTTAAATTAAGATCCTTGCTATTTTATGCTAAGCAGTAGGAGAAAATTTAAATATATTGTTGCTTAAGAACAGAATTGTACATTAACCACACCAGTGATAGAATATTACTTGTCATTACAAGTCTTTATCACTGCTTATTATTAGAAATAGATGAATTATATAATTAGACATACTGCTGAGGAAATTATTGTCTATATAACTATGCATTATTTAAAAATAATTGTTAGGTTTATAATTTGCTGCAAATATAGAATATTTTTAAAAATACCTAATATAATTAGTAAATTAAGACAAAACATACATAGTATCCTAAAGCTCTATGAGGCATTGTTGCATCTCTGTGTGCTGTATAGCAATAATGCAGTTTTTATTATCCATTTAGAGAAAATTATGCTCGACTTTGAAGTTTCCTTACCTCTTTCTGAAGTTGGGCTGATTTGCTTTCATTCCAAGAGTGAAGTCAGTTGGTGTGTTTGTAGAATTACTGAATGGTTGAACCTACACAGTGTCAACAGAAAAACAATTTTGTGACTTATATGCATAAGAGAGAGGGAATATGTAAAAAAAAATTCACTAAGTCATCTGCCAAAAGTGTCAGTGCAGCCAGAAGCTTTATTTCTTAGGAAAGCAGGGAGAGATGAAAGTGCACGAGGGGAAAATTTTTTTGTTTCTTTCTGGGAGAATTATTGCAAAGAGTTACTTTGCAAAGCCCTTAAGTTATTAAATCTTTTGCCTGAGCATAAGTGTATTTACAGGTCTGTCCTCTATGGTAAATTCTGACTTCATAACCGTGTTAACAAAGACAAAAATTTGCATCATCATTAGAAAACTTCAGGAGGTCACAGGTCATAAAGGTATCGATGCTTTTATTCTGTCCAGCTAATTTAGACTAAAATTTTACACATGTAAAATAATTAATTTCAGGATGTAATACACTGACTTAGAAGACTGCTTTCTTTCCCATCTCTATGATGAAAGCCTTGAAAATCCAGTAGTATACATCTTATGATACCGTTAATCTGTACCATAATGTTATGTCTGAGATCTGATGCCAAAAGCAGCACCTTCCTTATACTTGAATCTTGATCAGACTTTATCAACTCTGTCAGTTTTTCCACATCAGATTCTCTGGATGTAGGTCTCAATGCTTTGTGCCTCCGGTTCAGATATAGGCCCATCAGATTGTAATAGGACAAGGGGGAATGGTTACAAGCTTAAGGAGGGGAAATTTAGGTTAGAGATTAAAAGGAAGTTCTTTACCTGGAGGGTGGTTAGGCACTGGAACAGGTTGCCCAGAGAGGTTGTGGATGCCCCATCCCTGGCAGTGTTCAAGGCCACGCTGGATATGGCCCTGAGCAACCTGGTCTACTGTGTGGCATCCCTGCCCACGGCAGGGGGGTTGAAACTAGATGATCTCTAGGGTCCCTTCCAACCTGGCCATTCTATGAGCTCCTGCAAGTTAAAGCAGCTTTTATAAAATAGAATCTCAGTTTCCAAATTATTACATTCTTTTCTATGAATCTATCTAATAATTATCATTGTTCAGTATTAGAAAAAGTCTGATGAGTGAAATGAACTTGAAAATTGAAATGAATAGAAATATTTTCTGGAGAACTCATATTTTATATTTAAGAAAAATGATTCTGTATTCCTGCATGTGACAGGTGAAAGGTCTAAAATCTGGTGAAATTAGATGTCACTCTGTTGCTATCAATCCTCATTTCTCACTGTCACATTGCAGAAGAACATAGTTAAGTATTCTGAATTACAGAGGCTTACTGTATAGCCATACACTGACATCATTTCACACTGGCATTAATATACTGTATTTGTAAAACAATCTTGTTGCTGGAAAATAATGCTTCAGTAGTCAGTGATGGAGTCATGTTCTGAATTCAATTTTGATGCACTGTATACTTTTTTAAAGTAATTGCAGACTGCATACATATTTTTGTGTTTAAAATTCATGAATGTATTTACAAAAGGTGAATTGTTTTATCTTCCTTCAGACTAAAAAGATAACCATATAATTTGAAGTTCACAAAGACCGCAATCTACAAACTAGCCGAATTATAGATTAACTGTTTTGTGGTAAGTACTTTGAGCTGCTTATGTGAAATGAAGATTCTGTGGCACATTCCTTTAAACAAGTGGAAATTTCATAGTTGCAATAATTGAATGAATCCTCAAAGAATTAATCTTACAAAAATAGTATTAAAAGTGAAATGTAGATTACTGTTTCACTGTTTTATATCAAGTATTCCATTCTAATGCAGATGATTTTTTTCCTAGTTTCATCAACATTCTTATATTTTACTGTCGTTTTGTGATATCTAATGCTGTATATTGTAGTCATAGCATCAAACAATATCTGTAGGTGATACCATGAAGTATTTTGCTTGCCAAGAAACCTCTTATTCTTGGCAATTCCTGAGGTTGAGAAACCTCAAGCTTGTATCAATGCTATATTTGCAATTGCATACTATTGAGTGGCATTTTAGGTACTGACTGAGTAGGGACCTGACTGTCTTCATCTATTCTAGTCACATTCAGCAAAGGAATAAAGCCCATTCTTGCTGAAATTAGATCAATTCTCACTGGAGACTGTAATGTGGCTGGCAATGAGGATGCTCCTTGATGCAGCCTACGGCCAAACGGCTGAGAGAGAAAGTGCTGCCGACAGAACAATTCTTCCCACAGGGCCCAGTCTCTTAGTGACAGCTGGTAATGCAGAGCGTTTCCTAAACTGAATGCAGGAGCTCTAAACCCTGCTCCTTTGCTCTTCTGATATGCATATTCACTAGGACTTGTCTATTAAAGCAAAACCTGATCATCTGTAAGTGAATGTGAAAATACTGAGCTTTGTTCTTATGAGATTAGTCATTTTTGGGGGGGCAGACTTTGTAGAGGAAGAAATAAAAGGAATACTTAGGAACTTTTTTCAAAGTTATCTGCTACAGACTGCTTTACT
Source organism: Bucco capensis (assembly GCA_013396975.1). Classification (NCBI taxonomy): domain Eukaryota; kingdom Metazoa; phylum Chordata; class Aves; order Piciformes; family Bucconidae; genus Bucco; species Bucco capensis. The sequence continues at coordinate 456,147 of VWZO01000248.1, read as the reverse complement.
GAGGCCTTGTGCCTGTGTCCATTCAGCACAGTCAGATAGCCTGAAGCTCTAAGAAAGAAAATTATATTTTTAGGGGCATGATTCAGCCTGTTATCAAGGAAAGAGGGAATTTTCACATGACATGGAAGACATTCAGCTGACAGAAAGTACTGCCATTTCTTCACTGTGTCTTGGAATAAGGTAATGTATCTAGCAGATGCATCTTGAAAACTTCTGCCTTCTCTATTTTTCAAAATTGTGATCCTACGATTATTTGAAAGAAAGTAAATTTTAGTGGAAAACAAAGAGAACATTTTGCTGGCTCTGTATCAATTCATGGGTGGTTAACAGTTCATTAAAGAAATCTGTTAGATAAATCACACTATTTTTTATATATCTACTTTGATTCTTGTGGGATTAGATATAATTTTTCTGTTAACTTGCTTTACAGTGACAGCTCTAAAATTTAGAAGTGTGTCATGAATGTAGTAGGGTACATATGCTGAGGCAGGAGTAGGTTTCTTTGGATTATCTACTGGGAGCACTGCCAGGAAGAAGCAGTGGGGGGATGCCTGGATGGAGGATGAAGCAGCAGTGAGCAGATAGTAATCAGGGCAGAAATGTGCAGTAGGGAGCTGCACACCATTGTTACCTTCACATGGCTATCCCTGAGAGCTGGGAATTGTCTCCTGTTGAGTGCACTATGGTCTTTCACTTGGCCATTGCCTTCTTGCCACTGCTTCCAACTTAACCTCCAAGCCTAGTCCTACCACTCACTCTTCCTTCCTCTTGTTCCAGGGGCTCCTTACTGATGTGTCCTCTGCTGAGATACATTCCACTTCTGTTCTTTTCTGTCCTTAGCTCCTCACTCTAAAGAACTATGATTTTGTAGACTGTGTCTGTAAGATGCTAAAGCAGACCCATTAAAAAGGTGATGTTGGATGGGCTGCTGTTCCACCTAAACAATTCCATACAGTTAAAAAATATTGCTATAGACTAGTGAAAAATCACCCTGGATCAGATTTCTGTTCAGCTAAAATTCATGACGTAACTAGGCTGAGTTTGTTTCGTGGAATAAAGGGATATACATTCATGTGAAAATTATTTGGCATGTCTGATAACAGATTTTATAGCTTATAAAATATTTTCAGGATCTCTTGGTACTTGCACAGAAAGAACACAGAATCCAGTGAGATTTCCCTGCTTAAATAATTCTGAAATAATATACTTGTGAGTAGCAAGAGAAATAAACCAATATTGTGGTATTCCTACATAACACTTTCAGACTAGTCCAATATATGCTAGTTAACTCCCTAGAGATATTACTGAAACATGGGTTGAGGAGAGATCATGATTAAGACTAATTTCATTACATTGTTTATAAGGAATAAGTTTGTCACATCAGAGAGAAGGACAACAAATAACCCCCAAACAGTAGAACAGATGTCCTTACTGACTGGAAAGATTTTGTTTTCTGTTTAATGCCAATGTGCACTATTTATTTGATCATAGGATTCCCTGGTTTTCAAGGGATTCAAATCTGATAAAATAGACTGCTCTCCTTGCATGGCTTAATTTTAGGTTTTCAGTGAGATCTCTGGCACCTTAATAAAACATTGCCTCTGCCCATATTGCTCTGCCTAAAATTAGGCCCATGTTGCCCCAAATTAATACATCTGAAGCACAAATAAGGATGTTCTGTTGATAAAAGAGCAGAAAGGAGGAGAAATATGTAGGGCAAGCTATAAATACCACACAGGATAATCCCCTTAAGAGGAAGACCCATTTCCATTTTCTAGTAAGCATTTTCAAGCTGTGGGTAATGATGGCTGGAAAAATTGTTGCCCAGGTGAAGACCTGTTCCTAATTCTTCTTAATTCTTCAAGAAGACTCAAGGTTAGAGCTGCAATGATTTCTAGAACATGCAGAACTTTCATAATGGATTTGCTCTTAATAAGACCTGTAGTGTTTTGTGTGGCTTTTTTCCCCTTCTAACTGTGCAGGAAAATGTGTTTTGTTCTGCAGAAGCACTGATCAACTACATCCCTTCATCTCCTTCCTCTGCCCCACAAAAAAAGAAAAAAAGGACTTTGTAGCATAGTAGGTTTTTTTCCTCTGTAGTTGTAGTGGACCACAGAGGGCTTGTCAGTAACAACTATGCATATATATTTTTATATAAGCCTTGTTATTATATGTTTGTGTATAATATATATGTACATGCTTACTACATGCATGTGTATTTATATTACATGTACATAGAGTTGTATAGATATGTATGTACGTGTGTGAGAGAGAAGTCAGAAGATGGTTTTTAAACTCTGTGGAAGGAATATAAGGCACTGCTATTATTCCCAGTATGTGTCCATTGGGAAGTATTGTTACACATTATTTTTGACTACTAATGACACTTTTCAATATTGGCTCACTTCTTCAAGCAAAGACATGATACTTGTTGGAGTTATTAAATTCATTCCACTGTCCTTTATTTTCACCCTGATATTGTCTTGCCCCAGCTAGATAGTGGTGCTTTCATACTGTCAGTTCAAAGTTTATATTTCTCTGGAAATGATACCTAAAATGCACAGATCCAAACACTCTGTGATTGAGCATGCTGCCAGCATAACAGATGGATGTGACTGTTGGCAACCAAGAAGCCTTATGAAACATCAGTATCAAATGGTTAGGGACAGCACTTTTAATTTAAAAATACAGAATCATAAAATTGTCAGGGTTGGAAGGGACCTTAAAGATCCAGTCCCAACCACCTGCCCTGGGCAGGGACACCTCCTGCTAGATCAGGTTGCTCAGAGCCCCATCCAGCCTGGCCTTAAAAACTTCCAGGGATGGGGCTTCCACCACCTCTCTGGGCAACCTGTTTCAGTGTCTCACGACCCTCATGGTGAAGAACTTCTTCCTAGCGTCCAACCTAAATCTACCCTTCTCAAGCTTGTATCCATTACTCCTAGTCCTATCGTTACCTGGCATCCTAAAAAGTCCTTCACCAGCCCTCTTGTAGGCCCCCTTCAGTTATTGGAAGGCGACAATAAGGTTAGATATATGTTAGATGCTCTGGGTTTATGCATGTGATGGAGCATAATCTAGTCAGGTTGACTAAGTTGTTGTAAATTTTAAACTATAGTTCTTGTAGGTATAGTTTGAGTGTTATTTGGGTAACCCTGAGCTGTTTTATTTCTGTGTCTTCAAGATTTATATTTAGTTTGCCCTGAAAAAAAAAAAAGCATCTTGCGGACCTGTGCTGACTTCATAGACCACTTTGTGTATGGTATGATATCAATATCATATCATATATCCTGATCCCTTTCACATGTCTAGATTGTTGTGGAATTCATTGCAGGGATTGATTTACTCTTGTATTATAATGTCACGTATATCACTGTGTTTCAGGTTGTGTCCTTTTATTGTAGCTAGTTTAATCACTCTGAGATAGGGTGCCATTTTGTAGATAAAACTGACCTACTGTTCTTTTTCCCTCCTTTTCTGTCTGACATATAAAGAGAAAATATTTATATGTAGAAAACAGTGACAGTTAGGTATTTAGAAGATTCTGCTGGATAATTATCTGTATCATTTAGTTTATAATTGTCTTTGAAAACAAGGCAGTAAAATAACCCATGTTAAACCACACTGATTTTCGGTAGGGTTTTGTGATCCTAAATGAGGTAAGTGCTTTAAAATATTTACCTTCAGAAATGAACAATAACTTTTTTTTTTTAAATGATTGTTTGGCTATCTCACCAAATGCAAAAGACAAAATACTTAGAATTCTCTGCTTCGTTATACCTGTCAAGCATAATCCCATAAAACCAAGTTCCTAGCCTTTTTTATCATGTTATGTTCTTTCTGTTAATTTAGTTCTAAGAAGGCTTGCTACATCACAAGGTGGGAGTTACAATAGTATGTGGAAACTTGTGATGTGCAGTTTATCTTCAGATAGTGTTCATATCCAGATAAATGAAAGAGGGAATGTTTTGTTTAAGAAACAGAAGCAAGGTGTTTTGGAAATAAAATGTACAGCTTATAAAATCCCTGTGATGTGTTAAATTAGCACATTAAATCCAATCCCATTAAACATTTTAAAGCTAAAACCTACTTCATATTTAAAAATAATGTCTGAGAATAATTTTTTTAATCCCGACATAGTTTAATTTCAAACTCTATTAGCCTCTGAAATCTAATGTGCTATTAATAGAGACAGGCAAGCCAGGAGATAGCACGTAGAAGTGTCATTCAAAGCAGGCAGTTCCATGTTCTTATCATAAATGTGCTGAAATACCAGAGAATGTGCATGAGGAATTTAATGGAATTTCTTAGTGAATTCTTAGTGACATTGGTCTCAAGGTTCAAGCAGTCTTCTGAGTTTGCATTTATTCTGATTCTCAAGCATACTTAAGGATGCCAGGAGATAAAAATCACAAATCCTTAAGAGTACATGAATATAAAGTAAAAAGAGAGATAGGATCATTTATAATGCAGTGTCAGTATTTCTGATTTTAAAACACCATCAAAATCCTTCCCACCCATCATATTAATAAGAAAAGACACATATAACTGCATGAGAGAGTTTTACATTAATTCAGGTTTCATAGAATTGTGAAGGTTGGAAAAGACCTCTAAAATGATTGAGTCCAATTGTTAACATAACACTGCCAAGTCCACCACTAACTCATGTCCCTAAGAACCACATCTACATGTTATTAATGCTTCCTGGGACAATGATTTGACCAATCTAGAATATTTTTTATATTAGACTTGAACCATAAAGAAACCACATAATTATTGATCATGTTTTGTTTACTAGAGGCTCAGCTTGCTCCTTTTTTTTTTTTTTTTTTGAATACAGAGAATTAGAATATGGTCTGGGGACAGAGGGGTCACCCTCAAACTGAGGAATTAATAACACGTATAGTACCATAAGGACACTGGAAGAGAGGGAGGTGAATTACTAGGAAGAAAATTCAGCCTGTGGATTTCCAGGGCTGACTGCAATTCAGAAGCATAGACACTTACACTCAGAACTGGGATTAGTTATCAGGGAGTTCTAAAAGTCAGGAAAACCTGTTATTGCAGACTTTAGGAGAAGTATGCCAGCTATTGTAATTGTAGGTATCTTTCAGGAGTTTGAGGAAAGACTTTCAGATTCGTTCCTTCGCAAACACCTTCTGAGTTTTTGCAGCAAAACACCTCAGCTGCATTTCAGCTGTAACATTTTTCATAATAGTGTATACACTATTTTCAGAGGTCCTGTGGCATCATATACTCCCTCTCTTACTGAAATAATTTTATTTGCTTTCAAAAAAAGCATCAGAACAAGGCAGGTTGGAAGTGGCAGAGCAATATGTCAGTGTTTTGTAGGATTCCATATCACAAATGAAAGTAGAAGAGTGTTTGATTTCTCACATCAAACTCACATCAATGTAGGATGACCTACAATGCTGCTTCTAAGCAGATGGTCAAAAATTGCTAATTCTAGGGGAAATATTCAGGCTGCATCAGCAGAGGTTAAAATGCTCAAATGCATCTTTTCATTCAGTGCAATATGCTCACAGGTGAAGTGAAGGGAGGAAGTGCTGGTGTAAAACAGTGAAGGGCAGTGAATGGGATATGGATATAAATCAGACAGAGTAAGCCATAGATTCAACAAGTGCTGCTAAGATAAGCTAAGCTAAGGACTGACACTGACAGGTACCTGCCAGCACTTGGGGTCTATGACTTCAAAGGCTGGGTAGAATACAGTAGAGGGAAGAAGAGATACAGGCTAGTGGGGAGTGAGGCTATTTTTTGTTACCAGAGTTTCTGGAGTAGATTTAAGATTTGAACATTGCGCTGCAGATGTGAGCTTGAATAAGATGTAAATTCAGAAAGGGGCTATTACTCTAATCTAAGACCCGAGGCTGGCATGTGCCACTTGGTAACAACCTTTCAGGTTTGGGGTGAGCAAATATCACTAATCTAAAGATTAGAACTCAGATTGGTGTTAAGCTTCAGGTAGCGGGGTCATCAAGTTGGAGAAAAGCTGGCCTGTGCTTGGTATTGATGATGAAGGGTCATTCGATGCTGGTGGGACTAGGGGTTTGTATGGGACAAAGCATGACATGTTCATAATGGGCTGCTTGCTTGGTGTGATCATTGGGGGCTGTAATAGTACCAGCTACAGACTTCTGATGAGGCATGTTACAGGTGTAGGACACAGAGAGGACCACAAGATACTTCACTTCTTTTTCTAACTGCTAAGACATACTCCCTTATGCATACATAATAGCTATTTTTCTCTGCTACAGAAATTAAACCTGTTCAACTGCTTCCCTACAGTAATTCTAGGTCCAGCTGTTATTTTTTTAATCAGTAGGCTTCCGAAAACAAAATAGTGTGTAAGGCTGTCTCCTTGTCATGCAGCATATAAGCCATGGGTGCTGTTACAGAAGGAAATTCTGAAACTAAAGAAAAGTTAAAGAAATGAGGGAAGGAGAGAGAAAGCAGAGAGTACTGGGTTTACTCCTTTCGATTTTAAACAGTTTGCTTTTTAGAGCTCCAGTTCTGTAAATCACAAATCATCTGCTTAACCTCAGCCACAGTAACAGTCCTTTTGACTTCAGTGTATTTACATGAGTAAAATTAAGGATGTGCATGAATGTGCAAAAGTAAAATAAAGGTAAGCATGATGCTAATATGTTTATACTCTCTCACCCCGTTATGTCCTAATTCTGCATGTCTAAATCCAAATGAAGTAACACACAAGAACAGCATTTTAGTGATAACCATTTCTAATTTGTAGTTTCCCCTTAGGATTTAAATTAGAATCTGCTTTACAGATTGCCAGGCTACATTCTGAAGGCAAGTCAAGTCTTGCTGTAATTGCACGGGCCCTGATTTGTTTCCTAAACTACCTATCTCTCTAGTTGTATCTATTTTAGAAAATAAAGCTTGTGTTGGAAAGGCAGTAATCTGAAATCTTACAAAATCTCATCTGTAAGCATTTAGGCAGAGACAAATTAACTACTTTGAAGAAACACAAGCACCAACAGTCTTTGTTGGTAGGGGTTAGATCTCACTTTTCATTCTCTTGGAATTGATAGATAACCTAAACTTTCTCTCAAGGAAACCAAGCAGGACTTTTCTTTCTTGAAATGATCACTATGATACTATAGTAATTAACTGTTGTATGAGAGGCCCAGGTTCATTTTTCAGTTTTGATCAAAGATACTCATCTTCCTGGCATATGATTCTTGAGAAATCCCTAACAAACGTGATAGGATAGAGACAAAGGAGTAAGGAGGAGGATGAGGAATCTTTCATGCTGTTGAACTTGTTCCCCAAATAGCAGTACACACCTAGCCATGGTACAACAAAAAATTAAATGTCTGATCTTTTGTAAAGTGGAAAAAATTCCCTTTGTAACCTGGGGAATTAAAATTTTCAGAAATGCTTCCTAGCATGCATGGTCCTTTCCTATTCCTTGGAACAGCGTTATGAAAATCAATTCAAACTAGAAACATTTTATGAAAACTGATTCAAGCTAGGCATACATGTGAACAGCAATATTTCTCTGACTGCTGTTTAGATGCTTCCATTAAATGAATTGATGTCTATTTCTAATTATAGATAACATTTTTCATTGATCATTTACTGCTGCAAACTGTGGAGAATGAGCTGATTTATGCAAGAAGAGCCTTGTGGGATTATGTCAAACAGAGTATAGGCCTTGTGCTGGACCTCAGAATGTGAGTGGATGTCATATTGAATGAGCATTATAATCACAAAAAAAAGAACTTTTTTTCATTTTAGACTTTAATTGAATCACTAAGTCTTAATTTATTATAACTTCATCTATAAGAAAAAATTGCTAAGACTCTGGAGGTTAGGGAACTTTTCCAGAAGATTAAGAGTTGGTGGGTAGACAAATATTTCATAACGTGTATTTGAAAATCTTTTAATTTGGAGAGCTGCAGTAATTATAGCAGAGATTTGGTGCTATGCAGTTCAGGAAAGTTAGTCTTTGAGATAGTGATGGTATATACTAATTTCCTCTGTAGTTTATAAGTTCAATGCCTTTATTAGAAAATAAATTCCATTATTCCTCTTAGAAATACAACACCATGTGTGACAATTTAAGAAGTCATATCCATGTGATCACATGGGGAAACAGGAAGTATCAGACAATGGTATGCTGAATATGACAGAGATAGTAGCAAGCTTTTATGTGCTTGCTTGAAGCAGGCAAGTGAATAGAATGCAGTTATAATGCACCAGAAACAGCATTATTTCTTATCGATTCCTTTGAGCTTTCTTATCTTCTAGAGTGCCTGTGCTTTAAAGAAAAGCTTCTGCAAGTATGTTTGCTGCTTGCTGTGCTGATTTAGGACACCTGCTAACAGTTGTTTACTACTCATTAGGACAAATCATCATGGTAGTAACTGGCAGCCAGATAAAGACTGGGAGCCTGAAAGGTGAAGCTGACGTTTTCTGAAGTTCACTTGATTTTTTACACAGCAAACTACATGCAAATGATGTAAGTCTTTAAAGGGGTATTTTCCCTGTAGCCATTTTTGTCTCTGTGGCCTTATTAGATCTATAGTATCTCTGACCCTAGCCAGTCACTTGTCAGCACATGTCTGGGTGGGAGATGCAGAGTTAGTGTTCCTCACTAGTAGCCCTTCATATGGCAGAAGCCTGTAGGGAATGAGGTTGAGAAAGTCACAGCTTCATTTCTTACTAGTTTAATGAGGTTTGTGATAGACTTTGAAAGAGATCACTTGATTGATTTCTTGGCAGACAGCCACTGCAGAATTCCTCATTAGGATGTCTCTTTCAATCTCTCCTAAATTGCAGTGATCAAACAGCTAAAGCCTGTCCAGGATTGAAAAGAAAAGAAGTCAACTTATAAATTTTTTTAAGGACAGAATAAGATGAGCAGTTTAGAAAAAGGTTGGAATATAGTACTTGATTTTATATAGATATTGGTAGTTCTTATTCATGTATTGTTTAGGTCCATGATTTTTGTTACTTCATGTACAGTACAGCAAACTTACAGAAGATTGCTTTTTTTTTAAAAAAAAGAGGAGGGATGGGGAAGGAATTTGGTAAAGTTACACAGGATGGGATAAAAATAAGACACAGACAAAATCTTTGCATGTATTAGGTCTTTCTCCCTATTTTATGTTAAAATAGATAGATATTAAAAGAAATAAAGTATACATGGGCATTTCCAATTATTTTGCATTTTCCTGAATACTAATTATCCCACCATAACACTGAAGTCTAAGAGATGAAATTGCTATCCATGGTGTAAGAATTCATCCACTAGCCAGTTAAGAGCATATATCTGTGAAAATTGGGACATCTCAGCTATTTGAATGTTGGCAACATGTACATATACTCCTCTAGCTCTCAGTGTTTGCTTTTGAGCAGTTTGTTGAAGTCGCATGTGGTTGATTGTCTAGTTAGTTCAAATGGAATGTTTCCCTATGGGAATGCAAAACTGCTAGCACCAGATTTATAATATGAATGTTTACAATAATGTTTTAAACCCTTTCTTTTCCACTGCATTTGTCCATGGCTTAAGGGACGGAAGGGGAATCTGGATGTAAAGTAATTCTAAAGAAAAAAATTTTTCAAAAGGTTTCTGATGTTAATTAACAAAATTTACTGGACTGCTGTTCTTGTCCACAGGCTGAGTGGCTACCAAAATATAGAAAGGTCATACAAGAAGAATTTAGTCATCAGTGTGTCCCTCTCTTATGCTCTCTTACCTAAGGGTGCTTACCTTCCTCACCTGCCCATTGTTAAAAACAAAATGCCAGACTGAATGTGTCTGCAGTTCTTACTGATACTGCCTTCTAGAAGTAAATGGTAAATACCAATTGGCTTCACTACAACTGCAGCTCCACACAGTTCATGAATATTCACTAAAAGAGCAAGAATATTCATGAAAAGTAAACAGAAAAGAGATCAACTTAAACAATTGCCCTGGTTTCAGCTAGAGCAGAATTGATTCTGTTAAGGCAGTATTGCTTCCAGCCAAGGTTCCTTTAAAAGTGAGTGCTTTTATCTGAAAGCTGGCAGTATGTTTTCAAAAACATTAGCAACTTCTAATAGCTTAAGCCTAAAATGTTTGGATTACAACTAACAATTGTAATGTAAATTTCTGTGATTCCACGGAGAAGTCAGGAAGGGGGCAGGGTGAAAAGCCTGTGCCTATGGGAAGGAACAAGCAAGACAGGTGACCCCAGACTGACCAACTGAGTATTCCATTTCATACACGTCATGCTCCATATAAATTCAGGAGGCAGATCCCTCTGCTTCCTCTTTCACTTCCCACTAAGATATGTCTTGCTCCATTTTTACAGACTGCTAAGGGGCCATGCCTTTCAGCAGGTAATGTGGCAGCTAAAAATATACCCATCTCTGAAGGGTTCAAAAGCCACACTAAAATGCAATTAATGCTGCATAGCTCTGTTGTATTTTTATCATCACCTATTAAAGTCAGGGGAGCACATTTCTCCTCTGACATTGGCATCATTTTGGTAACAAGTGGCCCAGCAGACATCAGGAAAGCTGAGAAGGTCCATCAGCTCTGTTTTGTAGCATTTGGTACTAAAGGGCATGCCCTTTTTTAGGTTTTTGTTTTGTTTTCTTTGGTTTTTGATTGTTTGTTTGGGTTTTTTGTTTTTTTAACTCCTCTTGAGAAACATGTAGATGGAAAGACGAGATTTTTTGCTAATCCTTTCTGTGATCCATTTGAGCCAAAGTGTTATAAGAATTACTGCAGTAGTACTTTATATCTACAACAACATCTCAGTGTGGGCATGTTTTGAAGCCCGCATTTGTTGCGGTCAGGGTGGTCAAATACACTGCACAGGTTTCATCTTCTGGTGAAGCAGCAAATTCAAGTCTCTTTATTAACTACAAGTGTCATTTTATATACCTTTTCTCTAGTACATGTGTCTCTTTGCTACTGGTTACATATAACCATAATATGGTACCATTGGTTAGTATTTGCATATTGCCAAGTCATCTCTGCTTTGCTACACCCCTGCTCTGTGGTGCATTTTACTATCTCCAAGGTCACTTCTGACTCCTTAACCTCCACACGCATTATTTTTTTCTTATCTAAATTAATTTTTGTTCATCTATCACCTACTAATGTGCGATAGGATAATGCTAAATGAATCTTTGTATCTCCTCCTAATAGCATAAACTAGACAATTCAATTTTGGTTTTGTCAGTGTCAAGCATAACATCATCCTTTTCACTTTTCTGTGTATTTACCTCTGCAAATCCCTAGCTCTTTTTTGTTCAGAGTATTTGCCATAAGACCTCATACAAGCATTTCTTGCTTCCTTTTCAAAATCTAAGCTTTAATGGTTCTAATTTATTTGCAATTGAGCACCATAAAACAAAAGACATTTCCATGGTTTAAGCAGAACTCTAAGACAGTGTAGGTTGTTCCCTCCTCAGTAATCTCTCTTTGCACTGATCATCTGTAGCAAGATAAAGCAGAGCAGTATATCCTCTTCTGCATCCATTGCTAGTTTTCTGTTCTCGAAATAAGTCACTCTCGTTTACCTTAGGTTATTTTCCTTCTTTTTGTGGCTTGTCTTTTTTAATGCTCATGCTCAAGTGTAACAAAAACAAACAAAAAAATGAAACAAATGGAAGTAAAGATAAAGTGAGATACTGAAACTGTGTGATGATTCCTAATTGCAGTTTTCATTATGTTAATAGCAATTACTCATGTCAAATCACATGGGACATAGACGAATTCATCCTCACTATTAATATAGTGAGCTTTCTGGTATGCAAGTCATTCTGAACAATTAACAATACTTATTTTTGTTGCAAAGAAATGTAGGGAAATAAATAGTTCTAATGTGCTTCTTTGCATATAATTAATTCCACTGAAAAATGTCACTAGGTACAAATTTTTTATTTTTTTAAAAATAGAATAAAAGATAAAATAAGTATTAATCTCTGTTAAAGGGACAAAATGCTATAAAGCTACCACATTTTGAAAATGGAAATAAGTATATATCTATTTTTATAAATGGTTAGTAGTCATTTTAACACTAAAAGGCACTCTGGTGGCAAAACTCACTCTTACATTGTTATAACAGCACTATGAGCATGTCTTATGTAAGAAACCTTTCCTGATATAGTTGTGAATAGCGTAGATATTTCTATTCTGTATGATGACAGTAGTTTAAAGAAACACATTAGGAATGATGCTGCTTCTCCATCTGAAATAACAAAGCCAAGCAATTAATACAGATTCTAGCAAGCTGTCTCTGTGGCTGCTAAAATTCTAAGCAGCATCCCAACAAGAAAACGTTTTTTTCCATAGGCGCAGAGAAATAATAACCAGGATTTTGTCAAAAGCTCATCGGGATGCATTTGCCATAATTTATAAAAGTAAATACACAATAAAACTCTTCTCATTATGAAATAATTTTCTGTGTATTTCTTCATTTTCTCAAAATATCACTTCCATGATGAACTGTGTAAATGTATGTACTCTGGTGAATGTTCTGGAAGACTGTAGGCTGTTGTTATAGATCTGGGGAGGTCTGAGGAGCTGTATCAGCACTCTTACTTTAAGAGCAGGATGACCCATACTGGCTAAGAGTATTCAAAGTTAGAGGGGAGGAAAGAGTTTCTTCCTCACTCCTAGTGTTTAGTTGCTTATCTGTCTCAAGGAATGGCAACTAATAGTACAAACATCAGGGGACAGCAACAGAAAGGTCTACCTTTCTAAGCTGCTTGGTACTGGCTTAATACTGTTGATACCGAAGTTATAAGGGAAATACCCTGCAATTTTCTTTGGGGATAGAGTTTATCTCTTTTTGAAGGCTTGGGATAAATACATCAAAATAGTGGATGTCTTAGTTGGTAATAAGTGTGATACAGCTGTTAACAGAGCTCTAATTCACATGCAAACTCTTTGACAGGGACATGTGGCTAGCACAAGCGATCCTGCAGGGCTGGCTGTATTGTAGCTGTCTGGAGACCAGAGTGTTATTTAGCTCCACTGGTGAGTCTGGTTTGGGGGCTTTGTACTATGCCTAGCCCTGTATATGTGCAATATAAATAAGAAATCATCAGATAATAGTGCTGTTCATCATGGCCTTCTCATTTGTCTGCCTGTCTTTTCATTTTCTCTGCATCTCCTGTATTTTCACTCCTGCCAGGCTTTATTGCTTATGTTGTTCAATCAGTACATCAAATACTAAAGGTGTAGACTGAGATAGATATAAATCATCAATGGTTTTTTTGTTGTTGTCTTGGCATCAATAGCCAGCTAAATAATACTATTCTGAGCAATTTACTAACATCAGTTGATGAGTTTGTGTGCACCAGCTTTGACATGTTAGATTGATGTATGTGAAGTGAAGGATTTCTGATTTGGGGAGCCAGAAAGAATCATACCAATTTCAACTCTACTTAAAACGAGATTTTTATAGAGAAATAGAAAAGGACAAGATTAGAAAGAAAAGGTAGGAACACTTAAGAGTTGATCCCAGCATATTCCAAGCATTGCAAACACCAATGGAATGTTATGGAAATCGCGCTAACTCTTCACTTTAGATTTATTCAGATCACAGTGAAAAAACAGAGAAATTAAGAGGACAAATTAAAATGGGTTGATTGTTCTTTAATGATAGTATTACCCTTAGATCAAAGTAAAAACTAAAGATTCAAGTTAAAAAGCTGATCCATACATTAAAAAATGCAAAATTTATTGAGATTACTTTCATCACACTAATGTAAAGAAAGCCTTAGTCTGTGGCTCAATGTTCATTAGTGAATCTGTGTGAAGCCATCAAGTAGCAGTACAGATTTGCATCTTGGCAAAATGTGAACGTTTTGGTTAGTTTGGCTCTTCTGCTAGCTACAGGAAGCAGTTGTAAAAATTTGCAGGGCTTCAGAAACAGCTCTAGGGCTTAATTATTATAATGCTTTAAAATAAGGTATTGCAGACAGCTGATCCCAAGCCCTGATAGACAGGCTTGTATTAGTTTATTTTTTTGCTTTCTGTTAGTGTATATGTTTTTGTGTTGATTTTATATGGACATTCTGCTTTGAATTGCAACATTTAGTATTAGGATAGACCAAAGAAAAGTCCATAACCAATTTTATTTACTAGTAGAGATGTAGCCTTTATCTCTTGTCCTTCTTATCTAATGGTATAACATATTATACCTTCATTGCCCTTTCTGGTTATTTAGCATTCTTTTATACTACTATCCCTTCCAACCCTTCTGAAACTGATGACATGATATCTTGGTACCACTTAGTTCTTAGATATCTTAACAGTATACAACATGCAAGTCCTTCCTTTGGCACCTCTTTATTTCAAACAACAAGCATGCAACATATGCATTTCTTGCTCTACCAGGGAGTTTCTGCTTGCAGAAATTTATGTAAGCATCCAGATCCCTGCTTCACTGATAACTGCAGGGAGACAGAACTGAGATGTGGATGTTTTCTTAGTTTTACCTTGTTTATATGCTATGATCAATTTCTAGTGGCTTTTTAATCTTTTCATTAGCACCCCTGTACATGTATACATACACTTGTATTTTCCCTTCAAGTGGATTGCTTTTGGTGTACTGTTGTTTGGGTTCTTTTCCTTCCAGTTTGTCACTACACAAAGGACTTTGGTTGCCCTAAATATTCCAAAATGGGTAATACTTAATCTGTTTAAGTCAATTTGTTAAAGCTTATCCTAATTGTAGTTATATGCTTTTGTCACTTCCAATTTGGTTTTTTAAGAAATCTTTCAAGGACTTTGTAAACAATTCAGATGATGTTGTTTTGTCTTTTTTTTTTTTTTTAGTGTCATCTCCATTTCCATTTAACCTGCAGGTAGCCCATTTTTAAATAAAACTTTCCAGTTACCCTGTGTTTGAGGACCCTAACATATATTTCTTTTTCATCATTAGTTGAAATTTTTCCAATGGGTTGCAATTTTTCTGCAGTGAATACTGTGCAGAGTCCTTACAGAAATGTTGCAGTGTGCTTGAATATGCAATATATACAGGCTCCCTGTGGGAGTTGTAAATTATTGGTATAGAAAAATAGTGAGATGCAGGATGAATTGTAGATAAATAAAAGCTAAGATCAGGACAATTGGAAGAAAAGGATGCTGTGGAGACCTTACTACTACTTTTTATCACATCACTTATATTTTAGCAGCTCTGCAAATGCCTTGTAAATCCTATGAGGGAGTGTGTGTACATCATTTATACAAGTGATCCACAGTACCGTTACAATCCATTACTGTTGACATCCCTGTGAGGTTGATAAAAACTGTTTAATTAAGGTACTGATCATCAGCTATTGCAGACCAGGTACCCCAGATGGTATATACCAGATGGTATACCCCTGATGATAGATGTCTTGAACATACCCCGTTCAGAAAGATGGGTGAAACATCAGTGACAGTGTTACAATGACAGAATGGCCCTGAGCAAGTACTCCCATACTGTGTGTATAAGTGTGTCTTGGTTTGAATCTGATCAGAGAGCTTGCAAAAGCCAATCATTTTTCCTCATATTTCTTACAGAAGTGAAATTTCCTATATGGTAAAGAGAATATACAAGTTCAAACATATAACTAGCCTTACTGGCTTTAGTACACTAAAATCATACATAGGTCCAATCACCTCAGTGATTTAGGACTTTTGTTTAACCCTCAGGGAAAGTTTTTTAACATTTGTGTGTCTTCTGCTAGACTAGATAAAGTGATAGTGCTATGCACAAATGAAGTTAAGATAGTAAGGTTCACAAAAAGCACTACTAAATCATTAGACTCCTTACAAAGAAATGATTACCCTAAGTGGTAAAGCTATAATCTTAATTGTGCTTGGGTGTTCTGATCAATATTGCCAAAACCGTTTCTTCAGTTTGCTTAAAGGTAATGCCACAGCTGTGGTCGTCAGTGCAAAATTGAAACAAATACTATATTCCACCAAAAGAAGAGAAAGCTGGAAAGACACAGAGTTTTTGAAAATAATTTCCTTTCCCCCACTGCTTAAGTTTATGAAAAATAGTGTTGGTTCTTATTGCAACCAAACTATCATCTTTCAAAATTTATGAGCAACATTAAAGATAGAAGGACTGAATGGATAGATGTTTAACTACTTTCTGCAATTAGAAGTTTTAAAGAGAAGGAGGGAAGTGAGTTGAAGAGATGTGGATGTTCTTATCCAAACAGACTTTGCAGCCAAATCTTTGGGGTAGCTTTGCTGCAGAGGTGAACACTTGATCTGAGCAGAGTCTTTGGTTTTTGCTGAGCTCTGCAACAGCTTTCAACACCTGAAATTCTCAGCATGGAGGCCTTAGTAGAACAAGACCATAGCTATGTAAATTGTTCCAGTATTTCTTAATGCGACCTGTTTACCCATCATTTTCTTCTTCCCATTTCATTTGGAAGTGACAGTCCCTCTTCTTCCCTAAGTACTAATTTAATTATTTCATAATGTCAGCATTAAATGCGTACCCAATCAACCCCAAAAGCATAACAAAATACTAACCCTTAAAAATTAAACTCCTTTTCTGCTTTGACTTTTCTAATTCCTGCAGACACTAGAAGCTTCAAACTATATTATGCTTACGCTGATTGCAGCAGAGCTGTACATTTTTTCTGATGTTGCTTGAATTCTCTCAATATTGAAGCTGCCTCACTTATGCATTCCCAGATAATTTAAGAAATGGTGGATTAGAGTATTTCTTTCCTTTTTTTCCCCCCTTCTCTTTTTCTTTCTTCTTTCTCATTACAAGACAGACATAGAGGCATTAGAGCATGTCCAAAGTAGGGCAACAAGGCTGGTGATGGGTCTGGTGAGTAAGTCTTAATGAGGAGCAGCTGAGGGAACAGGGGTTATTTAGTCTGAAGGAGACTCAGGGGAGACCCTATCACTCTCTACAACTACCTGAAAGGAGGTTTTAGTGAGGTGGGGGTGTCAGTCTCTTCTCCTGGGTTAGCAGTGAGAGGGCAAGAGGAAATGGCCTCAAGTTGCACCAGGGGTGGTTTAGAATGAATATTAGGAAAAATTTCTGCACTGAAAGGGTTGTTAGTCATTGAAACAGGCTGCCCAGGGAAGTCACTGTCCCTGGAGGTGTTTAAAAAAATCTATAGGTATCGTACTTAGGGATGTGCTTTAGTGGCATGGTGATGATAGGTAGGTGGTTGGAGCTGATGATCTTAGAGGTCTCAGGTCTCTCCCAACCTTAATGATTCTGTGATTCTTTTTTCTTCTTTCTAATTCTTTCTTGCTTGCTTCCTTGCTTTCTTTTCCTTCCTTTGTCCCTTCCTTTGCTTTCGTTCTTTATTAGGATTGGACAGGAATAACTTAGTTATGCTATAGAGTGATTTTGGTCAATATTAGTTGAGTCCCAAGAACATTTTCCCACCAAGAAATTTACACTCTTTTTGTGATGTGAGTCAAGCAATATTATTATTAACTTCCATTGTTGTTATTGTGGAGCCTACTATACAATTTTGGAGACATCTGTAGTGCAACTGTTAGTAGAGTGGACTAAATTCTGATGAGAAGAGGTCAATACAACATCTGTCTTTCTTATTTTGCCTACACAGTAATGCACAGTATTCTGCTACTTCAGGAATCTCTGGAGTATAACATAAACTGAGATTTAATGACTTGGAACCTGCTGTTGCAACTGATATTTTGACAAGCTGCTAGCCTGCTGTAGCTTATGCAAGACTTCTTACTTTTTTTAATCATTCACATAGAGTAACTATGTTGGCAGCAGATTTTACATGCCAGTTTAATATATTTTCCAAAGTGAACATCTCAAGAGAAAAAAAAATGGTGAGACATGCAGAACTGAGAAAGTCGTGAATATCTGACAAGTCATCCAGTTTATTTATTGTATTATACACATGAAATGTTTTTTGATGTGAACTAGGATATTAAAACCCATAAAGTTCAGCTGAAATAGGAGTATTTATTTATAACATTTCCATTGTCTTTACTGGATGTATAGACACAGTCTTCCAAAACTATTGGTTTTCACAGAAATCAGGTGTCACTGTATCACTAAGGATATAAATATTAAATGTATGTTTCTAGCTAGAGGTGGTCTAGAGAATATTGCAGGCTGTATGATGTCACTAAAGCATTTTTGTTCACCAGTGGCAAGCTTCAGGGTAAAACTAGTGGCTACAGCAGTTTCTTGAAATGAGACACACCAGGGTTTAAGCCGTCCCATTAAAACATGTCTCAGTGTTTTAGTTAAAGCTGCTTGAAGCTCCTCCTAAGTTTCACGGGTTGTCTGTGAGACATTTCTCTTCTCATGACACTATTAATGCTTTATGAGGACAAATGTGTGACATGCATCAGGAATAACAATTGATTTTGTAACTGAAGTCATAACTCCTGATGTGCCTTGATGAGTTACAAGGAGCAGACAATGAGAAGTTGCCATGAATGTCAGTATATCAGGTTTTGATCTTGCATAAGTCTTATCACAAGGTTATGCCCATGTGAAGTATATGAAATCACTCTGATCCTACATGGCACTCTGATCCTACATGGCTTTTACTGAGATCTGGATGTCATAGCTTTCTCTGTCAGTGCATGGTGTTCTTCTCAGTGTAGTTCAGCTAAATGCTGCAATAGCAGAGTGTAAACTATTTTTAGTTAATGTGATTGTTAAAAAATAAGTTTCTCTGCTCAGTCGAAACTGCACAGGCTAGATGTAATCAAGGAAAAAGCAGGACTTAGCCTTCCCTCTTTGCATTACAGTTCTCCTTTCTATCCTCTTTTTATCATGAGAAAATCTATGTATTCAACATCCATGAAGTGTATGCTGTAAGCAGGAAATACTGATGTTTGGACTGGAAGGAAATGTACACTCTGACAGGTACTGAATGGAAGAGCTGAATCTGACTGCTCACTTGACAAGCATTTGCTGTCAATCTGAGTGTAATGCCTTATGCCACAATAGCATAGAGCTAGAGCTGTTTGGGGAATGATAGAATTGTGAGTTTTGGCTATCAGAATAGTATTGTAAGCAGCGATTCCTGGGTGTGCAATGTGGGCAGAGTAACTGGAGTAAACTGGCAGAGAAAATACATTTAAAAAAACCCACCCTATGTTACTCTGTTTTGGAAATTAGCTGTATTCTCAGAATACTGTTTTGGGTTTATTTTTAAAGAAATACAGAGAAAGAAACTTGAACTTAAAGACTAATTAATAAATTGGTCTCTGCTTTCCTCAGGAATCAGCAAAATTGATGTGTTTCTTGCTGTTTCTCCTATAGAAAATAGCAGTATCACCAGATTGCTGTAAATGTTATTTAGTCCCTTAGTCCTTAACTATAGGATTGCTTACTTGCCATTTCAGCTATGATTAAAGCTAGAGGGAAATATAATGTATACAGGACTTCTAAGTCCCACGTTCCTTCAGAAATAGTGAACTGAATAGTGAAGTTGAAGGATTTCAAGTTTCTTAAACATATTTGGTTTACTTTTTTTCATCTATTCTGGAATGTGAATGGTGAAAAGTTCTGCTTATGGTCTTTTTAGTAGAGAAGATTCTGGGTTTGGGGCTGCCATCGTTGAATGGTAATGTAATAGTTAAAATGAATACATTAAATAAGCATGGTCAAAACACTGTAGCTGACTTTATTCAACTAATTTCTCTATCAATTAAAAATAGATTGGTTTTGTTTTTAATTGCAGGGCACTTAGCATATTTGTCTTTTCCCAGCAGTTTGCTGGTCAGGTACATTCTCTGACCATAGTTCATTCAATAAATCTCAATACAAGTGAATTACTTCAGAAATAAAAAGACACATTCCCCCTCAGAGTGCTTTCCTGCAGAAATTAAATATTGGCTTCTATTCTAGAAAGCCTGTGACTGCCAAAACTGTTCATGGGTTTGGATTTCTCCCCTGACCAAACTAAGATCATCTAGAAAATGGGCCAGCATCTGCAGGTGCCTTTCACAGACAGTCTTTGGAAACTTAAAATCAGTCTGTCATGCCTGATGTTCTTGGACAAAATCAACAGGCCAGATACAAACATAAAAGTTGCAGGATGTTTTCTTTTTATATTATAAAATTCAAGGCCAGATTAATTCTGCTCTTCTCAAATAGATAGAAATGTTTGTTTGGCAAAAACACTGGTGTGTTTGTGTTTTAAATCCAAATTTCCATATGCAACCGCTATGAGTTTAAAATCTTTTCAACTCATTGTCAAATAAAATGGGAAGATTATGTCACATTTGATTCTGACATAAGCAATTTTAAAGCTGACATCATCAGAGTACTGGGTAATATCCATTTGCCATCTAGTTTTTGCTCTGGATTCTTTCTTTGAGACATCCATATGCAGATAGACTTTGCTGCAAACAGGAGGATGTGAGAGAGGCAAGACTGAGACAAAGCATGTGATACTACTGTATTAGTGTGGTGAAAAAAGCCCTTTTGGACTTTGTCACTGTTGTGACATTTTTTCACTAGTAGAGTACTTTTTTCAGAAGCAACAGTATTAGCTGTATCTCCTAAGAAATATAGAGACCTGTGGGGGGACTGTCACAAGTTTCCCTCTATGGTTATATTGCTAGCTTTTTCATCAGACATCCAGATTATAGAACCTCATCCAGAATTAGTGCATGAAAGCTGCTTCCACATATTTTTATGTGCTACTTCAGTGCAATCTCTGCAAGCCATACAATTAGGAATAATCAATACAGAATATTATAAATGTTTCCATCGTCTTAAATTTAAAATGTGGTTTAACATTACTCTTAATTGAACATGCCATTAAGCAGATGCTACCACGCTTCAGACATACATTTCTCCCATTTGTACTGAGTCTACTGATCATGTCTTTGAAGTGAATCTGTTCAGTTTTAGGTATGTTAGAAAACTGGTTTATCTGTGGGTTTCTGTCAGATCTGTGAGCTGAGCCAACTCACCTTGTTGGCTGTGTGATCATGAATAAGATCTGGTATAAGAAATACAGTGGGAGAGCAAGGCTAGGGATAAATTTTGTTTTATTTCAATTTTATTTTATTTATTTTATTTTAATTTTCTATGTAACTGTGCAGTCCAGCATGGCTACTCATTCTGATTTGTTATTATTCCCCTTTTAAAATCAAGAACATCAACCCGTAGTAATCTTCCCTTTCAGTATAAACTGAAAAAAGCTTTGTCTTTGTTTTTTGGGGGAATTTTTGGTCACCCAGGCTCTGCTTGTTTTCCCCTTATGCCTAATAAATAGAAACTGTCTTTAGCCTCAAAGGAACCAACGTTTAGATCCAGTTTTTGCATCCACCTTTATCTTTTCTTTGTCAAAATTACAATAACTGAGCATTCCTGTAATTCATACAGATTCTAGTGTTTTCTGAATATTTGAATTGTCCTGTAATTAATGGCAACACTTCTTAAAGTCTATTTCTGTGTTGTACAATTACCTTTGCTCAGTCTGCAATTAACTTGCTTCCAATTTTGAGTGTCATCTTGTTCTTATCTTGTGAGACAAAGAGAACAGAAGTTTGAGCTACCTTCATTGCTTACACATCTTAGTGATATATCTTTTTCAAAGAAACAGTCTTAGCATTTTTAGTATCCCTCTCCTTGGTTATCCATTAAGTTGCCTTTTTTTTTGTTTATTTTTTAAATGAGATCATGACTAATAATGAGTGAGTTTAATAGCAATCAAATTGCCAATTTAGACAGCTATCTGAATTTGAAATGTTGGTTTCCCCAAAAGTCAGAGAGTTATATTGAATATACAAATAAGATACTCAAGATCCATTATGCTGGTATGGGAGCAAATAATGATATCTTTAATGACATATATATGTATTCCCAGACTACTCTTTACCCAGTTCCTTTTGATTTCTGTATTGCAGCCACATATTTTCCAAGGGACTTTATTTAGGCACCTGTGAGGAAGCCCAATTAAGTAGAAAAAATGTCATATAATGCTATAGGTTTTGTAAGTAAAATAAGAAATAGCTTTCTTTTTTAACATAATTTGTTGCAAACATGACTTATTGAAAAAGATCATTTTCTTTTTGCTTAAATGTTCCTGTGCAAGCTGTACTGTAGGCTGTTTCCACTGCGTAATGCATATTTACTAATGTTTTGAATGACATTTAAATGAAATGCTCTTTCCTTTATTACACTATTTTAACTGAATGTTATTACAATTTATACAAAGTCCCATACCTCTTTGAATTATGGAGAGGAAAACCCTTGATTTCAATAGCAAAGTGTCACATATCCTATTTATGCTACTGTCATAGTAAAAACGTCCTGCATATTTTAATTTGCTTGGTTAATATACATCAATCTCCCCTGTCAAAGAGTATCAGTTCTTTCACTCAAGAGATTCATTAGAACTTAAAAACTAACTGCCTGTGATCCAGAATGATACTTTGTCTCAGCTGCCATGATAAACATTATGGTTTGCAAACCATATTTTCCTTTTTTTAACCTTTGTTGATATCACCTGTTAGTGATTAAAACAAGCTATCACTGCCAGCTATTACAGTGCAACAGCAGAGGATTATCAGGAGCATTGTTAGTCCCCAGCAATGAAACACACAAGCTTAGAAATTTACACCACTGTCTCTTAAAACACAGTTCATTTGTTCACGTTTTCCTAAGAGCAATTAACAGCAGGCAGGAGTTTTAATGAAATAAGCTGGTGATTCCCACAGGGACTATTTTTAATGAACATCACTGAGAGGCAACAGCTTCAAAGTGTTTACATTAAGACATGATTAATAACAAAGCTGTTAAGCTACACATTGGGTAAATACAGACCCAAATTAAGGGCTAGTCTTAATTAAGTAATCGTATTAATTGGTATATTGCCTGCTTAAGTAAATTTTTGTGGAGGTGTTTGTTTTATTTAGGGAGTAGTAGGGCTTAACCTCACTTTCACTTTTTCCTGCAGGATCAATGAATTCAGTTTACTTCCTACACAAGTGTAACTTCCAACAATGTAATGGTCTAGTGAAGTGGGATTGTATGGAAACATTTAGAAATTTCACTTAGAGTATCTATTTATGACTAGTACTTGGAACTCTACAAATGAGCTCTTAAGGGAATTAATTAACTTTCTGTTAGGGTTAAAGAGGACTGTTAAACATACCAGTGGAAATTAAGTTTTGTGAGCTTGTTATAAGATCTGCCAAAAGTTTAATAATCAGGTGCTTAATTTCTGCATGACTATTGAATCAAATATGCTCTTGTAAAAACCAGAAATTTGATTCATAATTATAGTTTTATCAAATACAGAATGTCTGATTTTAGTTTTGATGTGTAACACTTTATTCTAGGTTTCTCTGAATTAAACAAAACCCTTGAGACAAGGCTAGGATTTTTCCACTCTTTCAACATCTCATATGTTTAGAGTCAAAGAGTAATAATATGTAATTTAAATCATGTTATTCTGTACAAGCAAAACCAAATGGCTTGCAGTTGTTGGAAAAATGAGGATGAAAAAAACCTTAAGGAGCTCTTTTGGTGCAATAATTATCCGAAACATGAGATGCATATTTAAGAAACTTGTTTCGGAAAGAGAGATTTTTAGAAGCACCTAAGTGATTTAGAATCAAAACCACAACTTGATATCAATGAGATACATGCTTCTACAGAGTTTACATAAAAAAAATATCTACAACATGATGAAATAAATGCCTGGATTTTTAAAGATGCAGTATCATTGTTCTACAAGACTCCCAGATGTTCTATAAACTGTATTGTGATACAATTTCATAATTATTGGCAGCACTGAACACAAACTAATATTTGACTTTGCTTGCTTTAAATATTGATGCAGTTAATGTTCTCTTTCATATGTTTCAGTAACCTCAGTCATGATTGTCAGTCCTTAGACCGAGGGTGCCTTGATATTTTAGCAGATTACCTGCAATGCTCTTCACAGCACAATGGCTTTAATCCGATTCACTTACCCCCTGGCAAGTTCTGAAATCAGAAACAGTTATGCTTATATCTCCTGACTGAGCAAACTAAATCTGCTGTTTTGATTGTATTGTGTTGTTACAGTCCTTTAGAAGTGTGACACTTTAAAGCAAGAAATATACTGCTTTCATTATGAAACCCCAAAATCAACATAATCAAATGGTAATTAACATTTACATAAGGTGACTTTCCAAATCAGCATGAATTCTCGTATCTTGGCTTCATAGTTCTTTCTTTATGGAATGCTTAAGCATTGCATGTACACAAGGAAAATCAGTTTAATGATACTAGGAGTTATTTTTATTAACAGGGACTGTTATTCAGTGCAGAGACCAAGCAAGGTGGCACAAATGAAAGTATAACTGAAGTAGCATTTGTGATCTGCACTAGAGTTATAAAGACCAAGTAATGCAATAATACATTATACTAATGTATGCACACTGATGTATGTACTGATACATGACTGGTACAGTGTGCTAAATGTTGCTGATTGCTAGTGAATGAACTTAAAGCTATGCATATGCATACATTTATCATACTGGTGCTTCTTCCTCTGAATTTACAGGTAGCTGTGTTTTCTACACTGTTTCAAACAGTTAAGCAAACCCCTATGCCTTAAAGCATTGTGTCATTTTTCTGTTTTAAGAACAATTTCCCAACTTGAGAAAGGCGAACCTGCTTTAGCAGGCAGGTTGGACTAGATGATCTCTAGAGGTCTCTTCCAACCCTACTGTTCTGTGATCCTGTGATCATTTATCTTTATAAAACTCTGTTGATCCTGCCACTGGGCTCTAAGATCTTGGTGATCTGAGGTTTTTTCATAGAAAGAAGAACATAATCTTTGTGTTGGTAGACAAAACCCTAATTTTAGGTCATGCTGGGGGAAGACGGATTGTTCTCTCTACCAGGAAAGGTTAGCTAAAGAAGAGGCCTGACCACATTAGATGATTTAGTCAATTAACCCTTCAGATTTGTAATTGTCTTGTCCAGAACTTCTCCACAGTTAGCTAACGAAGATTTTTTTTTTTTAGGGCATTGAATTGTTAAGGTAATCAGACCTTAACAGCAAGTCTGAGCCTGACAAGGACTATTGTCGGCATCATTCATGTTCTTTATCCAATATATCACCCTCAAAACTCTTCTTAGGAAACAGAATTTTACATTTTTAAGCTACTATGTTCAGAATATTAAACTAAAAGAGTGTAAATATTTCAAATGCTAAAAAATCTATTAGGGTTTGACTAGAAACTACTGAAGGTGTTATTGACACTTCTTTATATTAAAGGTCTTTCTCTTTATAGATGGATGAATATACATGTTTATTGATGATCTAGGTCAATGCTGAGTAGATTTTCTAAAGAGCATTTCTATTTTTTATTTCTATTGTCTGTTCTCTATTTTTAGATGTTTCTATTTTTAGAGATCTTTTTAGTGAAGTGTTATTGTATATTCAGTATTAGTTTCGTCCCAATTTTGTGTACTCAAGTCTTTCTCCTATGTCTGACCAGAGGGAATTTGTTTCCTCTTGCTGCCTTAGTGTTTTGTTTTTTTTTTTTTTTGCTTGTCCACATCTCTCTGTGTTAAATTTAATTTGTTCAGCCCCTTGCTCTGTCTATTCATAAAGCTTTATCACTTTTTTTTTCTGAGATCTTTTAGTCTTCTATAATATTTATTGGCTTAGGACTTTTTTTTTTTTTTTCCTGTATAAGTTGTCATTAAGGTAGCTCTGATTTAGGCATTGGTTTTGTTACCTGTAATGTTCTGTAGTGTATTAGGCACAAATTATTGAGCTTTTTCCTAAGAGCTCACAAATATCTTATCTCTTAAATATCTCAATGAACAATGGTTAAATAAACAGATTAAATGATAAAATATTTTAACAGCATGTACTTGTTTTTCTGTTTGGTTTGGATATTTCTATCTATCTACCTACCTATCTAATCTGTCTGTCTAATCTACCTCTTCAGTGGCCTCTACATAATTTCTCAACATGGAAGTGAAGATCTGTAGTTGTGTTGTGTACACTCAGAAAAACTAAAGCAGATCAAAACTCTTCTAATGGAAT
This sequence comes from Bucco capensis, assembly GCA_013396975.1. Classification (NCBI taxonomy): domain Eukaryota; kingdom Metazoa; phylum Chordata; class Aves; order Piciformes; family Bucconidae; genus Bucco; species Bucco capensis. The sequence continues at coordinate 430,119 of VWZO01000248.1, read as the reverse complement.
ATATCTACTTCTAAAATTTTGTACAAAGGAGTGCTTATTCCTTAAACAACATCTTGTGCAGAGAGCTTTTCCCTTTGAACTTTTGTGAGTTGACTAAAGCTTTGTTACAGGTCTCGCTGGAGAGGACTGACACTCAGGTTGCTGACAGAAGAACTCTGCAGATAGCTCGAGGGGATTTCTGCATCACTTCAGCTGCAGCTATGATCAGGTTTTTAAAGTTCTCCTTGAAGATGAGCTGTAACAGTTTGAAAGGCAAACAGTTCTGGAAATGTCTGTGGAAGAGAGGAAAGGTGGAAGAAACCCAAGCACCCTATCTCATCCCTGCAAAGAAACTCCCAACAGCTAGTGACTTGTCTAGAGGACAAATGGTGAAGTATTACAATCAAGATCTAAATATACACTGAAGACATTACTTGGAGCTTCAGCAAAAAATCCTATTAAGGTGAGATTTTATGTTGTTAATTGCTTGTGTGTTCTGGAATAGTACTGTCATTGCAGAGGGGAAGGGCATAGCTTCAGCTGTCATGAATATCCCATGGTCATGAATGATACAATAATGTCCTTATTATTATAATAATTTATGTTCTCCGAGAGGCTTTATTGTTCAGTAATGACTCAGATTATCCATAGGCCTCATATTATCAATCACAGTACAAATGGCTATGCTTGAGAAAAGTTATTGCCAGCTACACAAATACGTTTTATCATCTAAAGCTACCAAACTACTAGAGTACCCTTATGCATGATTAGCCCTGAGTTCTGATTATTAACTTCAGTGCCAGTTAGGTGCATGAAAAGCTAAAATTAACCACAACTTGGAGGAAATGCTTAAACCTAGATCCTAATTTAAAGTTAGTTTAGCTGTTGATAAAATAGTCACGTGTCTGTGACTATGCAGATTGATACTAGCTCCTTACTGTCAGTTTTACTCTAGGAAATCTGTGTTGTGATCTAAAGAACAGATAGAACGCTATGCATTTCTACTCTTTTCATGCCAAAATGATTCACAAATGTACACCTTCCATGAAAATGAAAGAATTTTTTCCTTTATATTCAAGTTGAAAATCAAGACTTCTCTTACCAGGCAGTCTTCTGCCCAGCCTACCCTAAGTGGGGCTATTATTTTTGTTACCTGTGTGCAGGTGATACTGAAATAGAGATACTAGCTTTCCTCTGCTTCTAGTTGTGCCATGCTGATCTTCCCTGACTTTTCAGCAGAACCTGATGGGGCCACAAAGAGTGTTTGGATAGGGAAATTTGGAGGAAAGATGGAGGAAGGAGATTAGCTATCACTAGAGAGGAAAGCCCAGGTTTAAGTAATAGGTGAGAAGGTGACAGACTGAGTGGCTAACAAGATTGAAACTGTGTACTAATACAAAGATAAAGAACAAGAACAGAAAAGCAATGATACAAAGTGGTTGTTTATATGGAAATAGAACTGGGCCTATGCCTACTGTAAAATTTCATTTTCCTGAGCCCAGAATAGAACCATAGATTCTCAGATTTCTCCATTTCTGTGCTTGTTAGCAAATTGCTGGGAAGCCCAGTGATCATCCTATGGAACTCTGGTTTTCATCTGTGTTAGTGAAAGTATGAGATACTCCACAGTCATAGAAAACTGGGAGGAAGTCAAACATTTCAGCACTGCTTATTACTTATATCAGTGAATTAGATCAGGCTACATAATGGAATTTGTGTTTAGGATTCCCTCTCCCCCCTGCCCAAATGTTTGCAAGCAATTTCCCTTGTCAATATTTTGGAGATGTATATATCCTGGTGTTATCCTAGGCACTTTATAATCCTATAAACACTTCAGTTCCCAAGAAAGTACTATTCTACTTTAAAACAATATGTCAGTTTCTCATAAAGTGCATGAGCTTGTTACTGTGTGTGGTATGTTTTTCTCACACTGTTGCCAAGTTTCCCTTTTGAGAGGAGAAGCCCAGTTGTTAGCAGTAGGAAGCACATGCACAAGCAGTTCAAAGCTTTAGTATTGTAGAGCAAATATCCTAGTAAGCTTCCTTTGCTTTAGGTTCTACTTAAATTATAGCTGATTGTAACCTAGGTTTTCTTTAAAGCATTCAAGAAAAAAAATAGGTAATTTTTAATAAAGTTTTCTAATATTCTATTCCATTGCCCCCTGGTAAAGCCTTATAGTATTTTTTTTATTTTGCTAATTTAGCAAGTTAAAAATAGACTTTGTTACATCAGAGCATTTGGGGAAGGAACATAAATGGAATTTGAATCACAATGCAGACAATACATTTTTAAAGTGTTAGATGCTGTATATATGTGCAAATTAATTATCAGCAGAAAATTTTAACTCAAATGAAGTTCATATTTTCAAAATATGAGGTCTGTTTTCAAACACTTGTCCAACCAACTGGTAATCAAACAGGCAGATTTTACTTTTACACTTTTTTTACTTTACATTTTTTACACTTTTACCTTTTTGCTAGTTTTCCAGTAATGAAGTTTATTGTTTCAGTGGAATAATTCCTAAAAAAATTGACTACCACAGTTCAAGTTAGAAAACAAACGTTCATATTCTAAATGAAAGCTCACACAAGGTGAAAGCCAAGCAGTATCTTTCCTTTTCAAGCATCTTCACCATCCACAAGTATTCTGTAAACTGAGGTAGATCATCAGCTCCACCTGTAAAAATTCATTCTGCAGTGAGATGGCATAACTATAATTAAGGACAGAAATGACTCTACAATATGTATTCTAGTTCAGGTCCTCAGTGGGCATAAATCCACCTTCAGTGGAGCTATTCTTATTTATTCTTAGTGCCTGTCACACAGCTCAGAAGCCTGCCAATACTTGTGGAGAGAAAAGAAAACTTGGCTCACTTTCTCGTGAGCTCTTAAGGCTAATGCAATTAAAAAATGTATTGTTTTGCCATTCAAGTAAAGAGATGAGACTTGGAGTACAAAGCAGAGAGTGGAACATCTGAGTAGGAAGGTGACACTTGAACAAGATCATTTCTTCTAGTGGTTCTGTGCTTGTAAATTGTGATATATTATGATCTAAAGTGGATGGCTAAAGTTGTGATTGTAGGATGAATTCTGTGCTGCTCTTGGCAGGGTAATTATCTGCCAACAAGATGCTGTAATATAGGATATCAACCACTATTACTGTCTGGAGTTGCTGCTATTTCTATTTTTCATTCTTGGGTATTTTGTGTAACCACTAAATCTGTTGTCCTTCAGCTTAGCTGAATTTTTTTTCTTATTGGTTTAGCATAGCTGCATTTCACAGAGTACAGGCAATAGTGCACTATAGATATGCTATATATTTGAAAGAGTATATGCTTCAAAATTACCCTATGAAAATAGGTTTATGAATCTATAGAACAAAGATGAGACTTCTGGGATGATAGCAGTTTGTACAACCTGTATTACAAAAGCACAGACAGAGCTTCTGTATGCTAATTTGATACCAGGACACCCTTTCTTCTTTGTGAGCATGTCTCCCTCCTTAGATTTCCAATCAGTTGAAAAGGGATCTCATGCCTAGGCTACCTCCTTTCTCCTATGTCACTATGACCCTGAGTCCTTTGTTCCTGCGTGACAGAAGAAACCATCTATAAAGTGTTTTTCTTTTTGTAGCCTGTATTCCTCAAGTGGGCACTCAGAGTAGATGCCCTGCTTCCCCTGGCCTTTGCATGGTTCTGATGAGTCTTTTGCATGGGTCTAGTATGCTCTAAACAGTTTAAGGCACAGTATTTTTTCCCCAGATTATAACATCCCTTTGTCAAACAAGGAAGAAAAAAGCTTAATCTCAGTTTATTTTTTTTTTTCTAGGATACTTAGTAATATTATGAGTAAAAATATCTATTAAGGAATAACATTCTAGAAATCCATGGGAAAGAGCTGAATTAGAGTCTGACTTCAAACATGTAGCAAAAGAACAGACTATAAAGCTAAGCAAAGGCAGTCTTGGAGTGACTGCACTCTCTGATACCTGTGCACGAAAGGATGGTCAATCTTTTACTGTCAAAAGAGAATACATTGGGAAGGCCTGTATAAAAAAAAAGTCAATGGCAGCTTTTCTCTGAAATGAGGTGAGTTGTTGCCACTCTAGACTTCAGTAGACAAAGAAAGAAAATCTGCCCTCCTGATGTTCATTATGAAAAAAGTGGGAGTTTACCTTATGAAGATATAAAATGCTGGCGATAACCAAATATGAAAACAAGCCTTTTCACATTGCTTTGCTTTTTAGATGAAGTAATATGTTTAGGGTTATAAGTCTTGAAAATGGCAAATACTAAATAGCTTTCACTAGGCCAAACAGCATCCAAACCAACAGATTCTTAGAACAGAATCTTCCAAAAACAGCATTGCATTACAGTGCTTTTTTAAAAGAGCAAGCTCTCTATATTTCCTTGAAATATGCTCTGTCAATGAAAAATCATATGTAAATCATGTATATAATTGCTTTTTTTATCCAGGCATCATAATTTAACAAATGAGGCTTAGAAATATCAGGAGAAAACAAGAAAGTCAGAATTCAAGTCTCATCATAATTTTTGCAGTTCTCAACATTAGAATTTGCTTTTCCCTTACTTAGCTCTTTTGTGTTTATTCAGTTTATTCTCGGGAATTTGATATCACTGCTGATAGCTATGAAAATTTGTTTCTTGCTGTTCTGAAACGTACCTGAATCTTTTGGTTTTGTTTTAAATATAGCTTGCTTTAATTTTAGGGAATTCACAGCCTTAAAGTGTAACTATATCTCTGCACTGAAAAAATCAGATTGTGTTTACTTGACTCTTTTAGGCAATGTAAAAAGAAAAGCCTGGATCTGAAATACTTGGAAATGAAAGCTTCTACATGCATATACATCTGTTACATTCCAAGATCTAAGCTCCATGTCATCTTAACGCCTAACAACTATTCCTGAGCATCAGTAGTTATGACTAAGTAGAATGACTAAGCACTATGCATGGAAAACAGGTTCTTACATGTGTATTAATGGAATAGAAAGACATCTGTCTGTAGAACAGTGGCTCAAAATAGGAATTGAGATATTTACTAGTAATTTTTTATCTTCCCAAGAACTATTACAAGACTCAGATGGGCTTCTGTTTTTCATCCAGTGCAAGGAAATGAATTGATTACTTCCTGAAAAGGTTGATCAAACAAGTCATTAATTCTTTCTCCTGAGAGGGAAATCAAATATAAGTAACTTCTCCTCTTAAATACTTTTTTCCATATCATTCAAATCCCTTCAAATAGTTGGCAAGTAAAAGCTCTCTTTTCTTTTTTTCCCCACAAGAACAGATACAATATGGGCAGCTGCAGTGTAAGATTTTATGAGGACCAAAGACTAATTTCAAAGATCAGATAGGTTCCTAAGTAAACATGCTGAAATTCACTAAGGCGTCTGGCCTGTACTTCTCCTTGAAAGCATAATAACTCAGGGTACCCTTTTATAGATTTTATTAAATTGAATAAACAAAAATAAGATAAAGCAAGTATAGTATAAAAAACTACTTTTGGTACTTCTGGCTGAAGTGAGATAATTCTAGAGTTAATAAACCAAAGACAAGTAAGAGTATATCCATATAGCAGGGAGTTAATATTACATTATAACCAGAGCGTAATGTTAGTCAAGGCATCAGATGATACAATCACTTTTTAAACTTTTATATAGAAGTGGAAGATAACTTTTCATTTACATTTAAACACAACTAAATAATTTGATTAAAAGCCATATTTCCAAATTATTGCCCAATATCTCAGGGCACAGACAGATGGTCATGCTAATCCTCCTTAATGCCTTAGCTGTGGAAGCTATCTATATACATCCTTTTAGCTCTCAGAAAAAGAGGAAAACACACCTGAAATTAAATTGATAATGTTACAAAAAAAAAAATAGAAAAGGAAGATGTAGAATATTAAGTTTTAGGGGAATAATTAGTCACAAAGCTAGCTATGATAAAGACGAATATGATACAAGAACTGATAGAGTTAAGCCATTTAAAGAAATGTCGGTGTTTTTTATGAAAGCTCAACATTAAACATGAAAAGCTTGAGGATAATAAGGTTGGCTCAAGAACAAATGGCTATTACCTGGCAACAAATAACTTCAGCCTGCAGATGAAAAACTCTGAAGTGTAACAAGGATTTATAGCAGAAGAATATCCTTGGATCTTGCTGGAAAAGTAATCAAATACTTTATATTTCCAGGGGTTTGACTTTTATTCTTTCTATGACAGGTGTTAAACCTAGAGAGCAGGAGCAGTGGTTTCTTAGTGAAGTTTTATTTGCTGAAGGAACTTGTTTGCCCAGTTGCTACCTTAGCTTTTAACAAATGCTGAACAAACTGAATGGGCAAAACTGCTTGGTCTCCAATAATGTAACTCAAACCAAAATAATGCAAAGTTTATGCTGACATCATTATACAAAAAAACCTATAGTTTTTTTCAAAATGGCTGTGTGCCCTGAAATTCCCACATGACCAGAAACGAAAGAGCAATGCATACTTCTGAGCTTGAGTCAGAAATTAGAGCATTAGCCTTCATTTCTCACAGAAATGCAAGTGCCAAGCTATGCAAAGGCCTAGTACAATGCCAAGCTATGCAAAGGCCTAGTACAAAGCCAGTTGGCATCAGACACTTGTTGACCTTGAGACCTGAGCTGGGAACTAGAGGAGTCAGTTCCCAAAAAAAAGCAAAGTACTTGATTTTAAAGGAACTTCACTGAAAATGAATCACAAACTAAATGGTGCACTCTAAGTATTCCATCAAAAATACACATAAGTAATATAATTTTATGTTCCATTGGGAAAGATTACTGTTGAAATTCTAATAAACCTTATGATGTGAAGAAATACTAAAACATGGCACAGCCTATTAGGGCTAAATTATCCTTCTGCTGTAGATGTTTGACTGGAGCAAATGCATGTCTTTGTATCTTTTCTGAAGGTAGGTCCTTCAGCAAAAATATGAGTGTTCCTGTTATTATGTAGTCACTAGCATAAAGCTGCCATTTTTCAAATATGTTAAGGGGATGCACTTAGTTTATCATCCTGCTTCCAAACTTGTTTGTATTCTATGGTTACATAAACCAGTCTGATTCTCAATACTTCTAGATGCATCATTTCTTAAATATCATCATTTTGCTTGATTTTTCTGTGGCCACAGGCAACAAGAATATCCAGTTACTACAAAGAAAAAGGACTATAGAAAAGAATAGAAAATTAAAAATTACTGAATTATTTGTCTGTTATTTTTACAGACTTAATCACTTAGCGAACTCTGAATGAAAATGTTGAGCTGTATATCTATATATAGATTAACAGATCAATACTGTGTATTCAAGAACCTGCAGAAACTTTTAGTTGCTAGCTCTGCGGGGTTATAAAAAGAAGAAAATAAAGAACTGATGAACTTTTGTATTACATAAACATTGCCCTTGGATGTTTTCCCAAGGTTTTATTTAAAGGGATTGAAGGCAGTATTAGAGAAAATGAATTTCCACAGAGTCATGACAACACAATTATAATTTTGCTCCTCAAAAAAAAGAGAGACCTGAATGATATCAGGAATGTGCACAAGCCATTTCTCTGCTTTCCATAAAATAAGTAATTTGACTTGAAGACCCACTAAAGCTTATGGAAGCCATAATTTTCTGCTAATTTCTTTGCACTATTGCATTTTCACTTCTGAGATTTTGTTTTTATGTAAGGGTTTCTACAACACTATATATGTAGGATCAAGAAAAAATATTCCTTATTACGTTAATACAGTACTCTTTAATGTACATTATTACATTATGTAATAATGTATTATTACATTAATAATACAGTACTCTTTAGAAGGTATGTTAAAAGAGAATCTTATATTGAATTTAAATACATTTAATAGCAACATTTGAGCAACTGGGGCAGTTACATGACAGGCCATAGTGGGATAATTAATGGATTGGTATTTTCTTCATGGTGTTTTAAATGTTAATGAATTTTGAAGGATTTTATTTTATAGGTCATTAATATCTTAATGGTTTAGATGTATAGTCTGACAAACAGAGATATTTTTTCCATAATGTAGTAAGAATAAAAGCAGTACCAGCAACATCTATAACCTACTAAGCCTTCAATAAAATAGACAGACCTAAGTCATGGTATAAAATGATGCAAAGAAGGATGTTACTATTTGTAATTTGAAGTTATCTTAAAACTATTTTGAATATCTAAGCCAAATTCCATGTAAACCAGAACTTCCCTGGTTTCAAGCACGTTTGAACAGTCAACAATGAACATTACAGCCAAGCACCAAACATTCACACTTGATGCTCTGTGGAAATTCATTTTCTCCAAAGGAAAAGGAATAGAATTCTGTTACAATTCTTCTCTTTCTTGGTGAGTACTCAAAAGTTGGAGTCTGAAAGCATGTTATAAAAGACACCTATGCAAATAGCCTAAGTCAACATTTGCAAATATGGAGTCCAATTTTAGCAATTCAGATCTGTATTTTAGCGTTTTAATTGGATGACCTGATTTTGAGAAGTGCTGTGCATCTACAAACCTGATATCAGTTTCAGTAGGATCATCAGGAACTGATTGTGATTCCAAATCAAACTGGGTAATTAGACATCTACTTATAGAGATGTCTAATTTTAAAGAAATGCATGTTTCAAAATACTTCTACAAATGTATTTTTACAGCTGTTTCCTCTTTACAAGACTTATGTTAGGTTCCACTGTTCACTTTTTCTATTTCTTTTGGCTAGTTCTTGTGCTTATCAGTATAATGGGTGGATATTTACAGCCTTAAAACTCTTTTGAACAAAATCTTGCACCTACAACACATAACATAATGCTTTTTGTAACGAGCAAACCTTTAAGATGCAACTGAGGTCAGAGTCTCAGGCCAACTCTATCATTCAGTTTTCAGTGAAACTCCAATAACCAACTACAGCATAACTGCCTTGAGAACTCCCTGCCTCAAAGGCTATCTGACCCTAAAGCTCAAGTATGTTCCACTATCTGAGCTGTGGGCTGAGTGTGGCCCAGTCATTGCTACTCTGATTTCTAATAGTAGTGTAGGAAGTTCAGACTCAGACAAAGGTTAATTGTGATATGAGAAATAAGTTTCCTAGGTGCCATTTTTAACTGGGGGCTCCTTCACTGGCTTTTCAGAACAGGTCTACATCACGAGGCACAACTTTTGACTCTAACTTTATCAAAGTGTCCAGCTCAGAAGTCCGGACACAATTAATTCTGGAGCCTTAAAGACTTGCCCAAAGGACCCCTGTTGTAGTGAGTAGTTGAAGGAAGAAAAGGACAGAATGTGGATCTAGGTATTATTTTATTTCTTACATTTTTTATACATACAGTCCCAACTTCTATATGTGTCTTAGATTGAAAACCTAATTAATTTTAATTACTGAATGGAGTAGAGATCAGTAACTGTCCATTTATCCTTCAGTTGCAGGATTAGCCAATTGCTGTGCAAATCAGTTAGAGGCAGTAGTGGGAGGAGTCTGACCTGAATTAATTCACATAGGAATTTAGCCTTAGCTAAATTATGCCAGAACAGTACGAGAAATAAGTAAGAGAGGTAAGGTAAGATTGACGAAAATAATAATCTTTACTGCAATGAGTTGAGCAGCTTTAAACAAGTAAAGGATTGTATATTGAAAAGCAGTAATAAAGGCAGAATATTTGAAAGAAGTCCCTATGGAGTTTGCAGCCTATGTATTCAGTTAGGATGTTTTTTCCTTTCTTTTTGTTTTAGAAAAGCCAACTTTAGGATTATTTTATGAATTAGTCTCCCAACATCTAAATTAGCATCTTTATTTTTCTGTTGTAGAATGGAATACTAAATATGCTAAGCCTTCACTTAAATTATTTGTTTTATATAACTCATCATAAACCTCTGGAAAATACCCTTCAGTATAGTAAACTGTGCATAAGAATTATTTGATATTTTGGTTCAAGGCAGGAACTCCAGTTACGATACCTTATTTTGAAAGTTTTTATTGAATAGGTTTCTTCTGTGACTGTATCTCAGGATCTTAAAGATCAGGTAAACGTAAATTATTCTTAAAGAATTTTCAAAGATCATATTCAGCTACTTTTTAAATAAAATACTGGAATAGCTTAATTAAATGCCAAAAGAATGAGAAAAATGCACGGCTAGAATTGGCAAATTCCAAAATTACAGACTGCACAGCAATTTTGCCTAATCTATACTGTGTGCTTTTTTTCTATTACTTTAACTAAGGGCAAATGAAATTATTCCAGTACTTTCTGATTAACACATACCTATACGTATGTTCCCATTGAGATCAGTCTAACTACTGATGTGAGAGTAAGTTCTTAACATTGCAAAAGTTGCACAAAGCATTAACAGTGCCTTGTTTATATAGCATAAATTAGATTTAGATGTAATTTTAAAGGCACTAGAGGTCTTTACAATTAATATTTCATTGATTTCAGTGACAGGTTACTGTTGCCTATAGAAATAAAAGAAGATCCTGGAGTAAACAGATGTTGTAAAAAAGCAGTTACTTACTGGATCTGAATTAATTTTGAGAAAAAACCTTTATTTCCTGAGTTAAGACAGAATCGTTCAACAGTATTATGATATTTAGCATTTTCTACCTCTTTTGTATTTGTATATAAAAATAATGAGAGTACTTCCCAAGCATATTAACAAAAGCAACTTTTAATTCTATTGAAAAGGGTATTGAGGTCAGGCCATCATGGGCCAAGTGTCTGTAAGAAGTTGTTGGGAAATGGTTCTCTGCTTGTGCCAGATGAACTAACAAAGTAGCATCATGTCTTCTACGCTGTGATGCAAAGCCAGATTAAACTTAACTCTGGTTAAGTTTAATTTAAAGCTTTTGGAGGATGTATTGCTGTGCTGCAGCACCTCATCACTTTTCCAGTACACTGTAAAGGTAGCTTGAATGCCTAACTTAGGGCTGTGTCTGCCATTTGGCTTAGGCCACTGACAGTTTGTGGGTGTTTATGCTTTTCACTGGAAGTAGATATTTGCATTTTCCATGTGAAAACTATTCCAGTCATAAATCCAGTACCGTGCATGAAATTGTATCTGTGAAATTATGAAATGTTGTTAGTTTCTGTAGGCCAAGTATCTTTATGTGATAATGTATGCTTCACAGATTTAGTGTTACTAGTTCTCTAATAGCACTGAATTCAATGAGCCTGTGTGTTATGTGATACTGTCCTTAGTGGGAAAAACACTGATACAATCTAACTTTAAGTGAAAGAGCTAACCATCTTGGTATGACACTCACAAGGACAGGACAATCTCTGGACAAATTCAGTGATACCATAAAGAAGGTTTGTAGAGAAGTACTCATATACCATAAATCAGATTGTGAAAATGCAATGAGACAGAACTGCTGACTTCCACTTGAGATCAATAATAGTATTATTAATATTATTCCTTGTTCCTTATTATTCCCTTATTCCTTATTGTCCTAGAAATCAGTAGGTCTAGATAGCTCTTTTTGAAGAAACAAGAAGCATGAATGCTAAAGAACTTAGTAAAATCTGTGGAGGAATATCAATAAAATATGCATATTTTTTAAAGTCTTCAAACATTCCTCCAAAAGAGTTGTTAGATTTTGCATTCTTAAAAAAGTTCTTCTGTGCTTGTAATCAAACTTCTGTGAATTCAATGCAGTTTTTGACACAGCTGAATCACAATGAAAATGGGTGAGAAACAACTTATATAATGGAATCATGTCACAAAATCATTGACTGAGAACAGGAAAAATTGGTATGTATGTATGTTTGTATAAGGCAATTAATGTAAGCAAACCATTCTGTAGAAGGGAAGGAGTAAGCACATTTTCCCAGTCAACCTATATAATGCATTTATACTATCTACTTAGAAACATTTGTTTTCTGTTGCCTATAAAATTCTTCTTTCTTGATGTAATATGCATCAACATTGACACCCAGTGGTCAGAGAGCCTTAAGTCATGTTAATCACAACTCACTTTCTATGTCTAGTTTTAACATTAAAACATTAAGACCCTGAATTTAATCTAATAATTATGCTTACATAATTATTATGCTTACATGCATACAGACACGCAGGTCTAGGCCGAAAGAAAGAGATTTTTCCACTTTAAAATATGGATATTGACAAATGGAGATATTTTCAGCAGCACAAAATGGCATTTGGACATCTGTCTTCTTTTGACATTCAATAAGAATTAGCCCTTATCAGGCTGCAAAAAGAAACATGTTCATACCAGTTACACAAAATTACTTCCTTCTAGAACTATAAAGTCCATAAAATCCACAAGTGCTATGTCAAAAGCAAAAAAACAAGTATATTTATCTCCTTATTTGACATGGTTCTCACATCTGCATGTACAGAGTTGATGTGAACAACAATTTCCTAAGGTTTTTGTTCTTTAAGCCAACATGATTGAATGAAAACTGTAGACAGATATGTTTGCAAGAAGTGGGACAATGCTGTAAAACAGAGAAAGACTGTAAGGACTGAGAAGACACATAGAATAATAGCACTTTGCATAAATGTGGTAGAAGTCATCAGGCAATGAAAGAGACTCAGTGCTCTCTGTGAGAGCACTGGAATATGAACAAGAGTTGTGGCCACTGCAGTGGCAGAAAAATAGATTCTGGTAATTTCGGGGGGAACCCCACCTATTTGTATTTCAAATACAAACAGAGTTTTAAGTGCTCTCCATAACAGGAGCAGGTATACCTAGGAGGTGTATTTGTTACTGCTTATAGTTAAATAAATCAGCTAAAATTATCCAATGAGTGGTGTTAAGAATGATCAAGAAAGAAAGTGAAAATGCATGTGACAAGTAAAGAATAGAAGAATGTTGATTGTGTCCTTTCCGTTCATGGATCAAACTGTGTGAAGTGATAATGCTTAACTAATACCCATACAATACTTATATTTTATCATTCATATGTGATTGTATGTTTAGCACATATTACTGTCATTAGAAATGTATCACAAAGGTGCCTTAGTTGTTTTGTCATAGGACATTTCTCCCATCCCTTTCACCAGCTTTATTGCCTTCCCCTGGATGCATTCAAATACCTTCACATCCTTAAATTGTGGGGCTGAGATCTGCACACAGTACTCAAGGTGAGGTCACACCAAGGCTGCATACAGCAGGATAATCACCTCTTTTGACTGGCTCATTGTGCTGTCTTTGGTGCACCTCAGAACGTAGTTTGCCTTCTTGACTGCCAGGGCATTGGGAACCCTGCCTCTTTCTGCCTACTTAAGAGGCTATGGAAGAAAAAAAATTATCTCCTAAAAGCTACTGCTTCTCTTTTTCAGTTCTTCTTGCAGTAAATATCAGTGTCAGTTTCTGAAACATTTTCTTCAGTATATTTTGGAAAATGATCCTGACATTGGATCAATGAATACAAATACTATGATGTACAGTGCTTATAGTCATAACAGCTGTTAGTATTTTATTCACTGGTACCCCAAAACATATTTTTTGTCTCTTTTGCGTTTAGGTGAGACCTCTCTTTTAGCAGAAACTAATCTCACAACTTGAAAACTGACAGTGACACAGTGTAATAATTTTGTTTTCTAAGTAGTGCAATGGTACTGGAAATAAGAGCAACTACTTTAAAATGGAGAGAAAAAAAAATCACAAGATGCTGTTTCTGTGCTTGCTTGTGAATGTCAGAGATTTAAATTCCCTCTTTCAAGGCAAAAATACACAGTATATTTTCTGTATGAGCAGCCAATTTTAAAGGTGACCATGCCAACTCCCCTTGGAATTAGAAGGCAATCTTATTTTCATAATTATTAAATTCTTGGGCTTTCCATCCTACCTGTTCCATAATATAATTAAGACCATACCTAATAGCAGCAAGATGAGTCTGCAAAACCCTATTCTGCCAGATATGCAGAACTGAGCACTGCGTGGGAAGTGTAATTGCTGAGCACTCTGTAGAGCATTCACTGCTTGACTCTAAACTAGGAGGTGCTGCAAACAAATTAGAATACAAGAGTACAACTGAAAATTATCTAGAAAAGTAAGAAACCCCCCCCCAACCTTAAAAAAAATTGAAGGCTGTTCTGTGAAGACAAGTGCACAAAGTATCATGCTTTTTGGGATAGGAGTAATCAACCACAAAGTAGAAGACGGAGTATGCCTGGCTTGGCAGTAGTTTCATTGAATCTGTCATTCTGTTGTAAAGAGGAAGAAGAAAAATACCAAACTCTAATGGGTATAGTATAGTTTATACTCTTTTTTAATATAAGCCTAAAAGAAGTTTATCTTCAGACTGCAATATAGAGACAAAAACTTTAATTTGGAGAAGGGAAACAGGAATGAGTAGGTTAGAAAAGAAGATCTTTGGGAAACACTTACAGAAAGATTATTTTGTTTAGACAAGTAATTTATAGCTGCTTTACTGTAACCTGCAGAACTATTTCCTGTCAGCTGACTCATTGCAGCCATAAGATTGTTCTTATCCTGCCTTACTTGCAAAAGCCTCAGCTTTTGGCTTAAACTGATTTGATATATTTTTCTTCACAGCTGTGGGAGACAGAGAAGTTACCCAAGGTGAGTTGGTGAGTGGGATAAACACATGACCCGGGATAAATTTGCTTTTTTTTCCACTGGATGCACCTTGAGAAGAGACATAGTAAGTTTTCATTTGTTAAAGATGACTGCAAAGAGTAAGAGAACTATTAGTCTCCATATTCATTGTATATAAAAGGAATGGGTGTCAATAGCAGCATGAAAAATGTAGGTTAGACATTAAGAATGTGTTTCCCAAACTGTAAGGATTGTTTAGCACTGCAGTGGATTTTCTAGGAAGGCTTTATAATTCCCATCAGTGGGAACAGTTAAAAGTACACTAGAAAAGTATCTATCAAGAATTGTTTTGGTGTAGTTGATGTTGGCATGATGATTTTTTCTGGAACGTATCTGTTACTGTGGTTTTAGTTGCAAGGAGCTATGGGACCAGATCTGCTAGAGGAAGTCTACACTGGGAAGAGCTATGTGTTTCTTATCTGACCACATGCAACCCACCCCCTACCCATCCCCCTTACTTTTAATTGTTTAAGATCAATGAAAATGAGAACCTAAACTGTAAAATTTCTACAATAAAACTTCATACATATTTTCTAAGACAGAAAATGGTTACAGTCATCTGATCACACGTGGACTCTTAAATTAAATGCACTGATAAAGGTAAGAGAGTTACATAGCTAGTGATGTAAGCTATCTCAACTTTCAAAGCTTAACGCTGGCTTTATTCAAAAAGCCTTATGGACTTTCTGAGGTAGCAGTATTGTTCTGTTTTGCCTTTAAAAGTAAGTTTACTTCAATACATACAGAACAATGCAAAAGAGCCTCCTGCAAAACAAGCTGTAGACTACTATTTCCCTGTTGGTGTATTTTTTACAATGGCCTTGGAAAAAAAAAAATCATATTTAATCTCCTTCATATTTATTTTACCAGAGTAACTTTAAAAAAGACATTTAGTCAATCAATCACTGGTGTATTCTGGCAAAGAGACAGCTAGATAAAATGATATCAGATAATATGAAACTCACATTTATCATGCTGACTGATTTTTTTCAAAACATTCAACTACACCAAAACTAAGTACTATTACTCTTTGCCTGATATATAAATCTTCCTAGTAACATACCCTAACAGGGGAGTTTCAAATGGAATCTGCTAATTTCTCTTTCCTACCACCTGAATGCTTTTATTGCCATGACAACTATCAAGTTCAATCTATGGTCAAGGTCAAATGGGAAAAACCCCAGTGTTTTTTAACCAGCTTATGTGCTTCCAAAATGACATCAAAGGGAGGTTTTTCTATCTTCTTAATGGTGCATATTCAGTATATAATTTTTAGCAATGCCAGTTAATGAAAGAATGAATTTCCACTGATTAAAGGTATGTCAGAAGGAGTAATTATTCTTCTAAATCTGTAGGTTTATGAGAAGCATTTACTTATCACTGAAAAACCTGTATCTGGATAGGGAGGCTAAATTGGAAAGAAATGACCCAATCTCAGTTGACCTGGCAGAGGCAGCTCAAAAAAGTGGGAAGTTTTCATTTGTTACAAGTCAGGGTGAGTAACAGGCAACAGATTTAGTGCTTCAAAACTGTTAGGGCAAGAACCATCAAGATACAGCTCATACCGTTGCTCAAGTGCCTATGCAAGCAGCAGAAAGGGGATTTTGGTGCAACTGGGTAGAAAACATGTTTCTAAACCAGGGATGCCTAGGTTTCCTTTCTGGGAAATTAAGATTGAACATGATGGTCAGGCTGTTAATCTGTTGATCACGCTTTGCTGACATTCTTTCTCATTTTCTTCACAGCAGAGACCTAGATATAGACACCTAGCTGCAAGCTATCTTTCTCCAGCATTTAACATGTAGCTGCAAGCTGTCTCTAGTTTAGGAATGCTATTGCTTGCTTAGAAAAGAACCCTGAAACTTGGCGCCTATCTTGTGAATTAGTTGTGGATTCCATTAGATGAATTTATAAGCATTGTTGAGTTCAAGGCCTTAAATCTTGATCTTCTGCAATTGACATTAATGGTAATTTAGTGGTTCCTTTCAAGTACATAGACACTTAAGTCCTTGGTTTTTCCTGTATAAGAAGTTGTGAAGGATAACAATTAAAAATGTATCTGAAGACTTGTCTTTCATTTTGTCTTTGAAAACACAAGGATTCAGCAAAAAAACAATTATTACTTTTTAGATTCATTGGAAATCCTGACCCTTTTAGGGGCAGAGGAGGAGAAGAAAAGGAAATCCATCATAATGTTAGATGGAAATGTTTGTTGTTTCAAAAAAAAAAAATTCCCTTGTTATGTTAATTCCCATTTTGCTCTCAAATCCCCCCACTCTCTATCAAGCAGCAGAATTGGATTAAATTTTCAGTTTTTTGCAGCTATGAGGCTAAAGGACTGAGGAAGATGGGATGTCAGATGAATTGTCTATCTTATTAACAGAAAATCTTGGGGTTAGCAGAGCTTGCAGGATCCATTGGAGAAATGCAGTGAAACACAAATCATAACAAGCCTCAAATCACATGCAAACTACTATTGAATCAGAACAAGAAAGACAGCAGACAAGATTTATAGAATCTGAAATCTGCACTATCTGAATTTGTCACCCAAATTAACTGCCTGTGTGTTTCTGGACTCTCATTGAGAAGAAATTATTATAGCTGCTAGACCTAAATCACAGCTGCTTCAAACACTATGACCTTGCAAAGGAAAGGTAGGTAGTATTTTTAACCTAAGCAACGGGCTTCTTTAGAAATGCAAGTCAGAAGTTGGCTTATATCTTGCAAAGGTGCACAGAGCTTTAACAGTGGTACATAGTGGTGTACCTGATCTGTGCAAGACCACTACCTGCAATTCTCCACTGAGTCCCCTCTACAGCTTCACCACAACCTGTCTCAGGTTGGAGAGGAGAAGGGGAAGGGAGGAGAATGGATGAGTAGTAGATGACTTGTGTCTAGGAGGGAATAAAAGAAAAGAAAAAAAAAAAGAGGACAAGGAGGTAGGAAGCATTCCCTAAGGGTTTGTTTGTTTCTGAGAAGATTCAAAGTTACTGTCTCCTGGACAGTGTATTAAGTCCCTGGGTCTGTGAAATTAAATGGCTTGTGAAGGCTGAAAAATAGGACTTAAAGGTAAATTTTTCCCTTTGCTTGGGAAAAAGAATGAAATTTCTATGAGCTTAGTTTGACCCAGTTACAGAGTAATATAGTCAAAGATGCACCTCTGCCTTTCAGGTTACAGGTATATCAATTGTCTTTGGAAGCTGGCAGAAGCAATACCAACAGCTGCCTGCTTTTGAGGCACAAATTTTCAGACTAGCAGTTTTAGGAAAGCTGTGGAGAGTGAATTAATTTTCCCAGTTCAGTAAAAGAGTAAAGTGCTAGAGAGCATTTATTTATTTATTTTTGTGAGAGATTAGGTTTTTTGTAGAAGCAGGGTAGAGTAATTCTTGGGTGTTTGATGAGGCTCACCTCTTCTCTGCATTTTGAAGTCTCTGTCTAAACATTATCCTGTACTGCTAGTAGTTTGTATAAAGCAAGAGAGAAGAACAGAATTTCTGCTGCCTTTACTTTTCTTGTGAAGGGATTGTGTTTATGTAGATTGAGATGTAGATTTTGGATTTTGGCAGTCAGAATGCTAGTAGGCATACACCACAAATAGGGCAATAAAATGCTACAGACAAGCTTGACAGTGTAGGGGATGTATGGCAACCTTATTTATGGGGCTAGGCATATCATCTCATGACTTTCTCTTTGGATTCTTCCTAGATTTTTTTTCCCTCAAAGATAAAATCTTTGAAATTCCATTAACCAAATATTTTTAAAGACTAGGGATAACTACAGAGAGTGGATGAATGAAAAAAAAAAAGAGAATGAGATAAATACTCTTCAGGTGAGAGAGAAGAGTTATCTCTGAACAGCTAGTTGAGGGCAAACATTAAAAATCACCTTTTCTGGCAGAATAAATAGTGCATTTAAATTAGTAATGCAGAAAAAAATTGGTAAGAGCTATTGTCACACATTTCTAATAAACAAGGAAAAGAAGTAATAGCAGATTTTGTCACAATTAGAATGCAAATCACTGATATTTGCTGCAACTGAACAACAGGTTAGTAGATTCAAACCAATGAAATAATAAAGGGATAGTTTAAGATTACATGCAGAGAAATATGAACTTTAAACTCAATGACAAATGTCTTGGAAAGTTTAAAGAAAAACGAATGGTTTCTAATTACAAATTAGAAATGCAAAGATTAATTTATGTCTAAACTAAAGATTGTAATTTCTAGTTATTTGGGTAAATAACGACACAATTCCTCCAGCTACCTGACTGCTTCCTAGGGTGAATTAGTGATAAGAGTGAAAAGTTCAGCTCAGCTTGCCTGCCTCTTTAGAGTTTCTTCAATAAGGTTTACACAGCTACCTTATTCCAGATACTGAGAATCAGACTCTAACATGAAAACGAAGAAATAAAAATCAATAGGCTCAGCACGCAGTCTACTATTAGTAATTGTTACAAAAGGCACTTCTAAATTGAGAAGAAGGAAATTAGTCATTTTATAACATAAATAAACAGAAATCTTGTTCAAGTGAAGATGTAGGAGTTGAATACCTGCTATGGCAGGAGATGGATTGAGCAGGAAGCTACTGTTCTGGAAGTGGCAGAATACAGTACTTGAAGCAAAAAGGCATTGTGTTGAAAAGAGATATTGAGAGATGATGCAGAATTGTATTTTTGCCAAGAACACCAATTTTCAATCCTTATGTGCTTTGAATACTGCCAGCTCTATTATTGGTTTGCAAGGAGAGAAGGGGAAACTGAATAACAAGTTTGACAAAATTCCTTTGAGGAATATTAAAGTACAATCAAAGTGGTTTTACTCTAATCCTCCCTCAGAATGTAGCTGAAAAAAATGGAAGGAATAGAAGTTTTCGAGGAAAATGTGTGTTTGAACAGACTTTGCAATTCAGGGTTTGGAGTCTTGGCTCTATATGGTCTCTGCAAAGACCCAGTCAATCCCCTCTCTTGCCTGTGTTGGATACCATGTAATATCACACATCACTATCATTGCTGCATAGGAGAAACCCTGGGCTTTTTGTGCTGCTGTTGCACAGCTAATTGCTGTGACTTTTAGCTTGCTATACTCTGGGAGCCATGCTCTTGCCTACCCTTGTTCATGTCTGTCTTAGTAAGGATACTGTGGGCTAGCTGAGACCTTACCACAACGCAGTAAATATTATTAGTTGATCAAATATTTCAAAAGTTTCTTTAGAAACTTCCCCTGTGTACCCTTCTGTATTAATACTATTCAAAACAATAATGGTAAGACAAAAATCTAAGAACTAGCAAATCAACTCATAGCTAAGGTTAGAGAGATCTTTGGTAAGGAAGGGAAGCCAGGCTTCCAAACTTCCAGGTTCAGTACTAGATTGTAATATAAATCTGCTTATTCATCTTTTCAGCACTCAGTGGAACTGAACTGATTGGCACCTACTGTTTTCTGCATGGCTTTAGAAGCAGCAGCAATGTCTCTAGAGAGAGATGTTCTCTCTTCCATTGAAGATAAGCTCTTCTCTCTACAGCTTTTCATCCGAAGCTAAACCAGAGTTTTATGCTTACTTGGCAATGTAAAAATAGCCCTGCTGAATCTGCTTTTAACTCCTTAAATCTGCTTCAAAGGTGTTTTTTTTTTTTAATCCATAACATTAACACTGCTGTGAAGTGCTATTCTCAAAATTCCCTGCAACTCTTGGAAGAGCAGGTGATCATTGTGAGAGACTTTGCCTTAATGACCTGTGAGCTGTAGAATCCACTGGGGTCTTGTTAAGCATCTCTTTCCCAGGCTATCAAGATAAATATCAATACCTTCCGGAAAGAAGGCTTTCTGTAGTGTGATAAGGGCAGCACGCACTTAGCAAACAAATCAGGCTATAAGCAACATGCTGGTTACAAATTATGACTATTTTAAAAAATAATTTTTGGAAGAAAAATGAAATTTTAAATATTTTTTAAATTACCTTAATTTTAATTATTTTTTTAAGAAATATTTTTTTTTGAGAACAGACATCACTGGAATTTCAATTCACAACTCTAATTTCTGCTAACAGCTGTGAAGTGCTAGGAGAGAAAAATCAATATTTAAAAGAAGATATCACTCGGGACAGTTAAGTAATATATTTTCTTGCTTGTATGTTTTTCCTACCTGACAAAAACTTGTTTTTCCCAGTTTAAGAAGGTAGTTCGTAAACATGCCTAGCACACAGACTTGAGTAGTTCTATGTACTACAAGAAGTTGAAGACTGTATGGGAAACCAGTTATTGCAGACTTCTTTTTGGAGCTGAAACTTTAAAATTGCCTTTCATATGAGCAATTACTAAATAGTTTGTGAATGTATCTTGAGGTAATATAGTATCACGTCCTCACAGTGTTGGAAGCAAATACCCAGATGAAAGATTATCTCAAAGATAATCTCAATTAGTTGTAAAACATAAACCAGAAGTATGATAATTAAGGGAGAAGTAACAAATATCTGGTATCTTGTGATAATGGTATCATCAGGTATGAAAATGACACAAGGGTATTACTTTTAACTATTCCTATTGATGGATATTATAAAATACATAGCACTCAAAATATTCTATTTTTAAAAGACAACCTTTCAAGGAATAAGTAATCGATGGGAAGACATTAATAAAAAAGCACCTGCTGTTTAGTGTAGAATGTTAGAGGAGATTATGATATTGGTAGAAAAAAAATCACACTTATTTCAATAAAAATAAAATTTTCTGATGTGGCCAGAAAGGAATATAAGAACTATTAAAAAAGATAAAAGGAAACATCTAAAACCTGCAAAGTATTTATTACATAGAAGAGTATGACAGAATATTAAATAGCTACAAATATGGAAAAAAACATGAATAAACAATAGTATTATTTTTCCATCATCAGTAAGTAGCTTTATGCATAAATGTTGTGCTCTTAAAATAATCTAGCAAGAATTTTTTATTTTTGGCAGAAGGAATAAAGATTTGAAATAGGAGAAAAAAACCTAAAGATTAATTAGCACGCTGTGAGCACTGTAATTATCGAGGTCCTTGTCCTAGTTTGAGTCAAAATAAGGTATTCCATGCCATATATGTCATGTTCAGTCCCTGAGGCTTTGATATCTAGCATGGGCCTTGGGGGTCTCTTGTATGAGGCCTAAGACCCAAGCAAAACAGGTGCTTAATTCAGCTCATTAGCAGCTAATTAACTACTAGTCTATATAAGGAGAGGCCTGGGTCAGAAGGTTGAACACTTGAGTCCTGTGAAGATCAGAAGCTCAGCTCTGCTTTTTGAGGACTCTCTCTGTTCTGCCTTAAATTGTGGAAGACTAAGCACCCTGAGTCTTGTGAAGATCAGCAGCTCAGCTCTGTTCCTGCAAGACTCTTCTGCCTTCCATCTCAATTCAAGAGTTCCTGAGTTCCAGGATCCAGCTTCCTGAGTTCCCAGCTGCTGCTGAAGTCCTCCTGCTACAGCATCAGTGGTGACATTGTTACTATCAAGGGAGTTTGGTTCTGGTACTGGGTTTGTGTGTGTGTATATATATATATATATAAGACATACTTCATTTTCCTTTTTTTTTCACTAAAGTAGTTTAGGTGTAGTTAGGTGTCATTTCCAATTTGCAAGTCTCTCTCTCTCTGTTAATTTCCCCTTTTCCTCCCTGGAGTGGTGGGAAAAGGGGGATAATAGAGAATCTGTCACTGGGTTGTTGGTAGGCCTAGCCCTTGACAGTCCTGAAAATCTATTTTTGGTAACTGAAATCTGATCACTGCACAATGTTATATGTAAGTACACCTCTTAAAGCATTCTTTGAGGAAGCACGAGAGACAGAAAAAAAGATCTCACTTAAAAAGAGAAATCTCATAATTTCAAAGCAACTGTATGTTTTGCAAACGTGTTTAGCAGTAGTTGAATTGAGGGTCATAGAATAAAGAAAGTGGTATGTAAGAAGACCAAATTCTTTGGAGCTGAAAAAAAGGGGTAGGATATCTCAGGTTACGTTTTCAAAGCTATGTGAATGACTCAGAGACACTGGCACCACAACAGTAATTAGGAAACAGCCATAGAGAAAACATGAGACAACAAAGTTGTCTCTCAGTCCTAGAAGTGATTTAAGCCTTTTGGACTGCATATTCAGGGGTATTTTCCAAAAAAATCGATGCGATTTTTTTTTTTTAAGAGTCTATTGCCTTTCAGCGGAAGTTAGATACTCAAGTACAATCAAATATAAATGTTACTGGGACATGGAGATGTTTAACAGCAGAATAGAAACTTAGCAACATTTCACTTTGAATAGAAACTTGGCCCTTAGGATACTTCAGTGGTCTTGAATATTTTCTTATAATCTGTATCTCAAATATTTATAAGGTTCCAGGCAACTTCTTACATGGGGAAAATAGCACATGAATAGAGGAATAACAAGCATCATAATGAAGCAATTATATTGTAAATCCAATGAAGATGGTTAAATGCCAGTAGTGTATTACAGGATTGGCTGAAAAAAAAAATCCTTCAAAACTGACCCTTTGAAACACAGCTGCATCACAATAACTGGAAAAAAGATAGTCTTCCTTAAAGATGCTCACACTTTCAAATGTTATCTCAGATTACAGTGCTCATGCCAGGCACTGATTCAGTATTGAAGACATTCCTTTGTTTATTGCTAATATATACCAGATATTTAATTACATTTTGAACTGTACTCTTTACAACAGCACTGATCTGAGAGCAGTCCTGATTTGAGGGGGTTATTGTTGCCAAGGCCAGTGGCAATTCCTATTCAGAGAAGTGCTGTCACCTGTACGGTCCTTGTGTGCTTCTAGGTAGACTTGTGCACCATCATGTATCTACCTATCCTGAGACACTGGCATCTGGGAATCTGTTTCAATATTTATAAACTTTTTTAAAATTATTTTTATTCCAACTGGTTACAAGTAAGAGAAACTGTTTCACACCTGAATGCTGTTAGAGCTGTCTCCATGGAAGGAGCAACAGAGGTCAGCCAGACCCTTGGGCTAACAGACTTCAAGTGGAATACCATTCAAAATAGATCTCTGTGAATTATGGGAGCTTTAAAGTACTGGCAGTGGCCTGTGCTCTGTGTCCTTAACACTTGGCAATTTCTGGCCTATTATATTCCTAGAGTATGGCATTTCTGGCTTACTACATGAAAGCTGGCAGCTTTTAATGAGCACTCTAATCAGAATGGCAGCTGCTACTCAGCACTTGGGGTTCCTCTATTGTCCAGCTGGGTGTATTATGCTTTTTTTGTGCTCCTCTGTGTACTGTGTTTGCTTGAATGAATTCACCTTGCTGGATTTCCTTGCTAGAAACCCATGTGTCCAAGACAAAGATTCTAGTCCCTGGCATTATGGTTTTTCAGAAAAGTTTTAAAGTTAAGTTTGAATGTCTAATTGTGGGAATGAAAGACAGATAATCCACACACTGAATAATGCTAAAAAGAGGGAACAAGTGGTTAAAATGAAAGGTTATGTATTCTGGGAGATATTAAATAACTTTCCAAACACAGCAACATAGTGAGAAAATTGCTGTTGTTTGCTGAGTGGTAATGGCAATTTCAGATTTTCCAGCAGCTTTGGAAAAAAGCTAAAATGATTTGGTAATTATTAGTATGGGAATTATCTGAATGGCATCAACCTCAACAGAGAATTTTGTCTCTTTAGGTACATAGTGAAAGTAAGATGTGGCTCTAGCCCAAGAGAGGGGAGGGACAAAGAAAAGGAACCACTTTCCCATTCAACACATGGATAAATGGAGCAGCAATGAGAACTTAAAGCCTTGTTAAAGACAGACCAAAAAATGTGTGGAAAGACTAGCAAATGAACTAGTTATTTTGGATAGGATATTCTAGATAGTGTTTCCTTCTCTTCTCAGGTTGAAGTGCCCCTTGTCACCTTAAGCTATACATTTTAGTGTGTGAAATCTTCAGCTAGATTCCCTTCTTATAATACGTTTCTTGTAGGTCATATGAACTGATGTTAAAAAAAAAAGGGCAATTTTTGACCCACCTTTTTCTAGTAAAAGACTGAAGAGTTATTCCCTAGAAAATGTTGAGGTAATTTGTATCTTCTGAGTGTTCTGTTAAACAGCCTGATATGTTTCAAATGAGAGGTGGCTGCAGTGGCTAACTGAAATCAATTGCTTTGCTGAAATGATCCCCAGTGTTTGCTAATTAAATGCATTTACTTTAGGTTTGCATATTTTGATTTTCTTTGGGACCAAAGGCAATAGAGAGTTAGAAGATTGTTTTTATTTATTAATGAGGATTTTTAAGCACTGAAACTACCCGAATGCAAAGCAGAATTTAAGAGATACAGAAAGATGCAGACAAATGAAGACTTTCCTTCTCTTTCCTTGCACCCCTCCCTTTCTCTTTCTCCTTTTCTTTTGACAATAACAGCTCAATCCCTTGGTGCAGGAAGATGAAAAAGGGAAAAGTGAGTGCAAGCTGAAGTAATTAACAAGATGAAGACAAACCAAACCAATCATCTGTATTATTACTTCCTTTTTAGGTGGTTATTTGTTTGAGGAATAGCCTGGCTCTAAGGACAGCACAAGATGGAGAAAAAGAACTAATATTGGCATAGCAACATCAGTTCTAGTTGAGGATGAATAAAATCTCTGTGTCTACTACCAGACCTCACCTCTGAGTCAGGATTAGTTTAAACACTATATATTAGCAGTGCTAGTAACTCGAGGACAACCATTTCAGTTGTCTCCAGAGACAATACAGTAGTGGAACCAGTTGTTTGTATTTACATTATGATTTTATTAACTTTTCTTTTCACAGAGGGGCTCATGAGTCTCTCAAACCAGGTCTTATATACAGATGGTTTGGCATTCATCACACTAGTAGAACATAAGGATATCTATTGCAGATGTTGTTTCCTTTGTTTTGCTTACAGACATGAGACAGACAGCAGTGTAAAAAGTGCTCTATCTTTAATAAGTAATTTCAGCTGTCTAATCAGGATATCTTTTCCAGAATTCTGCTGCTAATACTTTTTTTTTGGTAGTATTTTAGTGCCTAGAAAGATTATGAAGTTGTCCAAATTCTGCAGTCTTCCCAAAGGGCAGCTGAGGTAAACATCATCACCAGAGCAATAATGCCTAGGCACATACCAAAGCCCTTCCCTTTCATTTCCTGCCTAGCATTTCAGTTCAATATATTCTAATGCAGGGAGTCAAATTTCTAGGGAAATAAAACTTGATTTTCAAAATATTTCCTGGCTGATTGGCATGTCAATACACTGTTTGTTTTTTTTAAATACTTCCTAAAACATTCCCATTTAGAGTGTCTGTTAATTAACATTGCATCTGTATTCACCACAGCTTTATTTTTCTCCAGGGTTTGCTTAGCTTGAAGAGGCAATTGTTATAAAAATTCCCAACAAAATACTATGACAAACCCATCTGCAAGAATTCCTAAGCTGCTGGTGTAAGAACAATTAGAAAAGCTCAGATGAGCAGCTCTACGTTGGTTCTTGGCTTATGTACACGAAGGACTTCATGCAAAGCCTAGCACTGTTATTGAACAGCTGTTGAGATGATCACTAGGGACTCAAACTTTGGTAAGAGAGATCCTGTA
The DNA here is from genome assembly GCA_013396975.1 of Bucco capensis. Classification (NCBI taxonomy): domain Eukaryota; kingdom Metazoa; phylum Chordata; class Aves; order Piciformes; family Bucconidae; genus Bucco; species Bucco capensis. The sequence continues at coordinate 403,931 of VWZO01000248.1, read as the reverse complement.
AGCTTGGAAACATGTAACAAGATGGGGGTAGGTCTCTCCTCCAGGGTTAACGGTGAGAGGATGAGAGGAAATGGCTTCAAGTTGAATCAGGGGAAGTTTAGATTAGATATAAGGAGAAATTTCCTTACTGAAAGGGTTGTTAGGTCTTGGAATAGGCTGCCCAGGGAAGTGGTAGAGTTACTGTCCCTGGAGGTGTTTAAGAAATATGTAGATGCTCTACTTAGGAACATGGTTTAGTGGTATGTTAGTGATAGGCATGCTTGGACTTAATGATCTTAGAGGTCTCTTCCGATGTGGGATTCTGGGATTGATTCTGGAATTCTGTTCTCAAGAGATGAACACTGTGCACTTTTCTCACTGGGCTTCTGAAAAAGGAAATCTAGTATTGCAGAAAAAAATGTGTAGAAATACACCTTTCCTCTTCCTTTTGGAGGGAAAAATGTAAGTATTTAATGGTTTCTTTACCTCATGATTCCCTACTTCTGAATATATGAGAAATTTCCAGATCAAATGGAAGCTTCAGGATCAGAATGAGAAGTTAGAATGATAATGCCAGACTGAGCATCAAGCTTTATTTTAACTTTTGAAATTATGTCCTACTACAGAATGAACAAATTAAGATCAAGTTCTTTAAGCAGCTCCAGATAAAACTTTTTATTTGATGTGGATATTCTGAGATGCCAATATTTTGTAATTGCCTTTAAGATATGTAAACAACTGTGCCAGCTACAAGATAGTACATAATCAGTCCCCAAATATGAGGTCTGTGCCACCAGCCAGCAAAGCTACCATATGTTGATGAGATAAGCAGCCAAGCAGTAATTTAGAAGATATATTAAAAATATGTGGATAGTGGTATGTGAAGAGAAGGATTTAAAGCTAAAGTGGGGGAAAAAGGGAGGCACAGAAAGATCTTAGTATTGCTTATGGACAAGTGGAGCAGATGGTCACTTGTTTCATGTAGGAAATAGATATAGTCACTGAATTCTGAATCTGCTTAATATAGCTTGTTTCACAGTAAAATCACCATGATTTAAACATTATTCTTCTTGAGGTTCCAGTTTAAAAATATGGGAAAATCCCTGTGCAAGGAAAAGATCATTGCTACGTATATGATGCCTTTGATATTGGCCAGTACACAAGATGAACCACAAATCTCTGTATTTTAAAAATATGAACAATTGCAGCCTGAACCAGGTTCTCTCTTTAGCTGGTCTACATTAAGGTGTGCTCTCAGGTTTACAGAGTGAAGACAGAAGAATTTAATATATTTTTAAGTTTTGACATGCAGAACAGGCAGCCTACCCAACCAGTTACAAACCCTGCCAGCTTATAAACTTGAGTTGAATGTCTTCATATAAAGGTTACTGGCATAGGAGAAATAAAGGAAAATTTTTTATTACAGCTTTAAATATTTGAGGGTGCAATTTTGGGGATGAAAATCTCAAACTGAGAAAAGAACCTTACAGTGATAAAATTTATCCTTAAAGATTCCTACAATATCAAATTACATTATTATTTTCAAAATGCAGAAAACAGTTCATGTAGGTACCTTTTATTAAATACTTAATCTGTGCACAGACTTTTGCTGTAATAAAGTCAATGTATCTCATTTCTTTTAAGGTGACTTGCGGGGAAAAAAGGGTGTGGATCCTTTTGTTTCTTCCATATAGTGAGTACAATTTGATGTAAATACTGAAATTATAATTTGGCTTTGAGGACTGCATATGTTTCCTTATTTGAATCTTGGGAATATTTTTGCATTAGCATTTCAGTATTTGGGTTTATTTCTGTATTTGTGAGTTTCACCATATTTAACTTTTTTATTAAGATTCTATAATCTCTTTTCTTGGATGACTCTTGGGTAATTTCAGTAGGAGATACCAATCACAGAACTATTGTTTGGAATAGAATTCTGAGAGTTATCAACTCCAGACCTGTGCTTGAGGTGCTACTATTACTAGAATGTGGTCCAGCCTGCTCTGACCTTGTTTTGCTGAGTCTTGAATAGCATCAAGGTGTTCTGCTGAGCAATCTGTCCCTGTGCAGCATTACCTCTCTTGAGAAAACGGGGTTTTTTCCTGATGTTTATGTGACTCCCCTTCAATTTGATTTTTGATAATCACTTTCACATTATTCTTGACCTTTTGGAGGGAAAACCCCTTTCTTGCTGCTTCCATTTCAGTTCTGTTGTCCTGTTACCAAATAGCTGGCAATGTCCTGTTGTGGATTGTTTTTTTCCTTCAGTGAACCTTGCAGTGTAGTCAGGGTAGAATGAAAATGAACAGATTTTCTGGCTCCTTTCCAAATGGAAAACAAGCTTTTCTTTCCTTACATGCAAAGCACATGCATAGAGAAAACATATTTTGCGTTTTCAAATATGGATGCAAGAACTAAATAGTTGCCCAAAATAACTTACAAATTGGTCTGAATACCTATTTATCACTTTATAATAAGATAGTTGAAAACAGTAATAAAGAAATCCCAGTGTAGTGGATAACCTAGTACCAATGAGCTCTTTAAAATCTTTTTACATCTTCAAAGTGCATTACATTAATTAATCCTAGCTGCATCTCATGGGTACAATATTCTTATGGGAACTAATTACTGATGGTCTAAGGATGCCTCCTCACAGCATATATTCTTTCCCAAAATTTACACTCCTTTTCTGAAGTACATAAGTATCTGGTTGATGTATTTCATGTCAATCAATGAAAGACTATAAAGGCATAGGAATGACTTCAGAACCACACCCCTTACCTGTCTTCACAACAAGGTAATCTCAATGATATTTATGGCTTTGGAAGGTACTCTGAGTTTAAAGTAATTTCATTTATGTATTGGGTTTGGCTGAGATGGAGTTAATGTCCTCACAGCAGTCCTCAGAAGCACTGTGCCTTGGGTTGAAGATAATGTGATGTTATGACTGTTACAAGGCTGGCACAGCATCAAGGGAATGGGCTGGACAGGATCTTGGGAGGAGACACAACCGAGACAGATGACCGAAACTGACCAAAGGGCTATTCCATACCATACCATATGACGTCAGCTCAGTAATAAAACCACCATCCAAACCTCCATCTCAGCCAAACCCAATACAATCTGTTAGAATCCTGACCATCTGAACATGTAGTTTAAGGGATTTCTTTTTCTTAAAATTTTCTTAAAATTTCCCAATCATTCTATATTCATAAAGGCAAATTAGGAGAGGCTTCCAGTCAGGACTGTTTTTTAATACTTCATTATACCAAAACAGGCTTCACCAAGTAGGAGTAAACAACTTGGGTGCTTGTTTTGCAGTTCAATTACAGAGTCTGTGTCCAGAAGTTTCTGTCTCTGTTTTACATTTTTGCTGAAGCTGAGAGCTCCTGTGATCTGAGACCCAATATGATCTCAGATCTCCCATAATCTTCACACACCGAGAACATAATGAGCATTAATCTATAATACTGGAAACACTGTAAACAATTTATTTCAGTGTATGAAGGCTGTAAAATAATAAAAAGTGTTACTTTATCCTACTTACCATGAATACTCTAGTCTACCTTTGAGAAATGAAGATGGTACTCAGGGAAGCAGTCTGGAAACTTGCAGTTCTTTAAAAAAACATACAGAATTTTGAGAACAGGTACAATGCAAGCTGGCTGCATGTATCTTATTTTCTCTTGTTACTGGAGAGTTCTTATTTATCATAAGAAACAAATTCTATTTGACTGTTGAAACAGAATGAGAAATACAGGCCTGGATAATACATTGATCTAGTCTGTCAAGCCGAGGGCTGATTTGAAGGTCAGTCATGTATCTTTTTTTCCTACATATCTATAAAATGATGAATATAATCTAATTTGGGAAGGACAAAAAAGGTTTTCGGATTTCTGATTATAATCCTGTTTGATGTTTTAAAATAAATGTGGGGGGGTTTAATTGAAACAAAGTTTCATACATTAGTGTCCCTGTACCATTTGTCAAGTGCTAGCTCCATTTTTGCCTTATGTGTAAATGCTGACACAATCAGAGCATGCTATCCTGCATGAACTTGTTCCTTATGTGTTGAGGTTACAAGGGTAGTGGAAGGTCAGGCTGATGCTTTTCATCTCTCCTCAGAGACCAGAATAGGCCACGATACTCAAGCCACGTAGCTCCAGTGCAGTGGAGTTGTTGAACATGGTACATAATGGGTACAGATTTAACATATGGACTTTGTAATGCTGTATGGGATTGGTCTAGTTTAGGATCCTGAGTCCTCAATGATCAGTACAAGCTGATTCAGAAGATAAAGCCAGCAGCTGGTACTTACATGAGACAGTAACTTCAGGAAAAGTTTTCCTTTCTAGATCAGTAGCTAGAGATTGTAGTGGTCCTTCAAATGGCCTTGTGTTTAAAGGTTCTGTTGCATCTTTCCAAGAACTGAATATCTTGAACATCTGTGAGATATTCAAAAGTGATTCAGATGTGGTCTCTGAAGAGGAATAGTAGCAATGTTTTGTAAATATGATCAGCTCCTACAATAATAACTGAACATCAATGCCAGCATTAATGAGAAAAACAGAAGGTGTTAAAATGAGCTAGAAAGCTTTTAGGCCCATTAGTCTCACTGCCAAATGAACAGTTTTAATATGCAAGCTTTTAGGATGCTCATGCAGTTAACCCAGTATCTTTTATAGTGCCATTCCTGACAGTGAAAAATAAGGATTTCCTTATAATAGAATCACTTTTTTTCCCTGATTGCTTAACAATTTTAATTTTCAATCTCATAACAAGAATTACAAGAGAAGGAGTATTCCTATGCAGCTACTTCAGAAATTGACCATGATGGCACATTTGTTTTCCATCCGTGTGTTTGCTTAAATTGCATTTCATCCCTCGTTTATATTTCTCATCTACGTGATAACATTGTGCACACTGATGCAATTTCTCTGGCTATCATCCCCATGACTCTTTCTCTTTTCATTTGACACTGTATTAAGGTAGATGACATTCTTGTTAACAGTAATAATCACCAAGTTTTCTGAGTGCTGCTTTGAATGAAGACAAATGAATGGAGTGGAATATAATGACTATACACACTGTGAAGCAAAAAGGCTGTCTTAATGGACTGAAATCAGCTTATGAGTCTAAAATGACTTCACTAACATACAGTCGAGATGGACTTGACTGCTTCAGCCAATAGCTTGCTTAAGTTACCATATTATTGCCATAACACTAAGATCTACATGGTAAAGAGTTCCCTGAATCTGATAGCTCTGGTAGCACTCATGCCTGTAAAACCTAATTTTCTCCTGGGTAGGAACTTAGTCTAATTTATTTCACTAACACATGCTTATTGCAGAGAATATATTTGGACATAACTTTTGTTTCTTGAGCACTTTGAAATAAAAAGCCCCCAAAGCTACCAGAACGTCCTGTGTGAACAGATGTCACAAAGAGAGTGGCCAGTTCAGAGAATTGTTTTCAATGAAACTGGCTGTAAAATCACAGTAAGATTTTGTGTATTCTAAGCTTTGTGCATTGCTGTCCTAGTTTGCGTCAAAGTAAGTTATTCCATGCGATGTACATCATATTCAGTACTTGAGGCTTTGATATTGAGCATGGGCCTTGGGGTCTCTTGCATGAGGCCTAAGACCCAAGCAAAACAGGTGCTTAATCAGCTAATTAGGAGCTAATTAGCAACTAGTGTGTATATAAGGAGAGGTCTGGGTATCCACGTGGCCAGAAGGTTGAGCACCTGAGCTCTATGAAGATCAGAAGCTCAGCTCTGCTTCTCAGGACTCTCTCTGTTCTGCCTTCAATCCTGGAAGACTGAGCACCCTGAGCCTTGTGAAGATCAGCAGCCCAGCTCGGTTCCTACAAGACTCTACCTGTTCTGCCTTCCATCTCAGTTTCTGAGTTCCAGGATCCAGCCTCCTGAGCCTGAGTCCCAGCTGCTGCTGAAGTCCTCCTGCTACAGTGTAAGTGGTGACATAATTACTATCAAGGAGGGTTGGGTTCTGGTATTGGTTTTGTGTGTGCTTGTGTATATATATATATATATTTGCACTTCATTTTCCTGTTGTTGTTTTCATTAAGGTAGTTTAAGTTTCATTTCTAATTCGCAAGTTTCTCTGTTAATTTCTCCTTTTTCCTCCCTGGAGTGGGGGAAAAGGGGGAATAATAGAGCAGATCTGTCACTGGGTTGTTGATTGGCCCAGCCCTAATCCTTGACAGTTGCATAACTTAAACTGTCAGCTGCTATATGGCACAATGTACTTCCAGTTGAAACAAGTATTCATACAAATACTGTATTATACAAAAAGAAAAAAATAATGACAATGATTTTATCATGGTTAATGGAGCAGTAGAGTTCCATGTGGTAGTACAGCATGTCTGCAGAAAGGGTTTTGGTTTTTTAACCTTACTAATCCATAACAGGAGCAGGCTCGTCCATTCAGTGCATTTTTGTATCATTCTTTATAAAGTTTGATTATGAGAGATTAGTTATTCATTTTATTTAACAAGAAAAAAACATGAGGCAATTAGTTTTCAGTTTTAGGACTTTCCTTTCTTACTACACTCTGGTAGTTTTCTTGGCTATTAAGCTTAGCTATTAAGTTTACCCAAATATGAATCAGGTATTGTAGTAATTGTTACTGACAAAATGCTCATGAATAACTTCTCCAGATTTGTGAAATGTATTAGCAAGTGAGAGATATGAACTTGAGACAGCAAAAAAAAAATTTGTCTTTATGAGTCTGGAAATGCCATTTCAAAGACATAGAGTTTTCCTAGAAGTTTGTCTTTAAGAAGCAAAATAGCTTTTGAAAATATTTACGTAAAACACAAAACTTTGCATGTGCTTTCCTTGTAAATGAATGATAATATAGTGCAGAAGAAGCTTACTTAACCTACGCATACAAATATGCATGAATCCCAATTGGATTCAATTTATCCTGACTTAATTTGAATTAACTTGATGGATCTTTTGACACAAGCTATACTGACTAATTGTTGCTTATTTGGGTGCACTATATCAGTGCGCATGGCAATCAAAAGCTCACCCAGCTGTTCATATTTTCTTTGATTACCCACAGCCTTAGGTTTGAAAAGAAGTCAATCAGTAAAATTATTATTCTTAGCATCTGTCAAGGTACTGATCGTGTTACCATAATAGCAGTCAGAAAAGCAGAATGGCTCCAATTCCCCTTTCACTTACTCTGGCATCAGGCTTCAGTAGCTTTCTGCAGTATTGGTTTGAAGTCATCACAACAAATGATGTGAAATTAGATGAAAAGTCTTGATAAGTAGTTGATATCATCACTGTGAAGAGTAAATGCATTTTTATCCTCATATAAATTCATATTTATGTGAGTCACTTCTATAAAAGTGTCTTTTATATGTTTTATACTGGCATATCTTTATCATGAGTTAATAACTGAAGGGATATTCTTTTTTCCAAACATCTTCTAAATGCTTTTAAGAAGCTGAAAAATAATACGTAGGGCACCCATGTGCAGGAAACCTAAGCCTACTGAAACAGTTTCTTTTTTAAAACTTTTGGAGAGCTGTCAGATGCATAGAGCTTTACATTTACTGTGCAAGTAATGTTTTTCAATTCAATAGTGTTTTTGTGAAAGCGTACACAGGATATTGAGGTGTTTGGTGGATTTTTTTTTTTCTTTTTGTGTATTTTTTTTTTCAGATGTTCTGAAACCATGTGATGGGCAGGGAGTTAGCACTTATTTTCAGGACGGGTACATCTTAAAATTGGGCAGGACTGGGGTGGGCTTTAACCACCATCTTAACCTTTCTCTCCTTCCGTCCCTAGGTGTTTGAAATGTGTCCTTGCATTTCCTGCCTCATAACTGGAGCTTCTTACAGGTAAGACTTTTTTTTGGTTTTGTTTCTGGGTTTTGTTGGTTGTTTTTTTAAATCCGTATAGGAACAGAGGTAACAAAGGAGAATGCATAGTTTGCAACTCTGTTAAGAATTGCCATGGTCTGGAGTTCTCCCCTGCTCAGAAATGTTGTTATTTACAATCCCCACCTGCCAGATATTTTAAGCGAGAATTATCATCCATTTGTGTCCCTGGTATACTCTCAGCTTGAGATAATCACAGGTAAGGAGAACTGAAACTTTGTTACTTGTCCATGTGTAGGATTGATGCAAGTATCTTGCTTTGTTGTACATGTTACATAGAAACATCCTAAAACTGTGACCGTTGAAGAATCCATGCCATGGTCCTTAAAGGTGATAGACTGTGGGCAAGAGGATTCCTTGTTTTCAACTGTCTATCTTAAAAGTTATGATGAAACATCCTTTATATTTCAGCAAGTGCTCAAGCAGACCTGTGGACAGTAGCAGCACTGTGTGCTGCTTCTCCCTTTTGAGTAGTGAAGCTTGTACTTTTCTTTTACACTGTTTAATGGGTATCATGTCAAAAAGATGAATTTAACCTGACTGATAAAGATAACAGGGGAAAGATTTTGGAAATATTATTATTGGTGATGAGCTCCAGCAGCAATTAATTCAGGAATGAGTTTACTGAAGGAAGCTTCTAGGCTCAACCACAAAACCCTGAATGTGGCCCAGTTTTCAATCAAAGCTTTCAGAGGAAGAGATTACAAGAGGAGTTAGCACACCCACCACAAAGCTACATAATATCACACATCTAAATGGAACAGTTTTCAGTACAAAACCCCTTTAAATGATGTTTCAGAACTTATGACATGTATCTCTAGTTAGTTCGTAGTGTTGTTTAAATATTGTTAAGTATTTGCGTACCTGCTGTCAGAAGTCTCACAGCTACTCAGATCTTGCAGAACTGTACAGCCCCTTCTACAAAAGAAACTAGGGAATGAAAATGAATAACCCCATTTTCCTTACTCTTTCAAAAGGTAGGTTTCTCACCTTAGCATACATCTAGCTCCTCAGAGAATAATCCTCAGATGGTGCTAACTCGTAGGAAGCATTTGCATGCCATGATGAGGAGAACACAAGTGTGAGGTGGCACTGACCTCTGTACACTGTGGACAGGGAGTCAGAAGACATGCACAGTATTTTGGTGCTTTTGCTTCCTGTGAGTTATGTGTCTCATTAGACTTAAATGTATCATTTCATACATCATCACAGCTGAGTTCTGCTTGGGTAACATGCATCCAAATTTGCTGTATATGTATATGAAGTATTTATCATCGTTCATATTAAGAGGTTATTAACTGCGCTTGCATATGTTTCAGCCCTTAGTTGGCTTTCAAATCTGTGATTTTTCTTTCATCTTAGTGTTATAGTAGATAATTCTAACCTACTCATTAAATTTAATGAGTAATCACACTGGCTAGCTGCTGTTTCTATATGGTACACTTATGCATACAGTGATCAGAAAGATTATGCAAAACATGAGAAATGAATGCACGCATGCAAAACTGCATAATGTCTTGAAACAGTCAAGAATCAGGAAAATTTTCAGGAACCATCAGTTCATGTGAACTTCCTTTATTAGTTTTGGGGTTTTTTTTCCTTTCTTCAGCAAAATTGTCATGGAAAGATGTTACATTAGTTTGAATGTGGTTCCATAATATCCATAAGATATTATGGTTTTGTTTTGAGGTTAATGTGTCTAGAAAATGAAATTGATCAACTTTAATGGGAAAAGGGAAATTTCACAGGGTCATCAATAGGAACTGACCTCCCTACTGTTTTCATCAGGCCTTTGTTGCAGAGACAGTTCTCAGGAGGGCTACAGTGCTGCCTGACCCATATGCTTCTCTGTGCTAGGAAGAGGACACAGAAATCAAGCAGCCCTTGTCCTTGCCTATTACTAATCTGGATGTCTGGATGGCCCAGACAGGCTTTATATTTTGGAGTCTGGCAGCATGTTAGTGTGGCAGTGTATTAATTTCCTAGCCTGCCTTCTTCAAGTACCTGACCTTAAAAGTTAAGCCTCTCATCCCCCTTTTCAGATGTCCTGTACTTTTCAATGCCACAATGAAGTGTGGCTGCTCCACAAGAGCCTGCTTCCTGCAGATGGAGCAACTTTAGAAATGTCTGTTTGAGACAGATGTGCATGTGGGAACAATGGGAATCATAGAATGGCCAGGTTGGAAGGGACACATGGCTGCAGCAATTATTAGTGGCACCGTGTTTCCCAGAGGCCTGCAGTCTTTGCTGCTTTTTTTTAGGTGTGTTTTTCATAAACCAGTTTTGCTGCTGCCTCCTAACAAGGGGACTCGTGCACCTCTCCACTTCACAATGGCTGTGAGAAACAAACCTTGACCATTGCTGTGTACCAGCAATCACATGGGATGCTCCCAGGCTAAGCCCTAAAGATTTTTAACCCTCTTGCCCTAGGTTGAGGACAGGATGGAGCTAACTTCTGCACAGAGAACTATTTCTGCTTGGTTTTATTGTGCCTTTCTTTTATAGAGATGACTTTATTCAGCTGTCATTACTGTAGTCAAGTCCTGTCCCCCAGCAAGCAGGGAAACAATCTCAGTGTGGATACTGGTGGATTTCATCCTATCAGTCAAATATTTTCAGTCAGTTTGAAGAAAAAACACCTGATAATTTCAAATGGAAACACCACAATTAAAAAAGAGGGAGAGATAGGCAGGTGAAACACACTTTGTTTTGTTCAGAAATGGGAGTACTGTGGAAATTTTTTACAAATTAAAATTCCACTTTTGACCCTTTCTGACAGTAAACAGCTTGGATCTTAATTTCTGCGCATTGGGCAAGTTTGCAGGCCTAGAGCAAAGTGGGTATTTTTAAAAACCTTCTAAGGAATAACAAAGGGATATCTGATCCCCATACATCCAAATCAGAAAGTTACTGAATAGTGAATGCTATGAAGATTATATATTTATGCATTCTCCAGAGCCTGAGCCTTCATATCATGCTGTGCTATCTTGTGAGCCAATCTGAGCAACAGGTCCATAAAGCAGAGCTACTCTCACCTGAGCTGCCACTGAGATGATATTCTAATAAAAAAGGCATAAGCTCAAGAGGCTGCATGAATAGAATATCAAACTTTACTTATTTTTTTGTTAATATTTGACAGAAAGAAGCTTTTGTGTCAATAGAAATTACTTCATCCTAAATCTCTCTGCTTCTCATTCACTTAACATATTTTAAATGCTGTCATGAACACTGCCTTCTCTGGTAGTTATTCAGGTCAGTGATAATACCCTAGCTGACTTCACTGGGCTTTCTGTGTAAGATTTCAAGTAAATTAACAAATAACATATTAGTATCTCCATTTCAGAAATATTAATTGTATTGGAATGCTATTGTTATTTCTTAGTTACATGAGTTCAGTTCACAATTTCAACATTTAATATTTTCCCTGTAAAAACTCATGTTTATGGCTTTGCTCTAGTGATGTTTACTTTCTACTTGCGCTAGGGAAATACAGAGCTTGCAAGCTGGGCTTGTGCAGGCCACACAATACTATGTGGCCTTGTGTTGCTGCAGCACGTGTGCTGTGGCCATTTTCAAGAACTCTGGCTATGAAATATTTCAGGGAAATGAATGGGAGGCTTCTGTGTTCATTCCTGGTCATTAGGATGAACTTGGGACTCTGGGCAGCCTTGTTGTCCCAGCCCTATGGCCTCAAAGTTTTTTTTTAATTACTCATTACATCTTTACTATAGTGAAAACACAGCAGAAGATCCAGTTTAGAGAACTTCTGGGGCTAGAGAAGAATTAGTTTTTTCTCTTGCAGATAATTTTACTGCCCACCATTTAAGGCATAAAGTGAAGGTCAGAGCACAAAATTAGAAGACGGCTTTGCAAGCTGTTGAAGAACTCTGACAGGTGCTTACATCCAATCTTTAACGTACACAGAAGAAGAAATGATCATAAATGTCCCATCAGCTATTCTGCTTACTGTATCATTTGGTAAGTGATTAATTTCCCATTTTTCTTGTTATCTGGTGAGGGCTTATTGACACTGTTTGTGACAGATGTTTTTTGGTTTAAAATTATGAAGGAGATCAAGTGATTATCCTTGCTGAGCCTTATGTTCCTCTTAAAATACCAGCAGAGTATTTGAAAAAGCAATAATGTTTGTAACTTGGGTGTAGAGTCACTGACAATCAGGAAATTAAAAACCACCACTGCTACCATTAGTTTGTAATAGTTCAATAGACATTGAAAGGCAATCAAGTAGTTAGCATCATTAACCAAAATGCAGATTACCAAATGATGATGAAAGCAAATCAGGTAACAGACTCAAGTTTCTTCTTGGGGACTAAATTCTGGACTTTTAACAGAACAATTGATACCATCAAGAAAGGGAAAACAGATGCATTGCCTTCTTACTTGTGGATTTTATCATAACCCACTGGCTGGGCCCTTACTCAGCTCCTATTTAGATACATTATGCACTACTAAAACGTAATATAATAGCAGTATATTGGATGGACTGAATTTTAATTTTCACCTGCATTTTAATCACTGTGCAAGCTGGAGTTCTTTCATGCTTCAGCAAGATTTAGCTACAACATCTTTTTGATCTTAAAAAAAATAGTATCTTAGATCATACTAGAGAGCAGAGAAGACACTTAGATCACAATCCCACTGCTGAATTCTTAACTCCTGTCTGTCTTACTGAAGTTAGATGTGTTTTGATGGAGATCACTTTTCCACCCTTGAGAAACTGGAAACAAAGTTGAGGTCTGGCAAAGCTCCTGAGAAAATCTAGACAAAACATGTCCATGGTAGCACTGAAGGCTTTGGCTCCATCCTCTCTCATCAGAACACAGCCTTGATTCACATAGCTGAGATAAAAAAACAAGCCCAATTTTGGCTAAAGCAGCATGTCTGACTATCTGTATGCTTGCAGCCTTCCTCACTGTAATAATCTTTGATGTCCTTATTGAAAACAAAATGAATAAATAGCTTCAGAGCAGTCTACTCTTTTGCAATAACCTTGGCATTGCTTTTTACTGAATTAACAATGAGCCTCTTTTATAATTTATGTTCCTAGAAAAGGAACACAAATAAGACACCTTTCTGGGTAAATATAACAGCTATGACATTTAATATACTGTTTGTAATTTTTTGGTGCTTTACACTAGGAGCTCATTCACAGAAAAATGAGTGTGCTTGTAATAGGAAATTAATTGCTATTAACGCATCTCCTACCAGTTATTAGTGTGTGAAGCTTCATTTTGAAATTAATGAAGCTGTTCCCAATGGGAAGCATCTTAAGCAAGTAACTCTGCTTATTTTTTGAAACAGATGGTAGCTTTTTTGTGTCACAAGGTCACAGTTGATGTTAGCCATAATGACTGCCCACTGAAAAAAATACCTTAGTTACATTTTATGAAGCTTTTTTGGGCTGGAGTAATGGTTAGAAAGAGAGAATAAACTACAGAAGACAGCTTATATGTCTATAGCTGTAGCCTGTCATTTAAATCTCTATTGTATATCCGTTATTCTGGGTTGAACATTGCCTCTATCTGTATTATTTGTTGGCTTGTGTTTGCTGTGTACTTGGTTACTGCATTTACAGCTATCATGGACATACCAGAGCTCATAAAGAACAATTAGACTAAAAAATATAAACCATTTTGGAGGAGGCTCCAGGTGACACATATCATGTAGCTTGGACTCCAATTCTGGTTCTGCTGTCTAAACCAAGGTACCAGAAATTTTGTGCTCCAGGAGTTTGTAGGTCATGGTCTAGTTGTTGTCTTCTGTTTCTCATCAATGAATCGGATTATCTGCCTACCTTACGGGCTCCTACAAGGATAAGCACAAGATTGTGAGGCACTCGGACACTGTGTGTTATAAGAGAGTATCTTGGGAAGAATACTGGGTTCCTATCTTGTGTATTATGTGGAATGCTGCAGCTACAAATCCATACAAACTAAATGTGGAATTATCAGCCTTGCTGCACACTGCCAATGGCTAGATCAGAATCTTTTCTGTTAAGACTTCCAGTGCTGTTGCCCAGTGTTAGCCAGGACACCTAGTGAAGGTTACTTTGTTTTTGAGTCTGGATGGTCTGGAAGCAGAGTGAAGTTACAGTGATTATAGTGGGTGAGTTTGGAACATTGCAGAATGAGGATGACCAATCCAGGTAGACAAGAATTGATTTTATTAATAAAATTTGTATTTTCCTCTTTGAGGTGACAGTTACAAACTTTGGTTCAAAAATAAAATAAAATATGAACAGCAAGAAGTTTACTTTTGAGACGTGCATAAGAAAATACCAGTTGGAAATGAGCCAGCAGAAACTAGTGCTATTTAATTTAACAATTTATAAGAAATAGAAACAAACATTTCTTTTCAAGTCTTACATATATTATGAAAAATAATTACAAAAGGATTTGTGTTGTAAAGCTAAAATGTACTTTCTACTTCCAACTACCTGAATAAAATGTTGAGAGGGAAGGCCAAACCAACATTTTTTTGGGTGAGATTTGAAGAGCAAGTTGTAACAGTTTGGGTCAAAGACAGCTCTGGAGGAAGCAGTCCCCTCCTATGTTGCTTAGCAACTATGTAGAATCACATGACCTAGACGTATTGCATCCCTGGCCTTCAGGTGAATTAACAGGAAAAAATAATTCATATTAATGGGATGGGCAAATATTGTTTTAGGATCATTCAGTGGAACTTTTAGTATCCAGTTCAGGAAGCAAACATCCATTATTGCTTACATAAAAACTTAAGTAAACACTGAAAAAAGTTCATAAATAACTGTTTAGAATCCAGTTTTAATATTTTATGCAGACCAAATAAGCACAACAGAATCAAATTCAGATGAGCTTAAAAAAAAAAGGAAAGCTATATGACTAATTTATTTCACACAGATTTTTAACAGATCTCTTACACAGAAGTTGTTTTTTTACTTATATATTTTCCCCACCCAAAAATATAAACTTGTTTATTTTAGGTATATACAGGTGTCTTATGAAATTATGAAATCAAAAAAGACAATAAAAAGTCTGAGGTATAGCACCATGGAACACAGCACCTTTGAAGGTGCTTTCATTACTGAAATGTGTCATCAGCGTGATATCAGCAGAAAAGAGTTGAGTGTGCTGCTCAAGATCTTCCATTTTGGCCACCTTAAGTTTTGGTGGTGACTCCAAATAACAAAGCTCTTCAACAACAATATATACAAAGGGATTTTATTATTTAATCAGAAATGGAATTGGCTTCACTGGCTGTTACAGCTTTATTTTTTGAGAATACATACACAATATTGACAATGTAGTTTTGTAATTGTAAAATAAGAGCCAGATGCAATTCAGAGACACATGCAAGTTTTGGAAATGGACAGTGAAATAACAGTATAGTACTGTACATAGAATAATTACAGTTTATTAAACAATTTCCTATCACCTCTTTGTTGTAATGGAAGGAGCACCATGTCATTCATTTTTTTTTTTTACAGCACCAAAGGAATCCAAAGTGGGGGAAGGGTGTTCCCAAAGTGAGCCCTGTGTTGTCTGTCTGTGCCACAGCATGCTTTCAAAATAAGTTTAAGTCATGTGATTCTGGCCCTACAAGGGCAAACATTACTTTCTACGTAAGACATCCATACACAGCAAGACATATTTTCTATGCCATCCTTATTCAAAACTTGCATGTGGCATGAAGTGTGTTGGCAGCACCAAAGTGCAACATTTCTGTTGATCTGATTTTGTCTTAAGCTTAACCAAGGAAGCAGACAGGACCGACCTCAAATCCAAACTTCTGGTTCTGATCACCAAAGTCATTAATCATCACATCAACTATAGGCACTTGGTCTATTTTAGGTGTGTTGATTTCAATCACTGTCTTTGCATAGCCCTTTCTTGACTGTTAAAAAGAAAGAAAAAGAAAAGCAAACATGTTTATATATCAGAGCAGTAATCATGTGCTGTAGATCTTCACAGGTTATCTCTGAAAGGTAGAATTTATAAAGTATTGCCCTGTTGTACGTTGGCTTGTAACTTTTTGGCTTACTTCCTAACTAAGACTTTCAACTGCCTCTAAGTATCATCCAGCCAAGTCGTCATGGTAGTTGTCAGGACTTCATTCAGATGGTCTCTTATGTCTTGTTGAGACCCCTTTCACTGTGCTAGGGGTCTTGGAGTTTAGATGAGTATCCAAGTTGGTAGATCCAAGTGTTTTGTTTAAGCGAAAGCCACACCCTAAATCATTTCCATCTCTCTCTGGAGCTCTACACTCACACACTGTAAACAACAGAAGCAACAGAAATATACAGGAAGACTGACATGAAGCAGTTATGTGTTTGTTAGAATCTCATTACCCATAGGAGGATACTCTGCATCTACCTGAGCTGCATCTCTGTCTCAAGAGCCAGATATGAATCCTGGCACTTTCAGGTCTCTGATTCTCTATCAGTAACTTCTAAGGAACTGCCTTCAAAATGTTCCCATGAAAATAATTAATGAGGCTTCAATTGCCACTTGCTCCTATGATGTCTTTGAAACAGAGGGTTCAGTACAAACCCTTCTGTTTCTGAAAAAAGGGAACAGTTGCGATGCCTACAAAGACCCTACTGAAGAGGTGTTCAGAGAGCTGATGCATATTTTGGCAGTTCCAGGGATTTTAGCAGAACTGAGAAGATTCTGAAAGGTAAAATCCACAAACTGCACTTGGCTTTACCTACCAAAAAAAGGAAAATCTGAAGTCAGATATCAAACTATGTAGTTAATTCACTGTATTTGGGTACATACATATGGCTTAGTTCATACATGTTATTACTGTATTCACTAAATGTTCTGTCTGCTTATGCCCAAATTTTGAGTACAAATGTATTCTGCTGATGGGCTACCTCCCCTGATTATGCTTTTTTTCTTCTTTTCTCCTCTTACACTGTGCTCATACTAGCAGATAGTCTAGTTTCAGCACGCTGGTGTTGACAGCCTGTACCCATGACAGGTTTGTTCTGTTTCTGTTGCTTGGCTTAAGGTTAGTTGGGTTTTTTCTGTACATATATGAAAATTAAATAAGGGAGTAGTGTATTGTATTTAAAAATCTACTGAAAGGCAGTCCATTAAAAACAAAGCTTTCTCTTCTGAGAAAGCTTTTCTCAGAAGAAAGCTGAGAAAAAAAGGCATTTGTTTGATTTCTGCTTTAGTTGACAGGTTTGTTTTGTAAAATCATCTGAACCTCTACTTACTGCACAGCCATCGTGAAGAGCTTTGATGTAAGGATTGTTGTCATAAGACATTTCTTCATCATTTGATCCTAAGAACCGTAGCGCTTTATCATAGCTGTCGTATGATGCATCATGCCAAGCTACAGACTGATGACAGTTGTAAGTGAAATTTTGTCTGGCAGAGGCACTCAGTAGCTTAAGGAATGTCATTTGGATCGTATTAATGGAATTGCCTTCAACATCCAAATAGGAAAGCTGGAAAATATAAGAAGTTACATGAATATTTATCTGTTAAAATGCAAAACAAAATTATTGTTGACAAAACCCCCCATGTAACTCTCCTGAATAATAAACCAACACAGGCATAACATTTTATGAAGTTTTAAAGTTCGATAAAGCCATGACTCAGTAAATTTTCGTATTGTAGCAATATATTTAGGATGAAGAACTACATATTTTAGCTTCATTCTAAAGGCAAAGATAGATAATTACTTCTACCATATTGTGTAAACCAGCAGAATCCCTTTGGGAGTTTGGTTTTAGTTAATTATAAGGTTATGTCAGACTGCAATCTCATCTTTGTATACTCAGTATATTTCCAGTTACCTAGAAAGGGGCAGGGGATCTGTGTTCCAGCTGCTTTGCTAAGGTTCATTGGTGATGTATGGTCTGCCAGAAGCCAGATCCTCACCATCAGTTGCGCAGGTGATCATTGGGATAATTGTGGGACAATAGAGAGCAGGCTTCTGCTCTTCAGTGGCAAGAGGCCATATAGCTGCTCTAATATTTAGGTCAAAAAGGCCTAAATATTCACTATTTAATTACTTATAAAAATCATGTACGTGATTTGTGAATAACTGTTATGTTGCAGTGACAACTTACAAGTTTGCCTCGCTTAAATTCACTAAACCAAGATCCTGGATTCTCCTTTGGCCATGATGAAAGTCTAACCTGTGTTGTAAAACAGCAGAGAGAGAAGTATTTAAAACATATGTTAACAGATATGAAAGTTTTACATTGCTTGGGACAAATTTCACATCAGATAGTAAAGAATGGTTGTTCTTTGGGATCTCAGCCTCTTTAATGCTCTAAAATAGGATGTTTTTCTTGTACAGAAAGCCTTTCAGTTAGTGACTTTAAATGGAATCCAAGGTGATAGCTTATAAAGAGAGCTAATTCTGTTTAAGGAAGACTGTTGTAATCTGATAAGATTCAAGTAAACTGCTAGTATAAATTGTTCCTGTGAAGAGTGTCTAAATCAGAGTTCTCACTGGTGTTGATGCTGATAGATCACTCTAATTTAGGCAAGCTTTTAGAAAGCCTTCCTCTACACCGTATGCCCCACAAGGGTAATTTATAACAATGAATGAGGACACTGTTAATACAGTGTGCTTTACATCTACTTTGCACAGGTAGAAACGGACCCACAAAAGAAACAGTAAGAATTTAGCTTTTAGGTGTCAAACACTGGATTATGCACTTTAACTGGCTGCACAGCTATGCTGTATTCTGAAATGCAGTGCAAGATTACTAAGCAGGTGCATACACTCCCTATCTAAGCAGAAGCATGAAAATGCTGCTTATTAACTCTACCACTTCAGATTTTTGCAAATTTCCATGTAATCACAAAGACAGATGTGTGAGAATGTAATTATCCTGTTTAGTTCAACATTGCAACAGCATAGTAGGATCTGTCAACAGCCAACTGAAATCACAAATTGATACTTACTCCTTCAGATTTCTTATCTGGGTAGATGCAAGTTTCCCCACCTGCTGTGAAATTGCAGTATACTTTGAAGGAGTCTCCAGAACAGCCCTGGTTAGGATCAATCCAATATTCCCCTGAAACAATGAGAAAATATTTGTCTTATGTAGTGGAAATGGTATCTGGAAGATCCAGGTTTTACTGCTCCCTGATAGTCCTCCAAAGTTTGTAGCAAAGTTATTTTTATCTGAATGAGGAGAAAGCAAACCTTTCTTTTCTGGCTTCTGATTTGTTACTGTTATTGTGGTTTATAACACAAGGATCAAAGTCTAATTTTATTTGCATCCTTTTGTTTTTCTCTAATTTTGCTTAAAACTGACTGTTGCAGGATACTGCTGAGGTTTTGGAGGAACTGCAGAGACCTTACTCTAGATGAGGAAGGACGTTATGTGCGAAACATACAATACAGGTCTGAACAACTTGGCCATTTCAGTATTTCAGCTAGAAGTATAATTTGTCCCTGTGGTGACAGCAATCTCAAAAACAAAGCAGAGGTTGTCTTAGGCAGAATAAGCTATGACTTCAGTTAGAGAGCAAAATCTGGAGTCATTTGCATCCCTATCTGCATAAAAATGTGGCTGCACAGGGCTTGGTGAGGTTGTAGCTGGCTTAAGTACCTAAAGCTTCCATTGAGAGAGATGGACCTCAAGCAAAGATGTTTTTAACTACTGGGTTATGAAGCTGCAATGCTAATGAAATTTCAGGCTGCTTTACTTGATTAAAGCACCTTAAGTAATACTTGGTTAGGTAACATGGTGGGAAAGACACTTAAAACTTGCATGAGGTTTCCCATAGTTTCTGGCATGATTGAGAGTTCAGGCCCTGCCATGCTAGGTTGAATGAAGGCTGGGCACGAAGGAGAGCCACAGTCAATCCAAGGTCCATTAAAAATCAGCATTTTAAAAACCTACCATTCTAATTATAATGATGATTTCTGTGATGTGGGTCCTCATCTCCTGCTAATTTCACAGCAGGACAGCAAGTGATTTTCTGACACTACTGTTCTAATCCAGTTCCAAGCAAATAGTGGAGGTTTCAAAGAAGAAAGACAAGTTCGCTCACCAGTTCTGTCTTTTGAATACAGGACATAGAGAAAGCATTTATGGTATTTTAAAATTCTATTGATTCAGGCTGTATTTGTTGAAAACAGACTTCGCTACCTGTAAGTCTATCCGTGGAGAATTCTGTGTTTTAATGAATGCATTAACTTTTGATTTCAACAAAAACAAGATTACTTTTATACAAAGAAAGTACCAAATAATAAACAAATACTGCTAAATGAAGAAGGTGAATGCTTACAAAAACCATGCATTATTATGAAGGGTACTGAATTGAAAAATATGTACTTTTCATATAGCACATACACTGCTTAACTACTCCTCAAGGCAACCATCTGCTTTTATGTATCTAGAGTGAAAGCAATATTATTATTAAACTGTCAAAATCTATTTTTCCTCCCATTTAAAAACAAAGAAATATTGCTTTGAACTAGGAACAATATCCATTGCCATCAAAAAAATATGAAAGGATGAAAATTCTGTGAAAGTTGGCTTTCATCTAAAGCTTTCCAGAGGAGTAAACCCAGTTAGGGAAAAAAAAAAAAGAAAACAACAACAAATAATGAAATCAAGACATTTCTTCAGAACAGTGTCTTGTTCACACTACTCTGCATTTTATTAAGCTAATACTTTGTAGCATTAAACAGTATCAAAGAAACTTGCATGTCTATTTGCTGAATGATATAGAACAAACAGTGGTCATGCAGTGGAAAAAAATTATGTTTCTAAAGGTAAAATAGTAGTACATTTTTTGAGAGTCATAATCAATAATAAATCTCATAAAACCAATGCTATCTTATGATACTAAACATAATATACAGCTACTGAAATAATTCTCGTTTTTTTAAAAGAAACTATTAGCCATCCCAGTGATTTTACTTTCCATTGATCTAATTAGCATCAATATTTCATCCCTCTCATTTGGATAGTTCTGGAAATGCAAGACTCACCTTTCAAAACAATAGCTGTTCTTTATTTAGCACTTTAAAACGTTTTAAATCTAAACCCAGATCAGATTATGTATTTAAAGAATTTTGGCTTTTACCAAGAGAACATCTCTTACATTTTAAAAACTTTAATACCTGCAAAAAATAGATTTAACTTCACCCTTGTTTGCCTTTATCATGCAATATTAACATACCATCTGGGAAGTCTGGGTGGCAGAGTTGCAAGTCTTTGCAAGTTCGGGCTGGGTTATTCTGAGTGCCCATTGGATACTTCATATGCTCAATGTCTTGCTTCAGTGAATTCAATGAACCAAAAATCTCTTCCATGCCATCAGTGTAATCCAGAATATTATCACCAGCATCAGACAACATGTAATCAGGAGATCTTCTTGTCTTTTTGGGTGACTGGATTGGCAGCGGCTGGATCACCTCACCTGGAGGACCCTAAGTGGAAAACAACATATCTAGCTACCTTTTCTGTTTGTTTTTCAGCTACATAAATATGCAGAAGACAAGTGCAGAATGTGGCTCAGACATGTTTTGTATAGGCTTTCTTCAAATTCTTTATTTCACTTATTTCCTTGGATTTATGCCCATGTGCTTTGATTTATTTACAGAAAAAAGATGCTTGCAGAAGGCCAAGTTTAGTTGTGCTCTAAACTCTTCTCACTACATTGCCGTTTGGGGAAATGTGTGCTGCCCTCATGTAAGTTAAGCTCACAGAACTGACTTGTGATTGTCTCCTTATCTGTGGCAATTCCCTCAAGCACAGGTATGGTCTATGACAAATGAAAACTGTGGATATTTCCTATGAAAAACACTCCAGAATTCAACTTGGGGTCTATAAAGCAATATTTCATTTCAAGGAATTGAAATACTTCATTCAGATCTGGACTGTTTTTATTTTTGATTGTTATGATATGAACTAGTAGAAACAGATGAGTATCAACATGGGAAACCAGTATTTTTCTATTTTCTGTGTTTCAATATAACACATTAAATAATTATTCTGAGAGGTTTTTATGTGTATTTGTGGGATTGTATTTTGGTTTGGTTTTATTGTGGTTGTTTATTTGGTTTGTTGGTTGGTTTTGTGGGTTTTTTTTAAGTTTCTAAAGGCTTTTTCAGTGCAGATAATGCATTTCTGTGTCTAGTGGATCCTTATCTGCAAGTTCAGAAATGCTGTTTTCTACCCTTGTCAAAACAGAGTCATCGTGTCAGTGTATTGTGCGTGCATGTCAGAGGAGAGTCGTTACTTACCGGAGGACCAGGTGGACCAGGTAACCCACTGTCACCCTTTTGACCAGCAGGACCCTATAAAGCAATGAAAGAAATGCAGTGTTGACCATGCTACACAATGTTAAGAAAAAGAACACAAGCAAACCTTAAGTAAAAGAACAAAAAGTATGGAGGAGAATTACTCACACTGGATCCTTTGGAACCTTTTGGACCTTGGGGACCCTACAAACAAGAACATGTAACTATAGTTGGGGTGTATTCCATACAACATGGGAGTATTTTGAAGAGGAGGACTGGATGAAATTACTTACAGGTAAACCAGGAGGACCAGGGGGTCCCAGTGGGCCAGCAGGACCAGAAATTCCCTAAGAAAGAGTAAGTACAGAACTGAAGTACTCTACATACTGGACTGGATTAAAAAAATGTGTATATATGAAAAAAAACAGTCCTACTAAGCATTCAACCCTGACAAGTTTTGACTTAGGCCATTTACTAGAGTCCAAAATATTATCTGACAGTTAGTTGTTTGTAGTTGTTACACTGCAGTACTTACAGTCATTACTGTGCTCCCCTTCAGACTGGCTTGGAAACCTCACTTTTTATGTAGTGCCTTAAAACATGGCTAGTAACTAGGAGCAAGAAGCTACTTTGGGTAGTTCACAGCTAATAACATGATGAGATTGGTGCTACTAGTTTTCTCTCATCCCTAACTTGGGAGGTATGTATTTCCTTCATCTTCTGAAACACTGTGATTTGTTTTAAGCTGTTTAACTTCCCTAGTTATTGTACAATGCCTTGGAAAACTTTAACCTCTAGCAGGAAGCTCTGGGTATTAAATGTTTGTAGCAACCTGATGTCTCTCAAAAGAAAGACTGGAATATGTACTCTTTACTTGCATGAAAATTCAACAAAAACACGTTTTACTCACTGCATCACCCTTGGCTCCAGGAGATCCCTGTGCACCAGGAAGACCCCTATCACCCTTTTCACCCTGTTCTCCTGGAGGTCCAATCAGACCAATTAAACCAGGATGACCCTAAACAAGATAGAAGAAAATATAGTTAAAACTCAATGCATATAAAGTAAATGTGCTTTGCAAACACACAGATTAGAGCTTTGAAATGTCATCAGTGTTGCTAGTCAACAATCCATCTGACAACAAATTATTCTGAAAGTGTATTTATTGCTGTTTGTCAGCCTTTCAGACTTGGAGATGATTTGCAAGTTGTGACTGCTTATTCAATGAAAGAGATCTAAGTCCTTACTGAAACCAATACAGAAATAACAATACCTGTGGGTATAAATTCAGTGCCAACTTTCACATTTAGATGCTATAAGCGTATTATAGAGTTGCACATTTGTTTCCACATGTGATACAGCTGTATAAACAGCTGATCCAAGCACATAAACAAAACCTGAAATTCACAAAATAGTAACATATATCTATTTCTTTACACAGTTTTTCTCTGATTCACAAGCAATCAATAAATTGTTGGGGCTCCATTAGAAAATGCTATCTCAGATAAAATCACAGAATCATTGTGGTTGGAAAAGACTATAAAAAATGATGATCGAGTCCAACCATCCACCTAACACTACCATGCCCACCACTAAACCATATCCCCAGGCACCAGATCTATGTGTTTTTTGAACGCTTCCAGGGATGGTGATTTCATCACCTCCCTGGGCAGCCTATTCCAATGCCTGATAACCCTCTTGGTTGAAGAAATTCTTCCTAATACCTAATCTGAATCTCCCCTGGTGCAACTTGAAGCCATTTCTTCTTGTCCCATCATTTGTTACTTGGGAAAAGAGACCGAGACCTCTCACTACAGCCTCTGTCCAGATAGTTTTAAAGAGCAAGAAGGTTCCCCCAAGCCTCCTTTTCTCCAAATGTCTCACTCCATTATTTTAAAAGAAAGTATTACAGCAGTTAAATATTTACGTTTAGTGTTTTAACATAAAAATCTCAAATACTTTTTACTTTTACTTCGTTTTTGTAAAACCAACAGTTCTCTTTACATCAATGTCTATGGTATTTTCATTGCAAGGAAGAATCACATGGTCAATAGATTACCACATAGGTTGTAATCTTTTTCTTTTTATACATCTCCAGGATGTGTCTTAAAACTTGACAATTACTATTAAGGCAATGGGAAGCTGACTGATAGACACAGTAAGTTCTCTTGCTTTCTGATACCAAACTCCTAGTGGTTCTTTCTGCTGATTTTATACAGCCTTTTAGACTCATCAAATTTCCAAAGGTGCAAATAAGTAATAAAGTATACCTTCTCTCCTTTGGAACCTGGATCTCCTTTCAGGCCAGGCAAGCCAGGTGGACCCTAAGTAAATCAAGGGAAATAATGTTAAGTAAGTTTTAACATACTGTACAGACCATATTTTCTTGAAATATTATTAAAGGCAGCATAAGTCAAAGTACAGAGCCATTCAGTGATTAATAGCATGTGATTTAGGCTCCCAGATAAAGTTGAAATATATGTCTAAAAAGGTATAATGATGCTACCATAGCATTTAAATTTCTTCATAATTGGAAATCTATAAAGGGTTGTATGAATAGAAGACTGTGAAGCAGAGGGTCGATTCAATTCTTAAAGATCATTCAAAGTATCCAGTGAAGGAAGTGATTTTTTAAAAAGATGTTCAAATAATTTCTGGTGGATCAGCCCAATTTTGCTTCTGGTTACATTACATGCTTTCAGTTATTACTTCCACTTTAATTGTTGTACCTTATTATAGTTGCTTATGTTAGCCCTTTCCTTCATAAGACAGTGGAAAGTATCCTCTTAATTTGTTTTCTCCCAGTTTACTACAGCTCAGTAAGATTTTTGCAGAATATAAATCAGGTTGCTTACAGTTACTGCTCCTCAATATTGTTTTGTTGAAGAACTACCTCATATTTTGTTTCAGCACTCGGGGAGTTATCTTGGGATTATGGTTTCCTTGACTTGCTACCTGAAATTCCTGCATGACATTGAATAATGCATTTAAATCTGTATTTTCTAAATAGTGAAGTCCTTTCTACTCAATATTGCAAGCTTACTTAATAGGATGTAGGTGTGCTAGTTCCACTGATATGTACACATTAATGGCTCTTTCTTTGTCACTTTTGAAAATGTGATTAGTTACAAATTATTTAGGTTTTGCAATACTAGCTTGGGCAATCCTAGATGCTTTAAGGAATTACCTTAGTCTTTTTGGGCCTTGACTCCTCATTTGTTGGATAGGGACAATACCCCTACCTTATGGAGGTGTTAAACTGTAACCTTTTAAGGTACTTACATGGTTCAGATAACATAAGCAGCTTACTATTTTTAATTTGTATTTATAAGGCATTCTTTCTGCAGCATAGTAAGGACATATGTTACTTTCTGAAACTGAGTAAAAAATAATCTTTAATTCTAAGTTTTATCTGCAGTTGTCCATAAACATTACTCCATGCAGCTACATTTCTGTACACAGAAATATGCTGGGGCAGGAGGCAGAGCTGTAAACAACCAACATAGGATCAATGGAACTGTTCTACAAGCCCTAGGGTGAGTGTGGGGAGGAGCAAATCTAAAACAGGTCGTTCCACTGTAAGCTGATGCTTAGAGAATATGTTGGAAAACTCCATTGCAGTCTTGTTTCCTGGGAATTCCCATGGATAGGTCTTCCTTTCTGCACACCCCTTGCAAACTCCACTAAATAATCTTGTTTTTATAACTTGACACAAGCTTCTTTCCCCTGATGGAGCTTTTTTAGATCTTTAATGGGGTCGTAAGAGCAATGCCTTGAAGATACTATTTTACCAGTAGTCAAAAAATATAGCTGAATAGATGGCACAGAAAAAGATTGTATACGAAGCTTGTTTAAAATTTCCTTGGTTTGTTTTTCCTCCGGCTTTTTTTTTTTTAAATCATTTTAATTGTTAATTATCATTTTGAAGAATTTTGAGTGATTTGAGAAATCTTCTGAGGTTCGTAACAATGGCAGTGCTGGCTTTGTATAATTTGTACAGAATGAGGTGAAAAATTCAGGCCATGCAGTGTATATGCAAGCACAGAAGAGGCATTCATTTCTCAGAGGCTATTAATCTCACACTGAACATGTATGCATGAGGCACAGAGCTGCTAGAGTCACTATGTCATCACTACTAGTCTCTGCTGGCAATGGACATCTGTGAAGTTATGATATGGATAGCAGTGGTAAGTGACCTTTTCAACCTGGCATAGATTCAAAAGTGCCATAACACTTCATGTACAAAACATTATTCAGTGCTTATCCTTTCCATCTCTACTTCAGGGTATCATTAGATGCAAAAGCCTAGGCAAATACATAATTCATGAATGAAAAGTGAAATTGTAAAGCTTTTGGAATACAGGATCAGACATTTTCACCTGCAGTGTATTGTGTTCTTCTGCAAATCTACTTTCATATTCTTCTCCTGATAGCAATCTACTGTGGAAAGAGGGAAGGGAAGGAGGGATACCTAAACTCAGCAATTTTGACATACAAACTTTGCTTTCTTAAAATCCAAAATAAAGTTGAAGCGGCCACTGCCACTTGATGTATCTCAAAAAAAGTTCTTGTTGAGCTGACAGGAAGTCTGTGCATTTGGGAGTATATAGTTAGTTAATAAACTCAGCTTCAGGTTTGAATTGAATATTTAAGCTCTCAAGTGTTGGAAGAGAGATCTTTTGATGATGTATTTGGAGGCTTCTGGTGACTGACATGTTGGAAAGGGATGCTTACTATTGCTAAATAATTGTTTATTGGCTTTTAGTACATTTCAGTACAGAATTGCAACTGAGATCAGCTGTCAATTCCCTGATTTGTTTCTCATGGGTTTTATTTGTAAATTGGGCACATCATTTAAAAACTATCACATCATAAACTCTTTGGAGAGAAGAGGTTTTTACTACGTGGGCTTAGCACAGGGAATTTCTTTTCCTTGCAGTTTCTCATTCATTTTTCCCAACCTCTGTCTTAAAAGCAGTATGTTATCCATGAGACTTGAGACAGTATCTGATTGTTAAAATGAAGGGCAACGAAGAGCTATAATGTAAGGTTTCCTCAGTACAGTATTTGCTCATTATTATTTTCTAAGGGACAAATGAAAATGAAGTTATATGTAGGTGCCACTGTAAAACCATCTATGATTATATATGTTTCAAAGCCTTTTATTCCCAATGTGTCACTCAACTGTGATAATAAGAGGTGAACTCCAGTGAGTTTATAGTGCAAGGGATATGAATTCTTTCCACTAAATTGGATCACCTTTGCTTGACATGTGAAGAATTAACCTGCTGTCCATATACTTTACATTTGAATTTCTGCACATAATGCTGAATAAAAACACCAATATTATGCAATTTGTGCTCACAGTGTTGTTTTTTTCAGGTAGTCATAGACTTCCTTTGCTTTAATCAGATTATTAGCACATAGCAGAACTGTGGTATGCCCTAGATGCCCTAGAAATGGGGAGCTTAGTTCATTCAAATCCTTTTAAAAACTCTGGTTATGGATTATATTTCCTGGGACTGCCACAATGAACAACAGACATCTTGCTTTGCTCAATTTTATAAAACTAGCATTTTTCTTCTGTGATAGAAGTGCCTTTTGGCACTACTTCTGATTTTTTTTTTTTCTGTTCTCTAAGGAATAGATATGATCTAAAAATTAACCTATGAATAATGTTCTCCTAAACTAGCAGTCATTAAAATCTAGTACTGTACAAAATTTACTACTGCTAAGGAAACAAAACGATTTAAGATATTAAGTTTTGCTGATTGTAAGGACAGAAGTATATTTTTGGACTGTAAGCTTCATTATTTTTATTTTTAATTCTAGTCAAAGGATTTCAAGAATTTGGTTTTACACTGCCATATTCCACTTTTTACCTGGTATAACTCATCAGTGTTCAGCACAGCTGCCTAATAAGTAGAGCAGTAAAATTAGAAGGCAGTTGTGTACTGTATTTTTACCAGCACACAAGAATAGTGACTTTGTGCTAAGAACTAAAACATTCATTTTTCTGTAAATGGGCAAACATGTTGATGGTATATTTTATAGAGTGCTTTTTCTGTTCTGGCACTGAAAGGAAGGGTACTCACCAGAGGCCCAGGAGGGCCATCCTGACCTGGTGCTCCAGGTAGACCTTGTTCTCCCTAGAAAAAACATACTTTGCTTTACCAGAGGATATACAGGAAATGCAACATTTAAAATGTTATTACATGCTCTGCTTGCTTACCACAGGGCCAGGAATGCCCCGGAGACCCTCTGGGCCAGGTTTTCCTGCAGGTCCCTGGGGACCAACTGGACCTGTTTTTCCAGGGGCCCCTTCTGCACCAGGTTCACCCTAGAAAGAAAATAAACAACAGGTCAGAGAGGAAGAGCTGACTAAGCTTGGCACTGTAGAGACACACAAGCTGCAAAGTGAGAGCAGTTTCCCTGCTCCATTTTTTAAAAGCTATTCTAAACCAGTGTTCTGCACAGGATAGTTTCCTGACCACAATTTCAATAGCTTCATATAAAGATGTGGTGCCAGGGAAGCATGCTCATCTTGCTTTTCCACAGGGGTAAGCTAAGTTCGGCCTGCACTGGTGAGAATTCACCAGGTACTCCATTATGTATTAATTAGGATTTTATGGTTTACCTACTATTATTTTGTTAAGTTTCACACTCAATGCATGCTAAGCAATTTACTTTTCATTTCTATGTAGATTAAATTTCTGTGCTCCTAAAAAACAAAAAAATTAAATCTTGAATGTATTACCTTTGCACCTTTTTCACCTTGTCTGCCTTCAGCACCAGTTGCTCCAGGAGGTCCCTGTAAAACATGAAGGCTGAGCTCATCATCTCAGTTTTCTAAAATATTATCAGTGAAAAAGCTCTGAGTGCATTTTCCACTGTATTAAGTTGTAAATGTTAAATTTGTTAAATTTCTTTCTTGACATTTTATTCACAGGATAAAAATCCCAATATATCCTATCAGCTCTTTTTCCCCTTATAAATTTTTCTGGGTTTTTAGAATATCTGAAAGACTATACCTCACCTACTATCTCAGCTCTGATATGATGAGGTTAAAACCAAAGAAATAGCTTGTAAAAATTCAAAACAGGATATAAAAGGAAAAGAACCACACTATTTTACATATAGAATAACAATTTTAAACTTGCTTTGCATTGGCTTCTATCTATTCACTGTAGTTTATCCACTGATTCCAAAAGGCCCTGTCATTCTACACTGCACAGAATGGCATATACTTCTCAAAGTCAGGGATGGGCTCAGTAAGCCTTTTGATTACATTTGGACAGCCCAAAATTTGGTACATGTCTTAATAACACCCAGTAAATATGAAAGAAAAAAAAATTTCATGACTAGAGGTTGTAAGGAATGAAATAAAGACACTGACTACAAACTGCTCTTGGTTATCAGGTTTCCTGCTATTATTCTAAAAAAAGCCATGTTTGACTAAGAATATAGAACTCAGTACTGCAGGCTTTTTTCTCTTCCAAAACATTAAGGGCTGATTTTTGGGTCAGAGAATTAATATTCATAGCTTCAGTTATGAACAGAAGCAATATCTAGAATCTAATGTACTCTTCTGAAAATTGTTCTCATATATACTTAGTTTAGAAAAGAGGCACTCAAGATAATGGACCAACTGTTTTCCTACAAGGTTAATTTTTGGCCTGGGAAATGACTTTATTACAAGTAGCTGTTTCTTGCCAACCAGTGAACAACTTAAAGCAAAAGGAAAGAAAAGTGACCATGATCAACTACAAGATGATTTTCTGAATCGATAAAACTTTCTTCCTAAGATTCTTCTGTTCATTAAGCAGTTTGTTATATAGAAATTAAAAAAAAAAAAGTTCTAAGGACCAGCAAAAAGAAAAATTCAGTAATTTCCATTAATTTACTATTTTTTACTTCATAACAATACACAAAAATTGCAGGCCTCTAAAAGTAAAGCAATAAACCACCATTCTTAATGTTACACATAAGAACTGTTTTTGCAGTCCAGCATCTACCTGTATGTTTTGTGACCTCAGGGCTTTTGCCCAGAGTTTGACCTAAGAGATATTTTTAATACTAGAGCCGATACTCTTTAAAAAAGGATGAATAATTTAGATCACTACTGTTCTAGTAATAATCTCTGTATTATTAGGTTGTAATTGGTTGGGTGGATTGCACAAAAATGATTTTGCAGGTATATAAATAACTCAGGAACATTTCAGAAACAGGACTTTTATTTTTTTTATGACATCAATTAACTTACTAGGCCATTGTCTTTACTGCTTAAAAATTCCTTGCATTCAAGTTCCCATATGGGTAATAATCTACCCTACCTAAGAAACTTAAAAGGGTTGAGTGTAGTAGTTTGTATTTGAGAAATATGGTCTCTGCATAATCTAGAAATGCAGCTGCAACATGAATTAGCAGAGCTAAAACCACTGTAATTGCTAAATTACAACTACAATGAATCATGCTTGCTAAACAAAAGGGGTACATTCATTACCAAATAGTGCCAGTGGTGCACCAAGCCCAAAACACCTCCATGAACTGATCTTTCTCACAGGGTGTGATTGCTGGCATGGCACAGATGGTGCCTCTACAGCGAAAGACTGTTAATTATAATTTATCTTACCTTCCTACACTTCAGTTGTTGGAGTGTCTGGTAAATTTTAGCTGACAGAAATGATCTCCATAAAAATAATTTTCCCCACTCACACCACCCCAGCTAGCATGGTGATTTTTAGGATCATTACACTTTTAAGTTTGGACATATTGCCTCATCTATTTTATGCAGAACTCAATAGAACTCATACAGGAACAAACTTGTTCTCAGTTTTTATTACATGAGCCTACTGGATGTTTTTGTCTGCTCTTCCATATTTATCATTTCTTTTAAATAAACTTGTTTATAGCTGTCTGTCATCTGACTAAAACATGATTTACAGCACAGAAAGCCATTACCACATTTCATCAGTCTCTTAAGATAGGAACCTGGAGTTCTGTGTATTTGCAATTAAGAATGGAAATCAGCTTAATTTTAAGGGGTGTGTGCACCTTGCTGAGGCAGCAGGATTCCGTAGCCAAAATGGAAAAAAAAAATCTTCTTCATAGAAACACTTCCCTTTTTTAATTATTCAACATTGTATATATAAAGGCAACTAATCAAACTTTTGCTTCTCAAAATTTACAGACTAGCTTTGCTGTAGTATTGACATCTGTTCTTTTATTGAAAGCAGGCAGTATGCTCCAGTCGAAAAGAAAAATGTATGAGTCTTGCAATTTAAATTCAAACATTGTTTTGATTGATATATGAATATCTAATTGACTCTAATAAAGAAAACAGCCAAACTGCAGGAAACACAGCTGAAGAGCCTAGCACACTGAAAGGCTGAGAGGTACATAACCAGCACATATTATCTATGTTGATTTTATTGATTATATATGTTAGGTGTTTTAAGAATGAAGGTTTGATGGTGCCTTTGCCTCATATTTTTAACATTTGTCAGATAGAAATGAATTAATTCAAACTAGAGGTTTTGCCCAGTACTCTGTCAAAACAACAACAACAACAGTCTCAAAGTGCATGTGAAGAATTGGGTTTCAGAAAATAATCATAACAACGTAACCGTAGAGTGGTTCAGTCTTTGTGTATACATTTCTACACAAGCAGGCTCTGGATCAGGAGGCCTTTTGAGATGTTCCACTTCTCACTAATCACACTTCCTTACCTGCCACACTGAAGCTGGAAAACATTACACCTCTTCAGAATCACAGTTTTCACAAAATATGCTGCTGGTTAGTGCTGATGCTATTATGAGCAACAGGAAAATTGTACAGCTGAGAACTCTCACTAATAAGCCCATAGCAATTTGTGAACTCCTTGGTTGACTTAGATTGCTCCAACAATGACGTTAATAACATAGTTTTTGTCTTTAGAACATTTAAGAACACTTCAGAAGCCACATCCTTCTGTGAAGCTGGTAAATTTTGTTCTTTTTTTTTTTTTTTTCAGCTAGAGAAATTCAGATGGCAATATTACAAATATTTATCATGCATATAATGGGAAAAGGATGAGAAAAGGGATTCCTACTCCCAAAGCTGTACCAGATTATTTGTTCAGCTCGGAATGGGGTATATATGCACATAATGCCTCAAATTTTCTATAGAATCTGGGCTGATTTCCACCAGTGGAGAATTTATCAAGGGATTTCATGATGGAAAGCCTACAGTTAGAGGAAAATACGCTGATGAAAAGCAGCTATTCTCAAATCAGAAAAAACTGGCACGGCTATAGTTGGGTCTTGGATAGCTGAGAAGTTAAGTCAGTGATCTGCTGTGGACCACCTGTACCAAAAAGTCTACTGTGCTGGGTATTTTTAGACAAGCAAATATGACAGCTGATGAAGTGGTAGCCATTGTGTGTAGACTCTGAGGTCTTGATCTGGCAAGATGCTTACATGGGCATGGAAATCTGCAAGCTGAAACAAAGGCATGTTTCCTACCAAGCTTATATGCTATGTTGAATTACAAATACTAGGTAAATTTATCAAGTTTTCAAGTTGCTATAACAGCTTTCTTTAAATAGTATAAGATTACCTTAAAAGTTCTTTCATTTGCATCGTAAGACTTTGATGACTTCACATTAAAACAGAATTTTTGGAAACACTGTATTTAACTGCTGCTGAGCATTCTTCAGAAAGGTGTTATATGACTGTTAACATTGGCCAGCTAGAATGCTAAATTTAGCACTAAAATACTGTAGTTTAATTGCTCAAGTGTTATGTTCTTTGTATGAAAGAACATATATATAATGTGTATTATGCAATTGATGACTTTATTTCCCATTTGACTTCTAACACTTATGACATGCTTTTACTTCTGCACTACTTCCATTCACATTCTGCTATTGGTTTCCATCAGCTGACTATTTCTGCCTAAGAGAATAGCAAATGCTTCTGAGTACATTCCTTTTATTTTAGAACAATATCCTTCTTGGCAGTTATCAAATATAAGCCAACTTTTTTAAATCAAGGGAAATCTGTTTTCCCCAAATACTTCCAACATTTACTTCAATGTTTTTATTGTTAATATAATCTCTTGTTGAAAGTTATAAACCAAGATAGAATTTATACAGCATAAAAACTTGTCTTGACTATCCAAGAAATGCAAGGGGGTGTGTGTGTATACATATATATATATCTATATCTACACATTTTGTATATAGGAAATATTGAGCAGTCTTTTATTCATTGACAAGATACTCTTTAAAATAATTATTTTTTAATTAATTGCAGGGCATTTTATCGCTGAACTATAAAATAGAATTTAGTCAATACTAAACTGGTCCCTGAAAGTCTAATCCCATGAGTAAGTTTTTTTTAAATCAGTTAGTGTCTTGGGCATTGCTCCTCTCTTGCACAGAACTACAGAATCTGGTCTTCCATTTGTTCATGATAAAATCACTTCAGCTATTTGTTTCCCTTGATGGATTTCATGGTACTAATTTTCTGAACAGTATGTGCACAAATCCATACTTGATTTGCACACACAATTACTATGATTACTTGCACCATAACTACATAGATGTATTCTAAATATGCATTTATCTGATCTGTTACATGCACAGGTCAGTTCAGAAATCAGAAACCGCAAAATATTAATTGTGATTTAATGAAAATTTAAAAACCATCAAAAATGTATGTAATCACTTTGAGAGACTTTATCAATGATTATTTCATGAGTTTTGCCATTTGTAGTTTATGGGTTTGGCCTATAAATATCTATTATTTGATCTAGTCATTCATCTGAATATAGGATTATATATTCTGAAGATATCCTAGTCTTTCCCTTATAAAACTGGAAGTATCTATGGTATTACAACTTTCTGAAAGACAGTGGTGGAAAAGCAATTGTTAGGTCTGAAAAACAATATATTCATTAGGGTAGGCATTTTGTGGATGCTCTAATGATCCATTTCCATTTCATTCAGAAAACAAACAAAAAAAACCACCAGGGTGGAATGTTGTTTTCTAGTAGTAGAGCCTTTTGGCTAAGATCAAGTGTAGTATGTGTGTGTAGTAGTAGAGCCAGAGCTGCACTCCCTTACACAGTGGTATTATGACTGAAATGGTATGTCCTTCTTTATCTGGATAAAAGGACACTGGTTAGAGCTTTTTGTTGAAATTGATTCTACTATACAACTGATGAAAACTAACAAATTCTTTTGTGTTCATTCTGTCAGCAAAGCATGAAGCTTTCAATCCTTCACTGTTTCTCTCTGGTATAATATCAACATGATATAGACTCTCTACAAGCTTGAAACATTCAGGTACTCAAGTTAATGTAGAATCTGATTCTACAATATGTTTTCTTCAGAATTCAGTAATGGAATTACTTGGCAACATTTAGTCTTATATTTTTCCTAAATTGGAAATGTGTCAAACCACAAATGACATAATATTTTTGATTCTAAAGTGTTTTTTGTCCAGGCACAAACAGATGCAATATATCCCATCTGTTAGGAATGAGCTACTGCCTTTCTGTATAATAAAGTAGGAAGTTCTAATTTGATGGCAAACAAACACACTAATATTCAATTGAGCCATATTTCAGTTCTAGTGATCAGGTTGCTAACGCTACCATAGTCATTCACGATATTACAGCTGTTTTGCAAGTTGGTGGAGCAAATACATTATTGTGTAAAATAACAGATACAACTAATTAGGCATGTCAGTTCACTCAAGCCTATTAAACACATGGCTCTCAGCTTACATTTAATGATGCTCCCTCCCTTGTTTTTAAAGTGTAAAAACTGCATCTAATTGCTCTCTGAAGCAGACCTAAAGGTTGATGCATCTACTACAGTTCTGATGATTAGCTATTATTTGTAAAGACTGCAAAACTTTTGAGACTTTAGAAATAGTGGGAATAGCTTCATAGCTTTCAGACATGCCTGCTTATTATTTTTGTATGCAGGGAGGATGACATAGGTTTGCACAAAAGGTGCATTGAAATTATTTCTATTTTGGAGGCTAAAGACACCAAAAGACACATTCTTCCTGCTCCCTGCCAGCAGTCATGTGTGTAGGTGATGTCTTACGTATTACTCATCATCAACCACTCCTATTAGCAGACTAATTCAGCAGACACTGAGTTCATGTGGGTGAAAATAAAAACCACATTTCTAGATAGGGAATACATTTTCTAAAATATACTTTGTTCCCACGTTCCATGTAACACATGTTAAAGGGCTTCTATTTTTTCATTTCTCCCATTACACTACTTAAAAGAGATTTCAAACATCACATACAAGTGTCACATCATGGAAAAGAAGTAGCTGAGATTATCTAGAACATCGTGGACAAAAGAAAGGGAGAAATTACTTACTCTTTTTCCAGGTGGACCAGGTGGCCCAGCTTCACCTGAGGGACCTGGTGGACCCTGCAATGGAAAATAAGATCAGTGGTAACAAAGGATAAAGTTACTATCATTATTAAATGCAACAAACATCTGCAATATGTTGTCCCTTTTCAATGAAATTTCAAAGAAATTAAGTGCCATCAATACANTGAGGAGTGTGGGTGGAGTCCTCCCTGGATCTCTGCTCGTGAAGCCTAGCCATACATACTTGCTTATTCAACAAATCCTTTCTCAGAGTGGTCATCTGAAAATCTGAACAGCTTTTGTTACTGTACAAAATGCAATCATTATCTTTTTTATCTTCCTGTTTGCAGCAAAATATTTCAGAACAAAAAGTGGCTGCACAGAGGTACTATACAGTCTTATCCTACTACCTAGCTCCATTTAGAAGTTTCTTGCTTTCTCAGGTGCTTTCTTAGCATAGAGAGAAATAAAATAACAGAAACAACTCACAGGTTGACCAGGGTCACCATCTTCACCCTTCTCTCCACCAACACCGTCTTGACCCTACAGAATTCACAGGAAAATAAACAAAATATGAAATTTAGCTAGATTAAATAACTTAGTTTCATATATGAACGAATATAAGATCACTTTTTCTACAGAACATTTTCCTAAGGACACTAGTTCTCAAAATGTTTTAAAGATTTCTAAAAGTTTTTTTTAATCGTTAAGAAATACATGAACAGAAAAGCAACAGATCTTCAAGGCAAGACCTCATTCCCAAGCAAGGAAAAGGCAGAGTTAACAAGAATTTAGTGCAAACCAAGAGTAGGACCTGAACCTGTTTTTTTAAGTATACTTACAGCTGGTCCAGGCTCTCCAGGGGGACCAGGATCTCCAGGAAAACCAACTGGGCCCTAGATAAATCAGGAAAAAACAAGGAATGTGTCATCCATTGACAAGCAGGTAGCAATGATTACAAATATTTTGTGAAGCATATCACCTAATTTAATTCAAATGCAGAAAATTATATACAGTTCTATATGTAGCGCAACTTCAACAATGCTTCTCAGTGCTTTGTGTTAAAATTATTAAGTTCACTTACTGGGTTACCCTTAGGCCCATCATCACCTGGAGGTC
This sequence comes from Bucco capensis, assembly GCA_013396975.1. Taxonomy (NCBI): domain Eukaryota; kingdom Metazoa; phylum Chordata; class Aves; order Piciformes; family Bucconidae; genus Bucco; species Bucco capensis. The sequence goes on along the minus strand of VWZO01000248.1, from coordinate 367,307 downwards.
CTTTAGCACCTGGTGGTCCAGCTGCTCCAGGTGGACCAGCCTCACCTTTTTCTCCCCTTTCACCTTTTGGACCCTGTAGAAAACACAAACACAAAAATGTCATCTGGAAATTTAATGGCTAAAGAAAGATTACAGTGGCGAAACTGCTTTTCAGACCTTGGCAATGTTACTTCTCAATAAATGCTAGAATGTGAAAGGGAAATTAGGATCTCAGCCTCAGATTGGAAAATCTGTGAATCTCAGGTTGAATGCCAACATCTACATCCAGTTTATGTCAGTAAACTGCCTTCAGAGAGAAAAACATCCATGTCAAAGTTAATACTTTTGGAAGAAAAAAGAGGTACTCTTAGGAAGACTTCAGCTTTGTCCTCTAGCTGCTTGCACAAGAAGTGGGTGTAATTACATGGGAAAAAATGCATCTTAAAGGTATAAGTTCTTCACTGAAAATTTAAAGAAAATGTACACAATCTGATTGTTTTCTAAAGTAAGCACTACAAGATACCTAAGTTCACTATAACAAAGTTCAATAATAAGACAAACCCAAAATACTCACAGATGTTCCAGATTCTCCAGGAGGTCCAGGGTTACCAGCTTCTCCAGGTTCACCCTGTTAATGTGTGAGGATAACTTGATGAGTCATTAGAGAGAATATTTCTCTGAATTTACTTCTGTGATTTACATATTCTTCTCATGCTTATTCATATGAACAGCTTACAAGAACTGTCTTTTAAGAGTCTACCTAAAGGGCACTTGAGTTATGGTTTTGAAGAACTGGAGACTAACCTTCCCTTTAGGCTTTGGAAGTTCTTCCCATTTATTATCTCATATATTGCAAATTTCCTGTTTGTCATCTTTCTTTCTAGTCACAGAGAAGCTGAAGAAGTATATTGACTGTGTATGTTTTTAATGTAGAAGATACATTTTGCCCTGGAAGCAGGTTTGTACAAATAAGAGAATCCTAATTGGAGTGAAGATATTATTGCTATAGCTTCTGTTAGAAAAAAAAATTATATGAAGAAAAACATAAGGATAAAATAATAGCATAACAGTCAAACTTTCACCACACTCCACAAAGGTATATGCTATGTATTTTCTAGTTATGGAAAACATTTAGTAAAGCAGATCACTTTGAAGATGACATCATATGAAGCAAATCCGTGGAAGCCTAAGATTATAAACTCATAGAATCATAGAACAGTCACAGCTGGAAGAGACCCTGAAGATCATAGAGTCCAGCCTTTGTCCTAGCTCTATCAACCTGCTAAATGATGCCCCCCAATGCAACATCCACCTGTCTCTTAAACACCTCCAGGGATCGTGACTCAACCACCTCCCTGGGCAGCCTGTTCCAAAGGCTGACAACCCTTTCAGGAAAGAAATAAAGAAAACTACTAAGTGAATGTTTAAGTTAATTCAGTCTCCTTTTTTTTGAGCTAATACACAGTATTAACTCAAAGACTGTCTTTGAAATTGTTGATTTTATAGTTATGATTAATTATTTTCTAGCTCAATGTTCTGATAAATACACCTTTATATAAAACTACTCTTTTAGTAAAATATTTAGCTATTAGCATCACATACACATAAATCTGTGGAAGAACTAATAGAAGCTGCTCTGTGATTGTCATGGAGAGCTAAGAACTATATATTTTTATTCTAAAGGGTATCTCAATATAAATGCTAATGGAGGGATTTCTCCCCCCCATATATATATATATTCTTTTCCAAACAGAATGAACCTTGCCAACAATTATGCCTAAAAACAAGACTACTTCAGTGCTGAAAATGCTTTTTACCAAATCCCCTCTACTGAACTCAATTACTGATTTGGAATAAATTTGTGTGTCACTCATATCTTGCATGACCTGCACAGCCTTCTTCTTTCCATGCCAATTCAATTAATACAAGATGCAATTCTGTCATTTCCACATAGACAGTAAAAAGTGTAAATCATAAACATTAATTTTAAACAAATCCTACAGTGAAGGCACTGACCTTTTTTGGTAGAAGCTAATGGCAGCATAATGACCTCACTGGGACCACAATTTGGCCCAACGTAAGTATTACGTTAGAAGAATGGAGACAGTGTGAGTACCCAACTGAATTCCAGAATGGGATAATTAGCAGATAACCACGATTTTAGGATCTATATTAAAACATCCTTTAGAAAGGGCACTTTTAAAGGGTGAATTTGCCTTTAGAAACTGTGGTATGTTTTATTAGACAGAGTCCACAATATAGACCCTTGCAGCAGATGTCCCCATTGCAGGACTAACTATCTGAGATGTAAGACTGCTATTTGTGCCAAGTCTTGCCTGATGAGTACTTGTGCCAGTATAATCCCCTCCTAAACTTCTCAGAGAGTAAGTTCTTTTTCTTCCTTTCTGCCAAATGATACTGTAATTTATGATGATTCACATTTGATTTGTAATCTACTCTTTACCCTTCCCATTGACAAACACATCCTCATATTATGATACCATGCCACAACAGAAAAGATAGCCTTTCTCTGACATATCAACCTATACTTGGGGACCACAGGGGAACACTGTGCTCCTGGGATCTCAGGGGTCCCTCCTTTAGCATGAATGTTGAAACCAGCAGATGCAGGCAGCCTATATGAGCTCTGTGCATAGTGACTCCCCAATAAGCAGCAGTGTTGGAGACAGAGAAATTGGAAGGGCTAGAAAATGTCAGGATGTTCCCCTTAAAGGGCATCTGTGAAAGATGAGACAAGTTAAAGTTTCATCTGACATCAATATTTTTAAATCATTGCTCTATTAAAAACTGTGACTCTTCCCTGTATGCAGTCCTTGTTTTTTCTGATACTGATTTTGATATTCCAAATGTTAGGTACTATGAAAGGTTGTACTTGCTTTAGACAGCTGTTGAGGGACTTACACAATGTTGTGATAGATTGTAGCTAATATTTATTTACAGAGTGCATATTTATTGCTACTATAAACTACACAATCTCTAGGGTTTTGTCCTTATCTTTCTCTGCATTTTTGGTAATGAGAGTATTAATTTAGAATCTGATGCACGTTATCCATGAGAAATACCTCATAATACCTCATGGTCTTTTGGGAAACAGATTTTATGATCTAATAAAAGATTTATTTCACCTGTGGACTTTTCCCCTCTTTTGTTACCAGGTCATATATTTTAAAAGTTTAGTGTGGTCTGTCTAAGGCAAAGCCTTCCTCTGACAGAATTTCAACAAGCAAAGACAGACAGACATTATAAAGTACAAATACTCATGCAATTTCACAGACATTTAATTCTGAAAACCTCCTTGGATTAAACAAGTAGCATGATTTATACCAGGCTAAGGACAGTCCTTTGTTTTCCTTATTATGACCAGTTCTAGAGAACTGTCCCTATGAATCACAGAGAGAGATATTGGATGGAAGGCTGCCACCTTTTGGTTAAATTCTGGGACTTGGTGATGTATTTTGAAAGAATGAGATAGAACTTTGTAACTAGCAGCATTGTGAAAAGGATTCAGTTGCACTTCTGTTCCTTTTTGCCATCCTTACAAAATAGCAAAAAAGCGAGAGGAAAAATTGTGACTCTGCAAGACCATCTCTTTTCATGTAAGTATGCATATGTGATATATGTATTATGGCTTCTGTGGAGAGCTAAATCTAATCAAGAGAGAAATTCTAAAGTTGTGGTGTATTTTCTGGGAGGGCTTATGTTTGTAAGCATGTTGGAGAGAGAGAAAGAATAGCTCACAGTCAGTGAGTCATCTGAAGTTGTTAGAAGTAATTTGTTAAAACATATTCAGGTAGCAAAAACTGTCATAGACATATCTTGATTAAGTACCTTAGCAATTGTCTGCATACAGATATGTCAAAAAACAATATGTGATATGCACACAAGATGTCTGTGCAAACTTATCAGACCTGTTTTTAAACTTAGGGCAAGAACTTAGGGGACTACGCCGCTGGTGTAGTGGTATCATGCAAGATTCCCATTCTTGCGACCTGGGTTCGATTCCCGGGCGGCGCATAAAGCTTTTGTCATCCAATGTTAGGACAAGAGGGAATGGGAGCAAGCTGGACCACAGGAGGTTTAGTATTAACACAAGGAAGAACTTCTTTACAGTAAGGGTGATGGAGCACTGGAACAGGCTGCCCAGGAGGGCTGTGGAGTTTCCTTCTCTGGAGACGTTCCAGAGCCGCCTGGCCACATTCCTGTGTGAGCTCGTCTAGGTGATCCTGCTCTGGCAGGGGGGTTGGACTAGATGATCTTTCTAGGTCCCTTCCAACCCCTGACATACTGTGATACTGTGAAAACAGAACTGTGTTTTTAGAGTAAAACCTTTAAGAAGTGTATCTAATCCCACCAAGTAACTTTTTCTTTTTAATAAGGTTAAGTAGAGGAGCTGTTAATAAGACAACTCTGACAAGTGTTTTACATGAGGAGTGTGAGAGCGTTCTCATGGTGGATCACGATGTGAACGCCACAGTTCCTTTCCTATGACTCAGCACAAGGTGCCAAGAACAGAAAGAGTTCAACATAAATTAAAATGGCTTCACAAGGCAAAAAAGATTCACTGCACTGACTAGATCATTTGTTTACTGTGTTGGACTTTTTATTAGTGTACTATTAAATTATTTTAGAATTATTTAATAGGAAGGAGTATAAACTCAAATGAATATAGTGGTTTTCTAATATCAGACTTTGTCAAACAGTAAAACAGATCTAAAATCTAAGAGGCTACAGAAATAATGCTTAAGTTCTGTAGACATTCATCTTGCATTACTCATTCACTGCCAGTTTAACACATGCTGTCTAAGGGAGAAAGAGTGGGAAAATGGTACAGGAAGCAGTACAGATTAACCTAAATTAAAAAGGCAAAATTATTTTATTATGCTTTGTGGAAAAGAAGTGTGAGGTTAATGTTACTTGTTCAGTTTCCTCTCTGTGTCGTAAATTCTTATGGAATGTAAAACATTTAAGGCCTAGTTTTTGAGAAGTCATGAGCAACTTTCTGGGTATTTAGAATATCTGCATGTTAGGACTTTGATATCAAATAAGAGATAAGCAAGTGTTGGAATATTTTGTCTTTCCACTTTTTCTTAATTATAAGCACAACAAAGAGAATAATCTCTGGGTGGGAACTGGATTTAAGCAGTTCTAGTTGAGTCTAAGTTTTAAGATTATAGACAGCTCCATGGAGGCTACAGGCATTAATAATGCAAGGCTACATGCACAATTGCACTGCAGATGTCCTTGAACATTTAGGCCTTTGTATGTACAGCAGATGAAACAACAAGCTGCTTAAAAATACATGGCACTAGGTGTGACAAAAATTGTTTATAATTTTTCAGAGGATAAAGGGGATTTGAAACCCCAGTATTAATAACAAAATATCTGCTAGTCTAACCATTCAAATACGAAAATTAGCAAATCTATTTCTTTCCTCAACAGCGGTGGGGAGGATGTCAAAATGTTTTTCCACACACTACAATCAGCACTGCATTGCATTGTCTGTACTATGATGTCTTTCCTCAAAGGGATGCAGAGGCCAAAGCTGACATTAATAAGAAAAACATTGGGAAAAAATATGTACAAAGAAAAGGAAAAGGGAAAATCCATGTTTTGTTTAAAAGTGTGAAATGCCCTCCCACTGGCAACAGGGAACTCCTCCTGACAACTCTGTGATTTCTAAGCTTGCTGAACTCATTAAATGGAACTGAAATTATGAAGGAAGGTATCCTAATTAAAAAAAAAATTGGCATGTACTAAAAGTTTAGGAGAAGGAAAGTAATTAGAATAAATAAAAACCTAAAAAATAATATACTTGGAAGCTTCTCTGTGTCATTGCAGAGAATATGGGAAATAAGCAGGTCTTGTGGATGCATCTCATCAGGTTCCATGGACTTGTGCACTTTCAGGTTCCTTAGATGGTCTTGAACCTGATCTTCTCCTACAGTGGGTGGTTCTTCATTCTCCCAGTCCCTGCCTTTGCCTTCTGCAACTTGGGTGGTGTGGCTGGAGTACTTGCTGGTGAAGACTGAGGCAAAATGTCATTGAGTAGCTCAGTTTTCTCCATATCCTGGGTAACTAGATCTCGTATTCCCTTCCAGAGAGGCCCTACGTGTTCCCTAGTCTTCCTTTTATCACACACATACCTGTAGAAGCTATTCTTGTTGCCCTTGATGTTCCTGGCCAGATTTAATTCTATCAGGGCTTTGGCCTTCCTAACCTGTTCTCTGGCTGCTTGGACAGTTTTTCTGTATTTCTCCCATGCTACCTGCTCTTCCTTCCACCTTCTGTAAGCTTCCCTTTTGTGTCTGAATTTGTCCAGAAGCATCTTGTTCATCTATGTAGGCCCCCTGGTGTTTTTGCCTGCCTTCCTCTTTGTTAGGATGCATCATTCCTGAGGATTGGGAGGAGGTTATCCTGGAATATTTACAAGCTTTCTTGGGACCCTCTTCCCTTCAGGGCTGTATCTCATGGTACTCTACGTAGCAGATCCCTGAAGAGGCCAAATTCTGCTCTCCTGAAGTCCAGAGTAGAATCATTGAATCATAGAATGATTCAGAGTAGTGACCTTGCTGTGCACTCTCCTCACTGTCCTGAGGATCTTGAACTCCACTGTTTCATAGTTGCTGCAGTCATGGCTGGCCTTGAGTTTCACATTCCCCACCAGCCGCTCCTTGTTGATGAGAACAAGGTCTAGCATAGCATGTCTCCTCATTGGCTTCTCTACTACTTGGAGAAAGAAGTTATGAACACATTCCATGAACCTCCTGGATTGTTTATGCCCTGCCATGTTGTCCCTCCAACATATATCAGGGTGGCTGAAATTCCTCATGAGGACCAAGGCTCATGAACGTGTGGCTGCTCCTATCTATCTATAAAGGGCCTCATCCACTTGGTCTTCCTGGTCAGGTGGCCTGAAACAGACTCCAACTATTGTGTCACTTGTCCCTGCTCTGCCTTTAGTCCTGACCCATCAGCTCCACATCCATCCCCAGGCCAAGCTCAACACACTCGAGCTGGTCACTGACACAGAGGGTTACAAACTCCTCCTCATCTCCCCTGCCTGTCTTTCTCCTAAAGTGCCTGTAATATGTTTGCCACTGATAGATAATAGTTTATGTTCTTAACATGCCAGATAAAGGGCTATAGTCTAAACCACACTAGTATAAAATAAAAAACACTTGAAGCCAATAATGTATCTGTAGGCATCAAACCATGTAGATAAGGAAATAATTATAGTCTTACTTTAATCCTTCCTCTGAAAACTACCTTTTCTGCTCCAAAGCTCTTTCTTCCGACTGTTAAATATTTTTGTTATATAAAATGTGAAATAAAAAGACCAACTGAAGTAAATCACCCATTAGGAGTACAGCTACATCACTATTAAAAAATTACGAGGTCAATAAAGGATATTTGAGAACTGTAATATAGCTATATAGCTCCAAAGAAGAATCAAAATGTGTATTCATATTTCTATTCCAGTATTTTTCTAGGAGGTTATTATCAACACTCACCTTTTCACCAACACCTCCAACAGAGCCAATTGAGCCTGGGGGGCCTTGAGGACCCTATAATGATAAAAAATGTTAGTTATCCCAAATATACTGCTTATTATTGAATTACTGAAAGAAAAAAAAAATTCTTACATCAGCTCCATTAGGACCCTGGGGACCTCTTGGACCTGGTGGGCCAGGTGGACCCTGTATCAAAAAGACAATTTGATATAGTTACAATCATAAAGCACATATGTCTACTGGGGCTTTTATGGCCAATGAAAAGTAATAACTGTAGAGGACTTTGAATCTTTTCAGTGCTACAGAAACAGCAGGGCCTGGTTGCTGCCCATTGCACGAGTTAACAAGGTGACAGAGGTTCCAGGCTATGTTATACAGTACCTGAGCTGGAAATGATCTGATGCTTAAGACTCCTGAGGATTGTTTTCCTGCAGTGTATTTTCCCTGCATGTTACCTGCATGCCCGTTCCACTGTGCAAAGACCCTGCAGTAGCTTCTATGCCTACTAACAGCCACGTGAGAGAGTACTGCACCATGGTGCCTATAGGTGGGCAATGATAAAGCATCCAGACTTGGCGCAGGGTGTTGGGGGCAGATGTATATTGTAGATAACTTGCATTTCAGTCAGCCCAGGAAGCATTCTGTCAGCAGTATAAAAAGTTGGAAAATGCAGTATTGAGATCACCCAGAGAAGCAGAATAAACATAGCCAAATAGTGTTTACCATCTTCTGGCTTGCCCGAAGCTAAGGTACAATGGCCTGAAATTCAGAAAAGCAGCTCCAGACTCTCTGGTGAGCTGATCTTTCGGGTTTTTTTTCCTCTGTCATTCCTGAAACTGCTTTTCACTGTCCTGTCTCAGACACATGTAGCATCTGCTTTGCCACCTACTCTTCAGAGTATTTTCTTAAATTACATAACTCTTGATATTAAAGATGAGGAGACAGATGTGGGGAAGCAAAGTAATCCCAAAGAGAGTTTATGTTACACAAAATGAGTCATATTCAGGCAGCAAATACAGGAGTAGCTTATCAAATTGTGAGCTACAGAGAAAAGACAGTAATACTCATGACATTTATGTCCTCCTGAGTGACCAATGGGAAGAAGTCTTACCATTGGGCCCACATCACCATTTTCACCCTTTTCACCTGGTGGGCCAGGGAGACCCTAAAACACATGAAAGAAAAAACTATTAGTAGGGTACCTGGAATTATGAGTTACAAATCCATATGAAACAATGTAAGTCAAATCTACGTGTGAAACTTGGAAACTTTTTTGGGGTTGCCAAGAAAACAAAACCTATTTGCATTAAGAAAAAAAACAACAACAACAAAAAAAAGGAGGTTTATAGGTAGCACCCAGGTGGGCATCTGGATAATTTGGAGATGAGTAGGATATGTTGAATACATCTCCAGGTAGAATCTTTTCTTTAAAATGTGTATCTCCAACAAAAAGAAGTGCTCTTGTTAAAACAGAAATTGTTGAACTCTGTAAATGAATGATTACTGAATGAAATCCTAAAGCCTATGCGAACACTATGAATATGGGATCTTTCAGTTCTTATTAAGTGAGGCTATAATTTATTTAACAGAAGACAATACTCAGTTTCTGACACAGAAATCAGGGTTCTTACAGGTGGAGGATAAAATAATAAAAGAATTACCTGTAAGCCAATAGGGCCTGGAGGACCAGGGAAGCCTCGAGGACCTTCATCACCTTTTTGCCCAAACATCCCTTGCTGACCTCTTGGGCCTGGCTCCCCATCACCTCCCTATTTGGAAACAGTGAAAAACAAAAATATCACAAGTCTGATAATAACAGAAAAAGCTCTGCAAAAATGACAGGAAAACAAGAAGAGGGCTCAGAATCACTCGCAATGTCTTTACAAATGTGCATACACCACCTTGATTGAATGAGATCAATTACACAAACAGAATAGCAGCATATACCCTGGTTCAATGTCGGTCAAATAATACTGCATGACTCACAAGTTTTCATCCCTTTCACATCTGCATAAACATTCAAGCTGTTGAATACCTACATATTGGTAAATATGATTAGCATGTAGTTCTACCAGTCTTCATGGTAGAAAAAAAATAAATACATAAAATTTTATTTATTTTCTAAATATAAATAAAAATCAATCCACCTGGTATAAGGTGAACTTAAAAAGAGATACTCTCTTTTAAACACACCTGATACTGAGCTGATTTTACTACTTACTGCCATACAAACCACCCAACAAGTTCACTGAAAGGATGGGCCCCATTCACTTACATTTACACTATCTCATTTTTAATAACTCCTTCAAATCACTGCCCTGCTGTAAACGCGGAATGAAATAACACTTATACAGGCCTGTTTAGAAAAACCATTTGCATGTGAGGGGACAATGACAGAACTGTTAACAGTGATTTGAAATGTATTTCTGAGCAAGGAGAATGCAGTTTGAAGAACTTCTAAGTATCAGAGCAGTCATGGCAAGATTGGGGTTTGCTCTGAATAAGCTACTTACAGCTATACCAGGGGCACCAACAGGACCCTGGAGACCTGGCGGACCTGGAGGACCCTGCAACAAACAAACATCCAAAATTAGGGATTATGGTATCTGGAATACGACTAAAAAGCAAATAATGAAGCAACTCTATTTGCACGATCAGGATCTATTAAGCATTTCTACATTTCTCCATAGAGAATGTAGTATTATTTACAAGTCTTCAATTCAGTACAAACAATCATTATTTTATTTTCTGTCAAAACCTCAGAATTCCACATCTGTAACAGGCATTTATTAAAAGCACATTTGTAATGTTTCAGAAGATTTAAAATAGATTCCCATGCAAACATGACTGAAAATGAAATTTCTTTTTTCACAATTAAAAATACCAGATCTTTCAATGAGATTTGTGAAGGAAAACTCAACCTTCACATTGTCATCTAATATCTGTCTTTATTTGGATTATTTTTTATGAAATTACAAATGGTTTTTGCAACAGCACAAAGCTTATTTTGACATCCAGGGGACATAAAGACTAAGTTCTTGTTGAGCACTGGGAGTCACATTCTCTTTGATATTAAGTCTCTTTTCAACAGAATGGCAAAGAAATTGTCTCTGAGAGGAAAGTCTTATTTTTTCAGTCTCATTACAAAATAATAAGTTTCGAAGCTATATTGCACATAATTTAGACATCAGTTACGCAGATGTGATGTAATGAAGATACTGAGTATGGGAATGCCAGGCACAAGTTTATGATAAGGTTAAAATTACATAGTGGTTTGAATCTGGTTTTTACATCAGCTAGAGAGACTAGACTGATAAAGAATGAGGCTAAGAAAGCATAAAACCTCACACCTGGCAATGGCTGATTTGTAGTCTGCTATTTCAGATGGCCAGGAAGTTGTCTGCAGTTTCTAGGCCAGGAATTCTAATTTAGCACAGCATAAGGCTTGGATTTAAAGACCTTGCTAGGGCTAAAATTAGATTATTCTGCCCTTCATAGGGTTTATGTGTATTTTAGAGTATCTTATTTTCTAGGGAGTTTGAAGTGTCAAGCTATGTATTTCTTCTCTTTTGTAATTTTTGTTTCGTCACACAACTGATGGCAATACGTGAAGTAAAGCTTTTAAATTCTGTGGTGACATATCTAAATGAAAGGACTTCTAGGAATGCTCCTGTTGACTGGGAGAGTTGCCATGAGAAAGGGAATTAGTAGCTATAAATTGTTTAGAAAAATCATATCGGAAGGGGTTGCTTCTACACTCTGCGGAATGCTTCTACCAGGCAGCTGTGGCAGCCGTGGAGGTTTTGAAGCTCAAGAGAGAGGATGTACATCAACAATAAAACTGCTGTCCCTAGCTAGGATATGGCAACAGTGTTTTTTATTAGACACAGTATAGTTAAATACTTGTTAGTTTCAAAGGAAATTGAAGATGTTTCCAGCTCTTCTTAAACAGGAAAGAGGGATCAATTCTTCTTTGCTCAGGGTCCTTGCTGTATTTAGGCTCTAAATGCCCTCCAAGGCTTTTCTGGGTGTCTAGGTATTGTATCTGTTCTTTATGTCCTGTGATGTCAGATCTAGGTACTTATGTCCTCTTCAGAATCTTTCAGAAGTGACTAACAAAGCCTTTCCTCCCTGCCCCAATAAACATCTGTCAGCGTATTGAAAGGGAAGCAGATGTGAAGCAGACACATTCTGATATTGGCAGTGTTGAATGACTGCAGTTGAGGGCAAGCAGGACTCAATATATGGGACTTCAAATGGGGTAATGTTCACAGTGAATCCTGTATTTTAAAGAAAACATACTATATTCTNGACTATATTCTCAAATGCCTTAAACTCAAGACTTAGAGTACATGGTATGTTCTCAAAAGATTATGCTGCAGACACTATTTGTAAAGCAGGTCTGCTGAAACATGCCCAAATAGATTGGTACTCACTATAGGAACTGTAGTCACAGGCTAATGCTCAGCATAACTAGCTATGCTAAAATGATCTGAAACTGAAAAGTGCAGCATGTTATTTTTTTCTAAATTTCTCTGATGCAGAAGCATCTCTAACAAAGAGGCATGTCAAAAGGGAAAAAGAGAAGGATATGCATGTGTTCACACACAAAGCCTGAAGTGGAACTGGAGCATGACCTGCTTTATATATGTTTCCTTAAATGCCAGATTTTTCTGTGTTCAAAGGGCCTGTATTGTTATGAACCTCTTTAGGTGGACAGAGAGGAGCTGCATGTATCTCTAAGTATCCCACAGCTGGCTTACAACTACAATAGCAAACAGATTAAGATTGATTTTCAACTAACTGGGAACAAGTTCATAGTTTTTAAACTGATTTTCAAAATGTTCTAATTTGATAAATTAATTTTACCAAGTTAACCAAATCATCCATCTTAGATTAAGCAGGAGTAATTTTAGTCTGAAGCAGAATTAGATTGGATATTAGGAAGAAATTCTTTACAGAAAGAGTGGTGAGGCACTGAAACAGCCTTCTCAGGGAGGTGGTTGAGTCACCATCCCTGGAGCTGTTTAAGAAACATGCAGACATGGTGCTCTAATGAGGGCAGGGGTTGCGTGGTGTTGGTTTTGTTGGTTGTGGTTTTTTGGTTGGACTCTGTGATCCGAGAGGTCATTTCCAGCCACGAATATTCTGTGGTTCTGTAATATATGTATATTGTTGCTCTCTCCCAGTTCAAAAGTAGAATGGATGAATTAAAATGATATAGGAAAGATATTTCGGAATGTAGTTTATCTATCTATTTTTAAATGATTCTGTAAGCTCAAGTAATATGAGAAATATTAAATACATGCATGGCTCTGTAAATACAAACTTCTAGTGTTGCATTAAAACTCAACTTTATTCTAAAGAAACATTTTTGAACTTGTCTTTGTTTCTGTTCATTGATGTAGCAAGGCTACCTGCATACTTCATGCATGAATACTTTTTATTTATGAAGAATATAATGGACATAGGATTTTGCTACTCACGTTTTCTCCCTTGTCGCCTTTACTACCTTTCTGACCTGGTTCACCAATTTCACCCTGTAATTGAAAGTTAAAAGTTAAATTTCTTGTTTAAAATGGTCTCCTTCACACTTAGCTGAAGTCAATATCACAGCACATTTAAATGTTCCCTTTGATAGGATTATTCTGTGTTTTATGCTGCTTCTTCAAGTGTGAAGGTCTAAAGTGGGCAATTCTGTAACAATCAGTAGTATGTCATATTAATCCAGATATTGATTGCTATACTTTAAAGGGCAACAAGACCTGCTTTGAACTGAACTCTAAATGAAGGAAATTGAGTTCCTCATGTCACCCTCAATAGGATTTTATACAGAAAGCACCCTGGTTTGCAGACTCATCTAACTGTATGTGACTGAACAACTGTGTCTCACTGTATAGTATTTCAAAACTTCAAAATTACTCAAATCAACAGAAAAAACACATCAGAGAGTTTTCTTTATATAGTAATACACGTCAAATCACAGAAAATGCTTTCTGTGGGATAAGTAACATCCATGCATCATAAAAATGAACCTGAAAGTGTTTACCCTATGCCAAGTAACAGAACAATGCTGGATCAAGCAAACATACACGATGATCCTGCAAGGTACTGCGTCCTAAATTCTGACAGAAGTCAACAGAATAGCTCTGCTGCAAACATATCATTTGGACATCATCAAACAGTATCAACAGGAGTTTCAAATAACTATACATTACTGAGAACGTTTTATCATACTCATTTAGCAAAACAAGTTTCTAAAACAGGCAAAAATCAATTGTGACATCATCTGCCATTTTTCTTTTTGCCCACTTTCATCCTTGCTTCTTTGCCAGGATAAATGCTAATCTCCTAGCTCTTGACCACAAATCCCAGTGTCCCATGGCATCTGCCCCTCAGACATCTGGTTATAGAAGGTTTTTTTTTAGTTTTTTGCAAGGGGTGGAGGGAGTCTGGAGGAAGCAGAGGTAAGAGTTGCTTCATTGTGATATTTTTGGGGAAGAAAGCTACAACCAGAGAACTTTACTGACAGATCTTCTCACAGCTGCATTAATACCAATCATAATTATTCACCTTGTCACCATCTTCTCCGGGAGAACCACTAGGACCAGCAGGACCAGGAAGTCCTACAGGACCCTGTATTCCATCACGTCCAGCTGGACCTTGAGGACCCTTTTCACCCTGATTTTGAAGAAAATGAAGTGATCCATATTATCACAGGAGACTAATGAAAATTTCAGTACAGTGAGTCACATTAACAATACAAAACTAAAGAAACAGAAAACCAAACCAAGACAGAAAACCTCAAACAAAAAGTAACCAACCAAACAAAACAACAGAAAGGAAACTACAAAGGGAAGACAATGTATCAGAAAATTATACTAAGTAAAAATGGAAGCGTGTAACAAATACCTTTGTATTCTAATGCAGAGTGGCTGGGTACAAATTCCTAATGAAAGACTGATTTTACAAGCTTTTTTATTATTATTTACTTCACTTCCTGCTGTGATAATAATAGTTTTAACCCTTCTTGTGTGTTAGAGGGTATGACAATAAATGTTTTACTATTTACTTAATTGTAAATATAAAAGAAGTCAGATATTCTGAGGATAAGTTTAAAAGGTAAATACTGAAGTGGGGAAAAGGAACTTTTCTCGAATGAGGAGTCTGTGCTGTGATAGTTTTATGTGACCCTGTGATGACTTACAGGAGCACCCTTCTCCCCTGCAGGACCTGGAGGACCCTGAGGTCCTGGACGACCTGGTAAACCAATTGGGCCAGCAGTACCTGCTGCTCCACGTTCTCCTGGTGAACCCTGGAAAGAAATAAAAAAGTGTAAGAGAATTCTGATATAGCCCTGATAACCTGGTGGTTTTCATGACCCAGGTCAACAGAGATGATATTTGTTACTCAGTGAGATTCCAGCTGGTAGAATTTAGCATGTGTGCAAGTAAAGAAAAAGGCTGAAAGATCTAACTTGGAGTTCATACTCAACAGTTCTTACTCCATACAGATTTTATTTTTGTTTCATAAATACACCTTCCTGTATTTGTGCCTTGTAATAGCAGTGTGCTTCAGCCTGTTTCCAAGAACTTTTCCCCCCTCTCTGTTAACAAAATACATTAAAATACTACTTTGATGAAAGAATATTCACTATATTAAAATACAGAACCAACCCACATCACAACCCAAATTTTTAGTCAAGCTTTGTGCTGTACATTGCTGTGATTATCAGTATGTTTCTGCATTTCAATTCATCTATGTAAAAATCTATTGAAGTACAATAACTAATTTGGTGTACCATACAGAGGAGACTTGGATGTACAGGTATCCTTAGATATGCACAGAAAAAGTTAAAAATCTAATATTACAAATTAGAAGGGAAAAAACAGATGCTGTATGGGGAAAACAACCACTGGAATTGGGTATTCTAGAATGTATTTTAAAAAAGAGAAATAGCTAAGAGGAATGTTTTTACTCAAACATCAATAAGCCTCACTTTCTGCAAAGCATCCATAGGCAAAAATTTAGTTTCTGCCTTCCCTGACAGTTCTTTCTTTTGAAGCAGTGTAGGGCTTATGGCTGTTCCATAAATAGCCAACTTTTATTTTAACATGTCAATCTATCTGCCACACAGCCAAGCTCCATAAGCTTTCATAATTTGAGCTGTGCCTTTATGGTTTCTGCTGGATTGAGCTAACTAAACAAAACGGAGAAAATGACTAGATATGTAGAAGTCTGCAGTGCTCTAAAATCTAAGTGGTACATAGGTTGGACAATCTTTTCCTGTCTTATTTACTGCACTTTCTGAGGATACAGATGGCATATACTTCTAAGTAGTGTTGAAGGGGAAAAAGGAAACAAAGTGTTCTGTTACTAAAAAACCTTCCTAAAAGGATACAACAGAACAGATAACAATATAGATTAGAACTCCTACTCAAACAAATGGAATTTCGGAACTAAAATGTTAAATTTTGGTCTATCCATATTTGTTTATCGTTTAGTCAAATGCCACAATGTGGAGTACTGATTTTAAATCCTTTCTACAGGCTAGGTTAATTTCCCAAAAAGTGATCTATAACCAAAGTTCTCTGTAAATCATAAGCAAAGACAAGGACACTTGTTTGGAGGCACATCACGGCAAGAAAATGACAGGGAGCAAAAGATATTTATACTCAAATTCCTAATATCTCCTTGATCACACAGGCAGATTCTGACCAAATATTCTTCTGTATTTGTGAGAAGGATTAATGATAGCACAATGGCAAACTTCCTGTGTCTTGATCAGATGTTAACTGCCATCTAACCTGCTCCTTCCTGTCTCTCCACAGGAGTTAGCATGTGCAGGGAGACAGAAGCATGATGCTGTCCCGGGTACAGGCAGAGCCTGGAGAATGGTAGAGTTTCTTTGTGCTTTTTGCACCATCACTGGCTGAGAATTCTGACAGGAAATCCAGATTTGCCAGTCCTGATACTTCCTGAGGACTTGAGATGCTGTACATCCTTTCTGTGTCCTGTAGATAGGGCAGCATGGGAACAAAGACAATGGAATACTCTGTTCCATTATATTCTACATATGACCTAGTCTAATTCAGTTAGACTAATTCAGTTAGTGTAACTGCATGGTACTAATTGCATAATAAGGTGCTTTTCCCTCTAGATAACTGACAGAAGACAATGCTGAATGGTTGTTCCAAATTTTTTTGCAAATTATCTCAGTAAGATCTAACTTCCATGTGTGTTGGGAAAAAAGTATTTGTGCAGGAATCAGAGATTATTTTATCCTTCCAGGTGTTGCGGTGGTTTTTTTTAATCTGAGTGGATGCATACACTTCAGTCCTACTTCTGTTATTCTAGACTTCAGTGAATTCAGCAAGAAAATTCACTACCCTGCAGCCATGCTACCACTGTCTTTGATCTTGTCAGTTGTCATAAGCAAAACAATTTTAAGTCATCTTATCAGCAGGATGCAAGAATACTTAGGAAAAAAATCCAAGTAAATTAGGTCTTTACTGTATCAGTCAGCAGACAGTAACAGTGGCCATAACTTCTTCTAGATTTTTTTACTCAGCTAACTCTTCACATTTATATTTACTTCACTTTTATTTGCTATACTTAAATTTCACATGAGTTATGAACAGGAAGTAAACCTGTTTTCAAGGATCCTCTCATTTCCCTGTGAGAAAGGCCTCCAATCAAAGAAGAACACACTAAATTTTATTGATTATTGGAGGCTTTTAAAAACTTTTCTACAGAATGGAAGTGTCAAGCTTTGTCTTGTATTGCTCTTATATGGGCTGTAAATCCTTAGTCACCTTGGGTTTATCTCACTTTTTGTGAAGATATATGTAATTATAACTATTGTATACATTATCTAGTAGTAGAAATACTTTTTAGGGATGGTTAACAAAATGCTCAACAATTGAAGATGCACTGACTGAAAAAATGTTCCTAGATAGAGAAGATAACTCTAGAGAGCTCAGTACTGATAACTGGGTAGCCTACAGCTGGCTTATTCTGAGTCCAGTTTGGGCATCCTATTCCTAAATGAACGAATGAAAAATGACTGCTTGACATTTCAAAGAGCTTTCTTCCACCAGCATTCAGTATTCCACACAGCAGTATTAGAAGGAAAGAAAACAAACAGATGACAAACAGTAAACAAAAAAGAACTGTTAGAAAAATCCCAAAACAACAACAACAAAAAATAGCAAATCCCCTTGCTCTGGAGAGCATTAATGCATCTCTTTCTTTTGTTCAAATCTCTGCAAGCACAGTAATTGTCATGCACAGTACTGGAGCAGTCATTTGTTTAGTATGCTTGCAGATGTATGCACTAACCAAATAAAGCTTATAATTGACTATATATGCTAGTTAGAATCAATTGGGAGGGAAGTGGAGGAACATCATCCAGCAGCATGAATCCTCTTCCTATTATAAACAGCAAATGAAGACTCCATTATAATTACACTTCTGTGTGTACTCTCTGTTGGCTAAAAATAGATGGGAAAATATTTTAGGATTATTTGATTCTCATGGTCTGCTATGAGCCACTGTGAAAAAAAGCACAAGCAATTATGCTTTAATTGTGGGCCTTGCAGACATACAGAAATGTACTATTAAGAGCACCTATGCATCTTTTTTCACTGAAAAACATTTTCAAGATAACAGGTCAGTAATTAAAGATGAAATAAAAAAAAAAATAATCCCACTGAGGACTTCTGGACTACTCTCAGGGCAGCTTAGTGCTGTTTTTGTCTCAAATGGCCTGCTTGCCCTACAGTGAACACAAACTGAATTCTGAAAAAAAACCCAACCCCACGTTTATCCTTCAAACTAACTTCCTTTCCACTCTGCTCAGAATTCCTGCTACTACTACATCTGTTTCTCACAGACTGGAAAAACAATATGCAAAAAATTCTGAGCTTCCTAAGGGATTCTTTCTGTGACTATGTTTACCTTAGCAGGAAGCATGGCCCCAACAGGAATGGATTTATAAAGTGAAGAAGCAGTTGGTACTGTGCTCCTGAGACCCATACTCTGTGTATTTCTGAACTATACTTCACAATAACTCTAGTCTGGCACTGAACTCTCATTCACTGGCAGCTATTAGAAGCACTCCTGGAATTTCCAATTTAGTTTCACATGAAAGGAATACTGTTCATAAGCTCCAAGAAAGCTCCATGATTTGAACCAAAGGATCATAAATGGAGATGATTGAGACATTTACCTCAAAAAGGCTCTGACATTTTGAACTTAAACACTAATGTATACAGATCCTATGAGAATTAGAAAAACATGGATCATTTGAGTTTAAATTCAAACAAATGTATTCCAGAATATGGGCAACCACCACTAAACAAGACGTGTGCTTTTGCCTCACAGTCTTACATGATGCATATTTACGAGAAACTATGATAGCAGTGGCATAGCTACATAGCTACCGTGTGGGCATCTTGTCTGGGAAAGTGGGGTATGTTAAATGTCAGGTATGCTTGTACTGTCTGGTTTGTGCATGCTCAAGAGAGTTCTGGTTCACTGCACTTGAACTATCTGCTTGAGAGGTTAGTCCAGCCTTAGGGGCTCCTTTAACAAAAAATCAAGACATGGCCTTTACATTGAAGAGGCTATTCTGCTCTATGCTTTCTTAATTTTGATTCATCTTTTCTTCTAGCAGTTCAGGTTCTTCAGATGGTGTGGAGTGGTATTTTGACCCTCTCTACGAGCTTCCATTCCATTTCCTTCTGAGCTACCATGTTTTGATGTCTTTTGGGAGTAAGTATATACTGCAGGATTAAGAAGAACAGTAAATCACAAATGCAAGTTCTTGATTTAAAGAATAGAATCTTAAAGGAATTAAGAATTCAGTAATTAATTTTAAGAATTCAGGTACCAAGTATTAAGAAATCAAGAAGTATAAGCTTAAAGTGTGCTACAGCAGATCTTTTCCAATAATGTAGGAATAACACAAAAGCAAGAACCTTTAGAATACATTGTAGTTTTTTTCCTCCTTGTTTAATCCATTGTACTCTCAATATGAATTGTATGGACATAAGAGACGTTTATTGTTGAAATACATAGAATTTCAGATCCTCTATTACTTTTTTGTCTAACAGGAATAGCTATGAAATAGTAGAAGTCTAAACATGAAATAAAAATATAAACGTACTCAACTGTTAAACACAAGACCATCTAGAAAGTAGTCACACTACTCCAGGGAGAATAACTGTTTTTGAGGAATTTGTACGCTGCTATCATGATCATAAAGAAAAGAAACTCCAACATGACAAAAAGTAGGCAAACACACTTTTATGCCTATGTTGAGCTTAAAATGCTCAGGAGGAATACTACTGCATGACATGATTTCACATAGCTGCTATTAGTTAAGAAAATATAGTTTGTAACAGTTTCACTGATCCTGTCTATAGGGCATGGTCCACACAAGAAGTCAAGTCTTTAAAGCAATGGATGATTTTGGTCATTTATGTTCTGAAATTCTTAAGTAATTGTATAATACCTCATTTCTTGACATATTCATAAAATGGCATTGTTAGTAGGTCATTCTTATATTCTTGCACATCTATCTTCCCATTAATTTCAGTGAGAGTTCAAGTTGCATGTTACTATTTTCCAAAACAAGACTACTTTTACAATGCTCATCATTCTTTCTCAAAGTTCTTAAGCTTGCTCTACAATTTTTCCATTTTCCTATATAATCTAAACTTGCACTGAAAAATATTTTTTTTAGATGCTGTGGCAAAAATAAGTGGTATAGTATGCCTGCTGCTATCTCATTCAAGACATGCTCCCTTCTTTAAGTATGCGGAGGTCTCCAAATTCCAAGTGTAAAATCTCAATAGATTTTGACAGGATTGACTTCAAACTTTTTGTTTGTTTGTTTGTTTTTTAACACAGCAAATAAATGGATCCATGATAGAACAGTCTGTTCCTGAAGGATCCATACTGGAGCAGTCTGGAAAGAACTGCAGCCTGTGGGAAGGACTCATGCAGGAGAAGTTTGTGGAGGACTGTCTCATGTGGGTGGGACCCCAGGCTGAAGCAGAAATAGAATGTGAGGAGAAAGGAGCAGCAGAGATATATGATGAACTGACTGCAACCCCCATTCCCTGTCCTCCTGTGCCTGTCACAAGGAGGAGGTAGGGAATTCAGGAATAAAGTTGAGCCTGGGAAGAGGGAGGGGTAGGAGGAAGGTGTTTTAAGATTTTTTTTTAATTTCTTATTCTTCTACTCTGATTTGATTGGTAACAAATTAATTTGCACAAGTTGACTCTGTTTTGCCTGTAATGATAATTTGTGAGTGGTCTCTCTCTGTCCTTATGTCAAACCATGAGCTTTTTCTCATATTTTTTCTCCTCCTTTCCAGCTGAGGAGGGAGAATCATAGGGCACCTGGTGGCCAGCCAAGGTCAACACATCACAACACCATGAGTCCACTATCCACTCTCTGTAGATTTTCCACTATGGAAAACTTCTTTCATCTCAACAGTAACTTGTGTAAATGGCAAGTATTGAGCAAGAGGTAAATCTCACACAACCTTCACCTTCCTTGAATGTTAATTAGTATAGATAACTAGTAGAAAATTATTATTGATCACTTTGAATGACATTCATCTGTCCACTGTTCTACAGACTGCATTGGTGAAAACATCACAGCACGTAAAGAAGCAAAAAGGTTACTATGTAATAGTGTTTATATTTCCACAAAATTAGTATGTTTACTTACAACTGGGCCAGGAGGGCCTTGTGGGCCTTCCCCTCCTTTCAGACCAGATGGACCCTAAGAACCAAACGAAACAGAACTTAGCTCTTACACTGTAAAGTGCAAGTTATTTTTGCAACACATGCAATAGGAAGAATGTAAAAATTGAAAGATAGAAAACTGAATAAATTCCTTTATGCTTATATAGCCAATAGCATTTAACAATGTTGGATATTTGGTGTCTGTTATGCTATTGCATTAATTTTTATGTACAGTAGAAGGTTCCATGAAATAAAAGAACTTCTTGTATTTAGAAACATCATGTCAATTGCTCTAGTGCTTTTATCATACCTGAGCACCTGGAAGGCCTCTCTCTCCAGGGAAACCACGAAGACCTGCTGGTCCATCTTTCCCAGGAATGCCTTGAGGGCCTGGGTCACCCTTGGAAACATATTACATTTTGATTATAAAACAAAAAGTTTAAAAAGCATAGTCAATATATGAATGATAAAAATGAAACATCAGAACAAGTTATAGTAATGACAAAAAAGATTACGTCTCTACCTATTCACCTAATAATTCTCTGAAGATTTTCAGTACAATAGTCTATCAATATTGTTAAATTTATAACAAGTTTTGACAAAATACAGTATTAGTTATAAAATATAAATAGTGAAAACACAGCAAGCTGTGTTTACTTAAAGATTTAGAATGCAATTTAAAATGGAAGATTGAATAGAATTATATCTTAACAAGATAAGTGGTGTTTTTCTTGTGCCCCAATGGTGGCCAAAAAGTACGTGAACAGTTAAATTTGGTCAGCGAAATTCTGCCTTGTAGGCAGCAGAAGGCAGAATCCTTGTACTGGCTTGTCCATCCTGCTTTAAACACCCACATACAATTTTCCACCTTGGTGCAACCATGTCATAACTACATATTTCCACAGTCAATGTGTGGTATATGTAAGCTGTTTTTTTATTTTATATTGCAAAACCAGTAATTATTGTCTCAGGAATTCTCATCATTTAAATGGAAGCAGACAAAGCTCTAAAATTGGAATCTTCCAGTCTTCAAAATCATGATCTTCTTCTGCATGATGATTTGAAATGTGAGACTGTCAGCAGTTTATCTGTCCCTTTCAATTTATTCCACAAAGCCATATCATACCTTTGCACCTTCTTTTCCTGCAGCACCTGGCAGCCCTTGTTCACCTGGTGGGCCAGGAGGACCTGGATGACCTCTTTCACCAATTGGGCCAGTCTCACCAGTAGGACCCTAAGCACAAAAGTAAAACTTCATTCACCTCAAGGTATTTAATGTCCTGGGGAGTCAGGCTGGGGAGAAGCAGACTTCTAATAACCATCTGTTACGAGTATTTCTTACAAAAAAATATTACCATTGTATAGCATATATTCCTCACCTTCCCTCCAGGCAAAGCTGACTTACAAAATATCTTTGTCCTACAAAACAGGTCTTGCATTGCATTCTGCCTGCAGACATGTCTGTATAGCTTCCAGAGAGTGAAATCCTGATTTTGCTCCTTAAGCAATGAAGCTTTAAAACACAGTGTGCATCCATGTGTGGGAGGAGGTTACAAAGGACATGGGAGAGAAATCTATGTACTGTGCTTTTCTTGAAACACTGTCTGTACTTTTTTGTGTGTGTGTGAATAGTATGAATTGGTAGGAGAATTGAAATATACCTCTTCAGATTACTAACAGATAATTTTCACTGAGGAAATTACCTAGAAAAGTTTATGAAATCCAAATGCTTGATTTTACTGCAAATATGTAAGATTAGATCAAATGAAATTTTGATAGTGAATCTCTCCACAATGTAAGAGACTAAAATTCAGCCTCTGACAAGAAAGTCACATGCTGTATTATTCTTTCTAAACTATTTCATGGCAGAAAACTCTGCCATCTTGACTTCTGTAAACCACCAACTTCATAATCACACGAAGGAAACACAAAAAGGAGGTGGAAAACTAACTCCAACACTTGCCCATTTTGTGGAAGCACTGATGACTGCCAAGTGCAGCTATAAAACTGCTATGCATTATGTGTTACGAAAGTTAATACAACCATCAAAATAGTCCTTTTAATAAAACAAAAACAATTACCTTAGTCAGAACATAACCATTAACCATCAGTCTTATAAAGTTAACTATGAAATTAAATGTTGTACCTGAGGGCCAACAACACCACCAGGACCAGGAGGACCAGTTTTTCCTTGAAAACCCTGTGAAATAATTACAGAATACTATTACCTAGGACAACAACATAGAGAAGCAAAATTCATATCTGTGCTGAAAAGGAGAAAGAGAAATTCCATACCACACATTCCTTCTCTTCAGTAAAAAAAAAAAAAGGATATATTCTTTTTGTGCATACTTAGAAGTGAAATACTGATTAATCTTTTTTATCTATCAATTCCAGTATCTCCTAAGTGGTACAGTGGTAAAAATTCCAGTCAGTATTCACAGATCTCTCTAGGTGAACTTGATTAGGTGAGTCTGAATGCATAAGTGATGTATAACTAAAAGACAGTTGAAAACACATTTTATGTGTTTATGAATCATAAACCAGATATACAAATGCTTTTTGAAGAAAGGCACAAGTGATGGATTGAGTTGGAGGGGCTTTAAAGATAAAGGTGAAGTTAGACAGAAAGAAAAGAAATACAGATCCAGGGAAGATTAAGGTTATATAATGATGGTAAAACAGGTAGCATGTGTGCCACAGAAAGAATGAAGTTAATGAGAAATTGATATGATGACGAAATATGGGAAGCAGAGAATAGAAGGGAAATGTTTTTGGGATAATTTTTCAGAACACTGACAAATTTTATAGAATTTTTATTTTCTAATCAGTGGTTCCAGATTTCCATCCAAAGTTAGTTCATAAGCTGAATGACAACCTCACTTTATAGTAGCACTGTTTAATGTAACTTTGAAATGTGCTAAAGAATTTCTTTCAAATACTAAAGTATCCCTGTGCTCTAATGACTGAAAATCAGAACTGCTGCAGATGGAATTGTCCATGTGTCCCTTCCTTTACAAAGTCAAAGGTTCTTCTGAAGACTATTTGTAAGGAAAGACAAAGGAATTTTGACCATTACCTATTTTCTGGAAGTACCTTGAGAAGACCTGCTGTTTCCAGATTTGCAGAATTCATTGATACTGTGCAGTATGTTCAATGATTCTTGATGCCAATGATGGCTTCACTAGTATGCTCTCTTATGTCACCAGCTAATCTATTCCTACAGATCCAGATTTGTAAAAAAACAACTCCAGGACACCTCATGGGTTCATCTGAAATAATTCCGTATTAAAAAAGGTACACTATTGTCTCACACCTATGTTTTTAAGTGTCTAATAGCCTCCATTTAAAAAAAAAAAAATTAGTGGGAGTGAAATAATGAAAGACTGTTTAAAAAAAACTGAGTTTATTGTAGTAAGAAGGTCCTTGATTAATTCTAATAGATGAAACAGTTAAAATGTTTGTTTTATCTTTCCATAGGCATGACACCCTGAATTCTTGCATTAACCCTAGACAATCTAATAATCTCTGCAGTTGATATCTCCTGCCAATCTGAGATTGCCATCACTGACAATCACTCCTAAGGAGGAACTTACTTAATATTGGTTTGCAGTATCTAGTTTATTCCTACGTTTATATTCCAAATTATTTATTATGACATTACTGTTCCTATGTCAAGAATTTCAGCAAACAATGGCAGTTCTTCAAAGTGAATTTGGCTTTCTTTATGGAGAAAAGGCTACAGCTTTATCCACTAATACTTACCCCAGTTGCTGTCAACATATGCTTATTATTCCAAAAGCAAGCTGCAGAGTGCAATCTAGGAATCTGGCTTTCTAATCTGTTAAGCTTGAATATGCCTCTTAGCCTAATTCCCTAATTGCTGTAATGCCCACATGCACCACTGAACCTTAATGAGATATATGCCTAAATAAGAAACAGAATTCTTAAGAGCCTGATTCACCAGTGACATGTTTATTGGAAAAAAAGGCAACAACTCTACTTCCTGCTTTTAAAAAAATCTCTTTTTCTATGAAAACATCTACATGAGAACTCATGGGGAAATTTTTTTTTTAAATAATTCTGGCCCAAGTACACATGTACACAGGGCAGAAAACAATGCTAATGAAAAGCTGCATTTGCTTCTAAATTACTCAAGTTTTGTATCAATCTAACCCACTAAATCCAAGTAAGACACAAATTTAGAGAATCATATTGCTGATTTAACCCAGAGGGACCTGGTCCAAACATCACGCAGTAGCAGAATCCATAGTTGAATTATATTTTGTATCTTTCATTTCTAATCATGAGTGAATTCAAGAAATCATAGAATGTTTGAGGTTGGAAGGGACCCCTGGAGGTCGTTTGGTCCAACTTCCTGCTTAAGTAGGGCCACTGAGAGCTGGTTGCCCTGGAATATGTCCATATGGCTCTTGAATATCTCAAAGGATGGGGACTGCAGCCTCTCTGGGTAATCTCTTCCAGTGCTTGGTCAACATCACAATGAAAAAGCGTTTCTGATCTTCAGAAGGAACCTCCTGTTCTTCAGTTTATGCCCATTGCCTCTAATCCTGTCACTCGGCACCACTGACAGGAGCCTGGCTCCATCTTCTTTACAACCTCCCTTCAGATATTTATATACTTCAATAAGATTTGACTTGGGCCTTCTCTAGGCTAAGTGGTTCTAGCTCTATGAGTCTTGACTCACAGGAGAGATGCTCCACAGTCCCTCAATCATCTTCATGGCTCTTTACTGGCCTCTCTCCAGTAACTCTTTCTCTCTTACATTGAGAAGTCCAGAACTGGACATGATACTCCTGGTCTCACCGGGTCTGAAGAGAAGGGAAAGTTCACCTTTCCGCAGCCCAGCATACTATGAGCATTCTTTGTCACAATGGCATATTACTGGCTTATGCTCAAATAAACAAGAATAAAGGGAAAATAGTAACTGTACTACTAGCCTTATCAGACTAAAGAACAATTTTGAGCTTCCTGCATTCTAAATAGAGATTCAAATTCATTTGTATGGTACACAAGACTAGTCTTTGCAGTATTGCAAAGAAGAACAAAGTAGTAGTCAACATTTCTCTAACAAACACAAAAAAGCCACTATGATTTCCAAACATTACAATGCTGAAGTAGTAGCAGAAGAAAATAAAGTTTTTCCAGAATGATGTGTTACTCCAAGCTCTGTGCTCACACTTTGAGCAGTGGAAGTGACTCAGCAGTCACTAACAGATTTCCAGTCAAGTTGGAACCCAAACCACATTCTACATGCAGAGAAAATTTCTCTCTAAATTAATGTATAGATTTCTCTAGCTCTGAAAAATCCTGAGTACAAATTCTGTTTTATTTCAGTGGGATATGAGTAAGGTTTTCAGACTACAGAAGTAGAGAGGTTTTTTTATAATTCCATTACATGTTATTTTTTTGATTGTGCTGCCAGAATTTACTCATTGAGATTATTAGGCTGATTACATAAAATATAGTTTCAAAATTAATACTTTGTTTTCACAAGCTGAATCATTTCAGATTCTACTTTCCAAAGGTTTTTGGCTTTTTAAGTTTCCCAGCTACTTACCATAATAACAATTTTTTATTATGTTATTATTTATGTTACATGCCATTCACTAAGAAAAGAAGCATAGAGTAATTGCCTAACAAATCTTTATTAAAATTGAGATCTGAGTATGAATTTCTTTTATTTTATTGTCTGTGGAGCTCACTGTGATGTTACTAACTGGGCATAACAAAGAATAACCTTACTCTTGTAGCATGGAAACAGAATAAATCTTTCTCATGCCTAACCTATCAACCACAGAAAACCCTCTACAGTTATATAATTTCTTCGTTCTAGCCTCTTCCCCTTTTCTGTGTTGTCTCTGTTTAGTTTTGATCACACAATCATGACCTTTGGAGGTTTACATCACTAACATAGTAGAATACATTTACTTACAGTCTCACCCCTCTGTCCTGGGTGTCCAGGCAAGCCATCTTTTCCAGGTGGCCCCTGAAATGGTAAAACACATAAACCAAAACATTTCTTAGCCATCCTTCATTCCAAAAAAGAGTATGCAGTTAGGTGTAAGAATCTCTGCTGCCTTTGTTTTTCCTAGACTAGTCTTCTCTCTGGTGAGAAGCAATGGGATCCAAGGGAACAGCATGAAGGTGTGTCAGAAGAGGTTTAGGTTAGGTATTAGGAAAAGGTTCCTCACCCACAGGGTGGTCAAGCACTGGAACACTAGCCTTAAATGTCAATAAGCATATCTGTAATCTATACATATATCTTCAAATATTTGCTTCTGAAACACTGCATGAAAAATAACATTCATGTTGCTGCACGTAATTAAAAAGTACTTACTGGAGGTCCCTTTGGTCCGGGGAATCCAACAGGTCCCTGAGGTCCTTGTGGTCCCTAGTATAGGCAACCAAGCAAGTAAAGTTTTACTCTAGCTGCCATAACACACTGGATAGAAACATTTGCTTCAATTAGAAGATATATGAACTCTGTAGTAAGTATAAAGCCTCAGCTTCACTATCATAAATACTGGTTACAACAACTGACATGCACAGACACTGGAAGGGATTTCCTGGAAGGAGTATTGCCTGTGTAGGAATACAGTAAGAAAAAAGAAAAACTACTAATATAAAACTACTAATACAAAGTACGTCAGCATTTGACTCCTGAAAGCGTGCACAATAAAGTAGGAATCAACTGTGAGAAAGAAACATTGTTTTCCATGTTGAATGAAACATTGGAATTAACAGTTTGCGGATCTTTTAAACTTTCAGTCCAACATTAATCTTTGGCAGTTCTTACACTCTGACAACATTTCAAGTCAGTACAACAGCACAAACTTCCAAACAGAATAAGCTTTCCAGAATTACCAAGGACTAAATACAACATTCTTACTATCATGAAAAATAGTTGATATAGAAAAAAAAAACCCACAAACCATGACGCATGAACATTTTACTTATATAGTTTTGAATATACACATACATATAGAGAAAAATTTCATGCAGCATGGTTTTATAAATTTAAAGATGATCATGTGAGCTAGTTCATTGTGTGTATATGTACAACTACATAAATATACATGTGTACATACCATCCATCTATACATATAGATGTTCACACAAAGTAGGATCTTACATCACTATTTCTAAAGTTTTTACCAAACAAAAGGGAGGCCAGCTTTTAAAATTTATTGCTGATATGCTGAAAAGGACTATGTCACCTTATTAAAAGATTTTTTTCCTGTTTAGTTTTTAATATGCTAAGTCAAAGAGTAGCAACCTGAAAAACCTTATTTACTCTGCATGGTCACACAGCAGAACCATGTACATTAGTCATACAGTACAAGACTTTATTCTACTTGGAATATGACGTGTGGTTTTGCTGAGACATCAGCTGTCAAAATACCTTAGAAACGTTGGTTTGATGCAAAAGACTTGAAACAGGAAGCCATATCTCCCAAACTGTGCTAGCCTTTTGCTCCTCTAATAAAGTTCCAATTGTTTTGGAGTTCCATGATCCTCATTCATTAAAGCCCAGGCTCACTTCCAGAGCATGACTGCCTCCTGCGGTATGCAAAGCAGCGTGCAAATGCAGCTGTGGGAGAGGTTCTCTTGTGTTCAACCAGGGAGAATTGGCTCTTAAGTGAATCTCATTCCAGGGTCAACCTTGATTATACTGTAATACTAAATCTAAGTCTACTAGGAAGTGTTAGCCAAAGGAAGAAATCTTTGTGATATTATTGCACTATCTGTCACTTTTATTTTCTCTTCCAAAACAGGTGTAAGGTTTTTTCTGACACCTCCACAAGCCAAATATGTTCCATATGACGGTTTTGGTGATCTGTTTTGGTTTGGGTTTTTTTGTTTGATTTATTCTGCTGTCTGTGAACATATGACCTTTCCTCATTTGCTTCTGAGTATAACATAAAGAATAAAGTTTAAAAAAAGTGGAGGAGTTTTATAAAGGAAAACTATTTAAAATTGACTCTGCTACTGTACAAAATATAAGAAAGAAATTGTACCCTCTCAGGAACTGGGTTATAAGAACACAAGTCTAAGTTCTACTTTTAGTTGCACCTTCTTTCTCATAAATTCACACTGTGCTTTGATTCTCATACCTTGAAGCTTTTTATGGGAAGAAATTTTGATTTTTTTTTTTATTCACAATATGGTTTGCAGATTTCAAGCACTGCACTGCACTGATGAATTGTGTGAGAAAAAGGACTAGAATATTAATAGCATGTTATCAAGATTACACTTCCTTTTTTTGTCATTAAATTTCTTTTTAACAACAACTACACAGGACAGAATTATTTAATGTTTCTATATCTGGTACCTGAAATAGTCTTAGCAGAGTAGAAATGGCAGTTTTATTTTTTTGGCTGACATTCACCCCTATTGAGAAGCAAATAGATACCTCACACTTACATTACACAAGTAATATAAGATGTGGTGCTCTGTGATTCTTCATCTCTTTTCTCTAATCTCTCCAGGCATGCTTTCGTCTTGGATTGATCTGCTTAATGTTTTCAGTTCCCCCTCCACTTCTCTTTCTCATAACCTCTTGAAGCTGTCAGCAAATTCCTCCATCACAAGGCTCTGCTGCTCACCTTCTGGTAGTCTGCCTCTGATGTTCCTCCTCAGTGTAAAACAACCTACAGTTTCTTTCTTGGGCTATGCTTAGTTTTCTACATCCAACATCCTAGTTAACTCATTCCTGTCTTGAATCCCAGCTTCCTGCTCCTGTGTCTCTCTTACACGCAACATCATTTCTATCTCACCCAAACCTTCCAGTTACTCCTGCTATCCACATTCCACTTGGTACACTGTCTCATGCTTGATATTGAGGTACTTTCAACTCTTACTGCAGCCTCCATTAAATTGTTGCCTTCCATATGTATTGGCAACAGTTTAGTCCTCCAGTCCCCAACTTTCCTTCTGTTCTTTCCTCCTTCTCCTTATTACAAGAAACATGGTCCTGCTCCACTAATTTGTCTCTTGAACTGTTAACTAATATTCTGCTTCATAAATGAAAAAGCTAAAATGTGTATGAAAGGTTTTTAGCAAACCAAAACTTTTGTCTCCAGTGTATTTGGTATTAATTTTTTTGGCATATGCTTTAATCCTTTTCTTAAGCAGAAACATGTGACATTAGATAGCAGGCACGTGCATTCCTTTACATCTGTATAGCAGATGGATGTTTATTAATACTCTACTTGCAATTGCTAAGGATAAATCAAACAAAATTAACCTTAATTGCTTTCTGCAGACACAAAAATTGAAATTTTGTGATTTCTAGACCACACTTGTGCCATGCTCCTGTTATCATTAGTTTTACAGATGTTCTTATTTCCTGTAATCAACTCAATCAAATCATGTGTATTAATCCTATGGCATTTTTCCTTTTTCAGTTTGCCTAGTCATTCTAGCAAATGTTGTTCTGCCAGTGCAGTTAGAAAAACTGTGCGTGTATTCAGCAAGGGAATAATGTAACAAAGTGACATTACGGAACAGGGGAAAATGCACAACAAGCACCCTCCTGAAGAGTAAGACGTCTGGAAACCACTGAGACTTGGAAGTGGGTACTGGGAAACAATTTATAGATTCTCTACATGAGAAAAATTAGCAGTTTACTGAAATATTACTACAAAACAGAAGTTTCTTAAGGCTTGCAAAAGTACTTTGGAAGAGGGCATGGCCATTTAAACTGAGTTGGTCTTCAAGTGCTGCTATTACAGATTTGATTTACTGTTTTTCTATATACTGCTGTGTAATGGGATGACTGTATATTGGATTTGTGTATTGATTGGTAAGACAATAGCAAGCTGAAAATTTTATTTTAGCAAGCACAATAGGATTTCTCAGTCATGCATAAAGTAAGTTTAACGGAATTCTTAGCTGATCAAAACAAAAAAAAAATCAGCTTCTTCAACAAAAATGCTTCTGGAGGTGGCTTAAGTGATTTGTAAATCCAATAAACAAGCAGTAAGCTGCAGTAAGTGTGGCATTCTTAAGAACATAAACTGGTAAGGACAACTGTAATTTGCATGGATATATACAGAGTGTATGGATGTAATACAAAGTGTGTAGGTATTCTCTGTGTCCTGTATGTACAAAACTGAGCTACCAATGAAAGAAGCTTTCAGGAAACTTCAGATATCCTATTCATAACCTTCTGAAAAGCATCATTAGAACTGGTTTTGTTAGTTCTTTTTACACTGCTCAAAGAAAGACAAAGACATGAGAGAGACAACTAAACATAAAACACCACCCCCAAATCACACTCCTACATAGTGGGAAAAACAACAGGTACATAAACAGCTTTCACATACCCTTTCACCTGGTGGTCCAGGAGGCCCATCATTGCCTGAAGTACCCTAGAAAGGGAAGAAAACAGGTTCAAAGATTAGATCTCTATTTCATTTAAAAGAAATAGCTACTACAAAATCTACATAGTTTGCCTGACAATTACCTTTGGACCTGGTTTGCCAGTGGGACCTCTGGGACCTCTTGAGCCTCTTGGACCCTGTCAATTTAACACAGATGCACTTGATGATAATTATTGGATGCTATATTCAAATTGAAATAATTCTTCACAGTATAGTGGAGGCAGTTAATATAGGAAAGCCTCTAAATTGCAGAGCAAAAGCACATACTGTTGGTCCTCGCTGTCCTCTGGGGCCTGGTTTGCCATGTAATCCCTGTAGAGAAAAGTTCACAGAAATCAACTTTGCAGACACTGCATTTGTGAGATACTTTTGGGTTTTTTTTACTGAAGTGGAGGCAGAGTGCAACTCCCTTAGGTTTAAATGTTATTGTATCTTTAAGTATCTACTTTGCATTTCAATTTACAGAATCATGGTTCTTGATAAAATTAGTGATCTTTCTGAGTTCACTAGAACTTGTTGCCAAATGTGCTAAATTTGCCTCAGTCAGGATTCTATCAGATGCATTAGAACATTTTAAGCTACAATAAACTAGTAGCGAAGATGGCACATAACAAGCAGAGTCTCTTTGCAATATTTTATGAACTTGGGATTGTTTCCAATGTAATAATAGCCTTGAAGACAAAATTCCCATGGAC
Source organism: Bucco capensis (assembly GCA_013396975.1). Classification (NCBI taxonomy): domain Eukaryota; kingdom Metazoa; phylum Chordata; class Aves; order Piciformes; family Bucconidae; genus Bucco; species Bucco capensis. Next base: position 334,932 of record VWZO01000248.1, on the reverse strand, counting down.
AGCTCCACAAATTAACAGGGAAAACAAAGGACAAGCCTCTCTGCCATTTTTGGTTTTTTTTTTTACAACAGCAATAGGGACTGTAATATCTATCAGGATTCTACACAACTGAAAGATAAACAGAACTTACCAGAACACTAGCCCTTAATTTTTTTGTTCAATATATGTCCTAATCATACTCAATAGATTTCTTTCTTTAGGCTCTGCATTAATACTGCTGTGCATCCTAATGCAAAGAAGCTTAAAATTCAAGAGACTATTCTTCAGGTAGAAAAAATGAACCTGATGATTAATACTTTCTAATTTCTGAGGTTAACAGCAAAAGAAAATCAGCACAGATGTTTTAGCATAAAGCTTGTTTTTACTGGAAACCAAATAAATGCACACACCTATTCACTTGAGGGTTTTCTTGTTTGTTTAATATTGGTTTTATTTCAATTATCAAACTAAAAGTTATGAATTCTTAAAATGCTACACAGATTGTGAACTTGTCAGGGACAATGGCTGTCTTTCTGTGTCAATATGTGTGGTAGCACAAAACACAGTAATATCCCTTTGGGCAACATTAATAATAATACCTAGTTCACATTACAAAACCAGCAGTTATTTACTCATTGATCATCAGAATAATACTTAAGTATACATGCAGTTTGATGTTATTAATTATGTGTTTAGCACTCTAGTTTAATTGAAAGTTTTACGAAGGCCTAATGGATCAATGTAATTTGATTTTCATAGTTTTGTCTGCTCTTTATGTTATCATTTTGCTTGTTTCTTTAATGTGTATCTTTACTAGCAGTCATGTCTTGCTCTTTCAAATGAAATTGGTTTACTGCTTGTGTCTGCCCCTAACAACATCTCTTTATCTCAGCTAAAATAATACAAGAATTTAAACCATTCATAAGCAACACAAATGCAATTGGATTTCATCTATTTTATCTTAATATAATGAATTTCTGCATGTTTTCATGCTGCAAATTGTAATTGTTCCTAAGAATCCACTTTATTAATTACATGACTTGTTTGACTTTGTTTCTATCATCTATCAATTCCTACTCACGCTCTTATTTCATCCTATTTCTAACATGTTCTGCTATGTTCAGTTGAGCTTTAGAGACAACAGCACAGTGACCTTTTTCTAACCTGTTTCATTTTTATAGTTTGAAGAATATGCATAACAGATTTTCCCTCACCTGCTTCAAGTAAGTAAACAAAGCAGCAAAAGCTGTCATTTTACATCTATTTTTTAATATATGTAATAGTACATGTTGTTCATCTTGTCTGGTATATTTTGTATTCTTGAAGCTCTGCCTATAAAAAAAAAAAAGCTTGTAGCAATTCAGAATATGAAGTTGAATTTCCTGGAGGGTAAATTGCACGGTAGCAGGATAATTCATGGGATACAGGAAAATAGTCCTTGCCAACTCACTCAGCTATACTGTTGAGAAAGATGCTTCAGCAAAGGTGGTTTCTTTTCTCTGTTTCAAATACATAATTATGGTAGCATACACAGTGAGAAAGTGTCTGAGTTCCTGGACATTTAGATTAATACCTTAAAGAATGAGAACTAGTACCTCAGTATGTCCCATTTTACATAATTGTAGAGGTTCATCTTAATTGTGAAAAGCCTATCATTATCATCATTTTTCAGATAGCAGCTTCGTTTCAGTGACTTCTAGTAGCGCTGAGTTTCAAAAGTTAATTGTCATGCAAACGTGAATCATCATACCCTTGCACCTTTCTCTCCATTGGCACCTGGAAATCCTGGGAAACCAGTTGATCCCTATGTAAAAAAATCAATGCAAATATCAGAGGATATCGATAGCGAAACAGTAGCATAGCCAACATTTAATTTATATGTAAAGCACCACTCCAAAGTCATGTACACTGTACACATCAAACTTGTAAGTGTGACAGCTCTGATGAATAGCTGTAAATCAACTTACCATAATGCCTCAAGTCCAGAATGCATTAAAAAAAAATCAGTATACAGAATGGACATTATTTATCATCTTATTAGACAATAAAGTATTAATTAAATCTTCACCATTTTTTATGGTAGGAAAGCAATGGTCAGTATCAACCCATTAGAAATAACTGTATCATCATGAGCAAACAAGGCCTTGTTGCCTCAGTATAATAATTCTTTTATAGAATAATTGCATTCAAAATAATTGTAAGGTGTTGCAAAATCTGAACAGTGGTGTGGTCCTCTATTAAATTTATTGACCTGTAAATTACTTCAGGTGCTTTTTTGACTGTCATCTGACCACTGGCCAGTTTCATTTAACTGACACATGCTATTTGTAAATGTGCATATATGCTTAGCCCATAAGCAGAATTTATGAAGAGGTTATATGAATTGAAACCACTTCCAGGCATTATTCCTGCTTCTCCTTTATTCTCCTTTTTCCTTCTGCTAACTGCCTAGTCTCATCTGAACAGTATTCTTTATTTCTGGTATAGAGGTCCAGAAGGACAGCAGACTTGTTACCTGCTAAGGTGTTAATCTGTCATAAGGGACTTGTGGTCATAGAAGTGCTAGACTTCTTTTTAGACATGTTTAAGTGACTAGAGATGAAAATCGAAGCGGTGTTTGATTTGGTCAATCACTAAAACTAGTGGCCTGACTCCCTGCTTTGATAATGGATCTCTATCTGTACAGCTTGCTATTAGTATTTTAGTGGCAAATAAAATGCATATAACAAAATCTTAAAATAAATGTTTTGGTGCTCTTCTTCAAAACATCAGTATTTTTTCGTCTTGTTCTTGTATTTTTTCTTTAATGAATCTTGTTTCACACAATCATTCCAATTGTCTAGTAATGAGTTAGGGGCAGTACATATTCACTGACAGTGTTTCTAACAAAAACCTGATTGATATTCACTGATGGGAGAAAAGCAAGAGATTTTCTTTTCTTTCTCCCTTCCTTCCTTCCTTTTTCATTCTTGACCAGTTGTTACTAAAAATGTGAATGAAACTGAAAATTCTACTCTGTGAAGCCCAAGTATGTTCTTTATAATTAAAATGCCAGAGGAAAAAACAAATTCTAATAATCAGGCATTAAAAAGCACCACTTGGTTGTAAATATCTTCTATATACAGTAATTTTTGTAATTGTGCTACTTAAGAGGGACTGGACAGGAGAAAAACATGTCCTGAAAAACATCAGATAGTGGCAGTAGCCTAAGAACAATTCTCAAGAAAAAGAATGAAAAGCAAGTAACAACAGGAAGAATGGTGTGAACCTTCTTTTTGTACAAGAAGTGGACAAGATTTCTTGCTTTACACAGGCTAATATGTTCTTCTGTTGCTTCTTTTTTTCTCTCTCATTTATATTAATTTGAACTGGACTGTTAATGAATTTCAAAGCAAGCCCCTAGTCAGTTGATGTATTGTAGCTGTCATTTCTTGGAAATTTAAGCAAGAAATTAGAAGAGCAAACATTAAATGCAGTTTGAGAACTATTTTCAATTTTAATGTGATAAAAATATAATGTAATGAAATTACTGATCATATCTTTGCTGGAAAAGAATCAACTTGTATTTGAAGTGTTACATCATTTTTGTTCTTAGAACCAAATAATGTAAAAACTCTTTGATCTTAAGACTTTTCAAAAGACAGTTCTAAATGAGAACAAAACCAGACTGAAATCTCAGACATCTCAGTTAAGAAACAGATGCAAAAACCTGACAAGGTGAATAGTTTCATGAATACTTTCCATAGATGGTTTTGGTATTTTTCACTAGCAGAGTGTTCTATGACTAAGCAATTTTTCAGATGATTCATTCACTTGACTGAAAAAGGCCAAAGTATAGGCCAGAGTCAGAAAAACACTTTGCTTAATCAGTGAGGAAGTTGTATTTCTTCCAAAAAAAAATAACAATTTCAAATTTGAAAATAAAAATAGATTCCAACGTAGATGAAACTTGAGGATTTTACTGCAGGTAGATTGTTCAGTTGTATAGAAGGGGTAATGGATACTTTTACTTGGATTATATGAGCAATCTTTGAGGTAGCCTGGAGTTGCAACGTTTCCCTAAGAGCCTTCTCTACACTGGACAATGTCTATAGAATTATGTTTTTATTCCATGTTTTCTTTCTTGCTAATCTTAGAAAAGCAATTAATTTAGCTTGCAATTAATTTTCTAAAGCTGTGTTAGGATGATCTTTTTAAAAATATATTTCACATATATGGTTTTAAAAATACAAGCCTTCAGTTAAAACAGAAGCCATCTATATGGTTTTCTATTGCAATCAAAACATAAAAGAAAGCTGAAGGATAGACATGGGCACATAAATCGACTAAGGGCTGGGTTTTGTCATGTTTGTCTTAACAGAAGCAAAAGGAAAACATCATGAAAGCTGTGAATTATGTTTCAAAGAACGATGGCTTATTCTATGAAAGAAGCAGTAATGACACAAATAGGATGCTTGTACGACATGGAAAATTCCCAGGACTATCAACATCCATTCAGTGGTCAATATAGTACTCATTCTCTTTCAAGCATATCAGCAGTTTCCTTTTTCAAATTGTTTAACGCATGCCAGCATGATGCTTGCACAAAAACACAACTTATGAGAGGATGGCAGAGGTTTGAAAGCAGTAGAATTAAGAAAAGAGAGAGCTCCTTAAAAAAGCCTGCCTTAAGGAATCTAAGATTTTATAAAGATTTTTACCTTAGAACCTGATTGTCAAGAAAGAAAATGTGAAAGAAAGAGGCCTTTGCTTTGATGCCCACACTCTGCTTTCCCAAACACACAAATAAAATAACTGACATTGTGACAGATGTCAAAACACAAGATATACAGCTCATTTACAGCTTACCTTTGGACCCTGCCTTCCTGGATATCCTGGCAATCCGGGTACACCAAGCTTACCCTGCAAATAAGGCGGCAGTGTTATGTTTTATTTTAGCCTCCTTAATCGTTCAGCGAACGTCTACAGAAATTATTTTTCCCACAACTTAGAGTAAGGATATTTCATGGAATGTAATGCGCAATTAAATGAATGTATCATTTTTGGTATTAATCATTAATGGAACTAACCCCAACCTTATATAAAAATCCCACTCCAAAGAACATGTTCAGCAAAACCAATTCCTCAGTGTCTTCTGCCCGCCCCCAAAGTGTTGTGGACTGATGTAGGAGTGAGGTCACTAAACTATTAATATTGTCTAAGAAATCATGGTGTTAACAGGTTTAAATGAGGAAAAAAATCCCTGTTAGTTTATACTGTGTGATGGCTACTTTGTTTTCCACAGATTTTTCATGAATAAGAATAATCTTTTTTCCTGAACAGTTCTAAACTGTTTGTGACTATGATAAATCATACCCCAGTAACTATTTGCTGACAAAAGATTTGTCAACAAATATTACCAGCTTGCTACATTCAGAACGGACAACAGGATGAGCACTCTGATCACCACTGACATTTACATTCCTAGGAATGAAACACAATTCCCTACCCTACTGAGTTTGTCTCTTCAGACCTCTAGAGGATGAGTGATGATTTGCCACTTTCAAAGGCAAGGGAAAACAATTTCAGTCTTTTAAAGATGGGAACTCTGGGGAAGAATTGGCCTATTTACCTATGTTCCAGACTACCACATTTTGGAGATCTCAATGAAAAAGAGATCATAACAAAATATAATAATGTTACTCTGCCTTATATAATGAAAAAAATGAAGGAGAGGTGTATAGGAAAGGGAATTTGCCCAAATAGATGTTTCTATTTGTAAAAAATGCAACACGTGAGTAAAGAGAGAATAGTTCGAAGTTTCTTTTCTTTAATATGTTCTTGACCTATTGAATCAATTCAGTGACCTAGTAGCTGGTGAGATACCTTTCAAAATTGTGAACATTAATTCATAAATAATGCCCAATAGTTAAGTAAACCTGGGAATAAGTCTTTTTGTTTTGTAGTAAGTGAATTGAGTCCTTGATTATATACTTGTCTGAGTTTATGAATGACATTATGCTCAAATTATAATCCTAACATCCTTCTAAAGTTCTACTTAATGACATACCTGCAAAAAGTAGCAACTTTTGATAAAAAGAGTGTTTGTTCCCAAGCTTGCTAAAGACATTTTCTTCCTGATAAAAACTCTTAGCTATGAACCTTGTTATCTTTTTAGATAACATACTAAAGTTTCAGTATATACTCCCAAAGACTGCATATAGATAAAAAGACAGACTGAATAATTAATTATGATGTCAGATGGGATGTTGCTGGAAAATACTAACTGTTCCTGTTTCAAAGACAGTGAAACTGAAAAATAAAATGCACTTTCTGTCCTATTCTTCTCAAGTCAGAAGTAGCATTGAAGCCACAGTTGACAAAAAAAATTTAAGGGAAATATTTTCAACAGCATCCTCTCACTTTAGTGAAATATAGCATACACATTTCTGAACCATCATTTTTGTTTCATCACTTTTTCCCAGTTATTCAAAATGACCCTGCTTTAATCATCTTTCTTTTCTCATGCTGTCACTCAGTATAATATGGCACACATACACCCACACATTCCTTAGCCTCCTTTCCTCCTCTGTATCAATCTCAGGTGGTTTTTGTTGAGGTTAGGATTCTATAGAGATCTGTATTTATCTTTGAGCTTGTTCTCACTCCCTTTCACTTATGTCAACCCAACTTTGGATTTTTATTTGGGAAATGTTTTCTGTTTAAAGCAATCTTCATGTCACAATTTGTCTGTCAGTATTAATATTAATGAATATTAATTCAGCCTCCAGCAGAACCTTTACCTTCCTTTCTGTCCAACTATTTTCTTTGCATCATATTTTCCTTAGCTGGCATGTACTGTGTTTAATTTGGGTGAAAAATTTAGCTGCCTTACATGCTGATGAAGTACTATAATGGGTTTGTGTAGATTCACAAAATAATGATTCCCAATACTTGTTCATATGTGAACTCCAGAGGTCTGTTGTTGTAGTAGTGTGTCCTAAAAAATACTGTTAGTTAGCTTAAGATTTTGCAGATGTGGAGACTTGTTTTTTTAGTGATGAAGATCACAGGCTCCATCTATGCCATGAGGCAATTAGATGTTTATGTTGCTATCTGGCTACTGACCTTTTCTCCAGCTGGACCAGCAGCACCTGGATCCCCAGATGGACCTGCTCGACCTTTTGGACCTTCTGGACCATCTTCTCCTCGTGGACCTGGCTGACCAATTTCTCCCTAAAAGACATCACTTTATAAATATGGAGCAGTTACTTTTGTGCATGTATTAGAAAGACTATCTACAATTACTTTAAAATAAAGTTTTCAGTACATGAAAAAAAGGGATTAGAATCACAGAATCGAAGAATTATTTGAGTTGGGAAGGGCCTTTAAATGCCATCTAGTCCTAACACCCTGCAATGCTCAGGGACATCTTCAACTAGATCAGGTTGCTCAAAGCCTCACCCAATTTCCAATTAGAAAAACAACACAGCTTATGTTCACTGTATAAATGCAAATACATATAAATTAGGCACCGAATATTACTTTCACATGTGTTAGAGCCCAGTTGCCTTGCTCGAAAAAAAATGCATTTGAAAACTGCGTATTCTTATTTTTCCTTCCCTAAATTCTTGTGAAGGCACTGTGACAGTCCATAGAAAGAAAAATGTCTGTATCTCAATGTTTACATGGATACCATCTTCACAGTTATTTGTGTATACAGACAACAGATACAGGCCAGGAGCCTTTTATGAGAAGTTCCTTTAGAAACTCCACACAACTCCCTATGAAAGGAAATAAGTGCCCTTTGAGCTAAATAATAGGCAGAGATTTGCAAGATATTCAGTTGGAACTGAAATATCTTTATCCCGGACAGATTAGTTTTCCTCAGGCAAATACTGGAAATCTTGGAATATGGAAAAGAAGATTCTCTAGGAAGAAGCTTAGTGAAAAGGATATCCAGGACTGATGTCCTAGTCTTTGTAAGTGTGCTATTGTTGATTCACAAGAACCAAATCTCTGTCTCAAATCTATGCATGCACAGGGAACTGAAAAAATTAAAGCTATTAGCTTTTATTTTATTTTTTGTTTAAATGTATTTGTTCACTTGAGTGATCCTGTCAAAATAATAACATTTAATGTTTTTAGGAACATAGGAGGTATGCATAAACACTTACCCGGTCACCTTTAAGGCCCATGTCACCTTTAAAACCTGGAAAACCATCTTCACCCTAGAAAAGGCAGAAATGCATATAAGGACTTCCAGTAACAGAATGGAATGGTTTTTTTTCCCCTACAGACAAAATAAGTGAATACATACACTACAGATTAAAGTTATTTGCACAGGTAAAAGGAGAACTTCAAACACCAGAAAATCTAATATGGCTATTAGTACTTTCAAGAAAGTGTATGTGCATGAATTCTTGGTTTCAAAGTTCCTAATAACAGCTGTTTAAAATCTGTTTAAAGATAGAGACAATATAATTTTTTTGTTTTATTATTAATTACCTTGTAAAGCCCTTTCTTAACTCCTATCTTTTTATCATCCTTTTCAATAAGATCATCCATTCAATTACCTAAAAAACTGGTGGCAAATTACTCAGTGTTATTCTTTTTGATAGCAGAACCTCCCTTTAATTTTCTTTTAAACTAGTGTCTTAATAGCATCATCAAAGGAATAAAAAATTCAGCTGGTTGTGACATCTCAAGAAAAAAAAGACACATTAATGTTCATAAAAGAAGTAGTCCTCTCTGTATAATAGTCTATGTAGTTAGCTGGCGTGTTTGAAAGAAAGTAGAAAAACCAATGTCGTTAAGTATGAATCCATATACAATGGCAAAACAGGTGCACATTATTGTTATTTCTAGTGAGAAGTAGTTATTTACTACCTAGGAAATTCTAGCAGAGAATTTACTCCAAGAATTTTAATAGGTGTCCATGCTGAAGTACAAGCAGACAGTTCTCAGACAAGTTTCATTTACAGCCTTATGAGTTAGTTCGGATACAAACAGAAATCTCCAGAGTTGTTCAGCAGAGTTATTTACTACTTGCTCTGGCATAACTGATGAGCTTTTGGTTCCTTCTTTCTTAGACTAACTCATTATACAACTACTATTCCAGCATCCAGATAACAAAGATGATTGACAACATTTTCATCTGATAAAATCTTAGTTATATCCTGGGAACAAAGGTCTTTGTGATGAAAAAGCACACAGTAACATGTTCTGCTGTGATGCTGTTAGGGCTTTTTATATACTGAAGTAATTGTGCTGACATAGAATGCAAGTAATATTTGGACTGTTAATAAAGCCAGGAGAGAGTGATAACGTGCTCTGCATTACTGGGGAAAATAAAACAAACCACAAAAAACCAAAACAAACAAAAAAAACCAAAATAAAACAACAACAAAACCACCACAAGGACAGCTTTCTATTTCATCCTTGCTTTGAAAAAGTTTGCAATTTGCAGTTGTGGGCCCACAAAAGCTTTATTTTTCTCCCTGATCAGCAACTGAGACACATTGCAAGGCTAAATCCATTTTGACTGTTCAGAAGTAGTAATACTGCATGCAAAGAAATAACTCTAGAAGGAGTGATAGAATTAGATTTGTTAGTGGTTAACAGCTCGAAATAGGTGAGGAGACATTAAAATAATAATTTAAAAATCAACCAAGCAAGCAAATACAGTTTTTCAATAGTGTGTGTTCATTAAAAAAAAAAATAAAAAATTGAGGTAACCGAATGTAATTAATTGAAAAAAAACAATTCTAAAAAAACCCCTACATTTTTAAAGCAGGTTTTCCATGCTTTTTAGATTATGAAACTAAGCTTTATACGCTCATCTTATGTTGCATAAATTAAAACTTCAAGGTGGCATTTCTTAAAATTCAGAGAGGTGAAAAAAGTGGAATGCAGGGTACATGAAGAAAAGCTTAAGTTGTAAAAGTTGATCAGTTATGGCCATGGATAACTGATTAATATATCAGAACATTTTGCAACATAACAGCAAGGTCTGACTAAGTGCTAACTACTAACCAACTGGCTGCCAAATGAACTGAAATTCTTCTTCAGCTTTCACAGTGAGGTTCCAGCTCTTGAGATTTACAAGAGGTTAATTTTATTCCATGTAGGAGGAGAGAGCTGAATGCTCTATTTCCTCTTCTGCTGTTAAAGAATAAAATAGCTACAGAGTTGTAGTCACGTTTATTGGTCAATAGAGAGATAGACATCCTCTGACATCCCTGGGAATATTCCAGATCTACAGAGGGTTTTCTGAATGATCAGTTTGTTTATTTGTCTCTTGCAGTGCTTTCTTCCATGTAATGGCATCTGAATTTCAGTAAAAGAAGGCCTGTGTAACAGACCTTTAAGCACTGTGAGGACAATTTATGAAATATATTTGGGTGACTTTTTGAGGTATTCAGTGAAGTTCAACGTCTTACTGCAACTGTGTGATCCAGTTTTAGGAACACAGAAATATCATGGAGATTACGCTACTCATATTTATATCTGTATCTATATATCTCATATGATACTCACACATATTAATTTTATTTATGCAAGTCCTGAATTTTGTCCTAGTGGGATATTAATCACTCAGTAAAGCACAAGAAAAAGCTGCTTTTCACTCTAGTCTCCGCATTCTTTTTCAGCTTAGATTTAATGAGCAACTCAAAAATGAGTATGCACATTACACAAACTGTGGTTTAGGAAAGCCTGAAAATATACAACAGCTCTTGGCATCTGAGCCTGAAAGATCTCCAGTGCTGAAATCAAGGCTTTTTGGCAAGACGAAGCCTTCTGCTTTAGAAATAGCTATAAATACACACACAGTAGCCACCAGAGCCACAAGGCTGAATTTTTCTGTATGGTCAGGAGATATGACTGATGGTATTTGTCATCTGTCTCATTCTGAGTGCTGAGGAAAACAGGAATTTAAACCAATACTGACTGTGGTTTCAATCACTGCAGATCATCAGAATTCTGTCATCAGAGACTGCAGTAGTTGGTGTTTGCTCTAGTTAGAGCTCCATGTACAGAATTAATGGTATCAGGGGGATGTAAAAGCTTTCTTCATGTTCATATATATACATCTGACTGGGGCTGTCCGTTACTTTGGCAAAGCCAAAGATCTGCAATAAAAACACCTGGAACTTAGAAAGCCACTGGAATCTGTACATAAAAAAAATTACAAAATCTAGCCTACAGCTCTATCAAAACAGATTAAATAACTCTGTTGTCACTACAAATCTCTCTCATGCACAAGATTCTCAGTATCTACTACAGTATCTATTAACAAGAGAGAGATTGTCTAATTTTGTACTTAATGCACCTTAGAGAAAAGTTACTTAAAACTGGTGTGAAGAAGATCCAAAACCAAGCAATAGCTGAAGGTTTTATATTCCTGTGTATCAGTGTACGTAACCATTGAGGTCACTGATTTATGAATTGTGCTTGATATGTCCTTAGGGTAAGGCAAAAATAAACCCACTGGTGCAAGAGAAAACTACAGTGAAGGAGACAGAAGACATTGCAGTAAATAAGGAACACAAAAGAAGGGAAAGGAATTTAATGCAGTCAGATTTACCTTTTCACCTTTGGATCCCTTGAGACCACGGACACCATCAGCTCCCTGAAGAAAGAATATAAAGAATTACCTACATGCATATATTCAAAAAGGGATGGGGAGAGGAATAGAGTAATTAAATCTTACCTTTACACCACGAGGACCTGGATAGCCAATTGGACCCTGAGGACCTGGAGGGCCCTAAAACATATTGGAGTAAAGAACCTTTGTTTGTACAGCGCTTGGTTAGCAAGCAGTTCTCTTCTGAGTCTGATTCTCATTCTTTCACTATAATGCAGCAGTCTTGTGTGAGACATCAAAATAACTCTGGGCTGCCTGCCACTAAGAAATGTTATGGCATCACAAAGCACCCTTCAATGCCACTAGAAAACTATTAATAGAATTATGAACTTGGTTCTACTTTTGTATTTGGAAAACATCTTTCCACAATATAATTTATCTGAAACAATTTTTACTGGAAAATGTAACAAGCAAACAAAACCAAACAAAAATATGCCAATTAGAAATTAGTGGTGAAAAATACATATTAATTATGATGATGACAAATGTCAAAAGTAGAGATCAAAATAATGATAATAATAAAAATCACAGTCTTTTTAAAAAAATAAAAAAAAATTGAGATTCCAAACCTGAAAGCTAAAAGTCTCATGGTGCCATCAATACTGACTGGTGTCTGAATGCTTTTATTTACAGTTCACTGAGCATTTTAAAGATGCTTAACTTTGATAATATGCAATTCAATGGCAATAGAAACAGTTGTGTAAACAGTGGAAGCAAGAAAGCCTGAAAATATAATGTATCTGTGTCTAAGGCTGAGTTGCTTTGTTGATTCTCTGATGTCCGAGATGGACAGGTAACAAAATCTTCCCCTAATGGGGTCATTGATAAGGTCTTTTTCTACTTTCCAACTGTCTCTTTTCACAAAACTTTTAAACTGTTAAGGTCTCTGAGAAATAAAAATTTCTATCAAATTTGGCTCAATTTGATTAGTAAATTCCAAAGACATAAGGAACAACTCACAGATGGTCACATACCTGTGCTTTCTAAACAAAAATATTCTGAGTAAGCTTCATTTTCTTAAGAAATCAGGATAAAATCTACAAGTCTCTAACAGATAACACCACTTTGGACATTTATTCAGAATACAACCTTCTAGTATTGCCACTGAAGTCAGTATTACAACTGAAACTGATTTGAGGTGCTATAAAGGATGCCATTCTGAATAAATCAGGGTCAATACTGGGAAAGGAGAACTCTTTAAAGAGCACCAAGGCCCTTCAGTGCTTCATAAAGAAATAGAACTTTTCACTACCACCGATTTGAAGGTGACTTACATGCATGCATTTGTAAATCTTAAAAAACCAAGGTTCTGAAGAAACCTAGTAAGTACTTTATACAATGGAGCTGTAAACTCAAACTGTCTGCAAGTTATTTATATGAAATGTATGCAACTTCTATTGATTGCTTTTCTGTCAATTCCACAATCCATTTTACTTTAAAAGAGTAATCTCTATATTATTTAGAATCTCCATTATATTTAGATATAATAATGCACACAGATGCTTTCAATGTATCATGGGGTTTCTATTATCTTCCTAAATAGGTCTTAGAGCAACAAGTGTATCATAAAGCTGAAAAACTTCAAAGGTTTTCTTGAAAGCTATGCAAATAAATTGAAAAATTTATAAACTCACCAATGCACCTTTATCTCCAGACTGACCCTCTTTGCCAGGATGACCCTAATGTAAGAGAAATGTATCTGATTTGAAAAATAATCATTTTTCAGTATTGACGTTTTATTATACACCTGAATTTCAGGTCACTAATCACCCTTCTCCGGTATTAGAACACATACACACAAAATTTCAAGGGAAGATTTTCCCTTCAATATTGATTTAATTTACATAACAAAGGAGACGTTGGACTATAGTTATGCTAATGTTTTCAGAAATACCCTGATCACTCCTTCTGTTTAGTTAATGTTTCAGCAGTAAAAGGCTTTTAATGCAAGACACTCTCAAAAACGATTTTGAAACAAGCAGGGTGATTACTATTACAGCATGAAAACATTCCTAAAATTATTTAAAATATTATGGCATTTATTGAATAATCATAGAAAGTTGATCTAGTTTAATGTTCTATTTCTTTGTTTTAAAATGTGACTTGCTTTTAAAATGATATATTTATGTCTTAGTCTTTGTTCTAGATCACTCATGTTGATACTGCAGTGCTCAAAATATAAACTGCTTTTCTATCTTACAAAATTTAGACTAAATTGCTGCAAAATTTAAAGGCAATTTAATGGAACTGAAGGTTATTGTTTATGAAAATCAGTCAGGAATCCTTTTTCTATTTATGTTCCTCAGTCATATTAGAGGAGCACAGTACATTTCCAGTTCTGCAAAGCATGTAGTCCCACATGTAGTCAGTTACTAAAACTGTTCACATTTTGGTGTTATTGACATCCCAAAACGTTTTAGTATGTCTAATACGATATGACTTTGATGTGGCTATTAATCTTCTATGACAAACTTCTGGTGCTTATATTCAATTTTCTGGCCTTGGAAAACAGCTTAAAATATGCTATTAAAAGAATGATCGAAAGTATTTGGTACTTGCTTACCTGTGATTGTTAATTTTCCTTTAAAGAGTTTGTCTTACTGACATTGAATGTTTGTTCTTTGTTTTTTAAAATGTATGTCAATCATTTAAACCTAATCTCCCAGAATACACTTTCTTGTACACAAAATTTTTAATCTCCATACAGTATCAGAGATGACTTTAAATACTGCTATTAAAGAGGATATCTGTATCTCTTTAGATTTCCATTGTTGCAGTATAATATACCACTTTCAACAATGACATGCCTTCAAAATAGATGGACCTTTCCTCACAAAGAAGTGAAATAGCTAGCAAGAATTTTCCTGATCTCCTGAAAATGTGCTCTTCAGCTTCCACTTGATCTTACCACAGTTACCACAGAAGCAGTTCCAAACTCATGGCAGTCAGGAAGATACTGCTCATTGCCTTCAATCACTAGTGTAATTCTATGGTTGTAAATAGGTCATGTCAATTAGAATGGACTTAGTTTAACCTGCCTCTCATGCCCTTCCTCTGAACAAACATGAGCGAGATAATTTTGGGTAGGTGTACTGGGTCTGGGCTGGAGTTAATTTTCTTCACAGCAGTCCAGATGGTGCTATGTTTTGGATTTATGACTAAAACAGTGTTGATAACACACCACTATTTTGGCTATTGCTGAGCAGTGTTTGTACAACATGGAGGTTTTCTCTTTGCTCTATTCTAACCACTCAATGGGTAGGCTGGGGATGCATGGGGAGAAGCTGGGAGGGGACACAACTGGCATAGCTGTACCAAACTGACCAGAGGGATATTCCATACTGTATGATGTCATTCTCAGCGATAAAAGCTCAGGGAACGGGCAGAGAAGGAGAGGACATTCGCAGTTGCAGTGTTTGTCTTCCCAAGACACACTTACGTGTGCCAAAGCCCAACTTTACAGCAAGTGGCTATCCATATGGCTGCAAATTGGAAGTAGTGAACAAATTCCTTATTTTGCTTTGCTTGTGTGCAGAGTTTTGCTCCACTTACTAAGCTGTTGTTACCTCAACCCATGGGTTTTCTTGCTTTTGATATTCTGGTTCTTTCCCCCTTCCCACTGTGGGAGGAGTGAGTGACTGGATGAGTGCTTAGCTGCTGACTGCAGTCAAGTCACCACAGTAGGATATATATAAGGTACAGACCTGTGCTAATAGTTGATTATCTCTTACAGCATTTCCCTCCTGCTTTTAAGGTTTAACAAGATGCAGATTTTAAAGTAATGCTTATGTTTGGAAATCAATATTGTTCCCAGCATTCAGAAAAGGGTAAGGGGGGCAGTTCAAATGCTTAGACAATGGTTCAAGATATAGACTTCCAGCTGGACTATCATTTCATATTTAACATCATCCATGAAAATGGTACCTTGGTGGGTAAAAGAGAGATTGTGAGAGCCCTGGGTAGAGTTCTGTATTTGTAATGTAAGCATCTACATAGTGAAACCTCTGCAGTCAGTTCTGCTGTTTTTATTCCAGCAAAACCCTGCTGAAAGTCAGGTTTAAGAAACGCAGATTAAGCCTAGAAGAAAAATAGTAGCAAAAAATGGCATGGAGAGGAGAGGCATGGTCTGAGAAGTCACACTGACTACTTAATGGCTCTTGGTGATATAAAAAGATGAAAAAGATGAGGGGTTTGATACAATAAAACTAATGTACATGCATGACTTAGGAACAATGACTTCATTTAAGTTTAATGCCTGAACTGTACACAATGCTACTCAGGTGGTTACACTCTCTATTCACGTAAGTTCATGCATCCTCAGAACTAAGCTGAATTCCTCAGCAATCACAAGATTCAAAAGTTTGACTTAGGTCTCTCCCAGTGAAGAAAGCAGCCCAGACATGTAATATGCACCTTAGGCCAGGAAGCAGAGAAAGATCTAGTTTATTCTATGTTTCCTCAAGTGAACAAGTGGTGAGCGTTTTTACAGATGATTTGCTTTGCCATACTGACATAGTAGGACTACAGTGAAACAGTATCAGGCCCTTTGTGTGTGTGTTAGGTTATTTACACATCCCTGAAGATGTTTCACATGCATTTCATCGTCTGCGACAACACTGTAAAACCCCCAGCCATTGTGAGCAGCTGCTTCAGAAATGTAATTCTTTTAGCTTTAACAACTCCAACAATACAGGGGGTTGAGATGGATTTTATAATCTTGTTACCAACTAGGACGACCAGTGCTTTTACTCTCCACTTTCTTTTTGCAACACAAGTGTCCAGAAATACTTATTACTTGGTAAAATTATTAAACATTCAAGAAGTGAATGATTTGGTTACTTACAGGAGGCCCATCAGAACCAGGAAGACCAGGAAGGCCAGGCTTGCCTTGAGGTCCCTAAATACAGTAACAGAGACACATCTTAAAAACAATAGCTAGGATGATGGAGGATCAGATCTTTGCTGAGGACTGGTACACCCTAAGCCAGCAAACTATCTTAGATCTTTCTAGCATTTTAAAACAACTAATAAACCCACCCCAGGTGCAGAATAAATTTAAGAAAAATAATAGTAATTAAGAAAAAAAGATAAAAAAACAACCAACCAACTAACAAAACCCCAAACGTCCATGTCCAATACATTTGTCTCTAAAAGCTAAATATATAAAATGTAGTTATGCCTAAATCCCTTGATATGGATATCAGGGATAAACCAAACCAAAACTACAACAAAACTAAACCCAGGAAGATACTATCATGCAACATATAAGAACAAGGCTACTTCTTACAATCTTAAGCCAGTACAATTCACTCATATTTTTCAATGAGATGCTTGCCTGAGAACAGGCTTCAGGAATTACCCAATAAACATGCACACACACAACACGAGGTGGGGAAAAATTCTCCAGTGTACAAAAATTAACTGTTATTTAGAATTTCAGGAATAAAAGGATTCACCACATGACAGATACCAACAAGACCAAGAGCCAAAGAGTACAGGTTACAGAACTCCAGTGCTTACATCTTTGTGAAAGCCTCTGGAATGTGTACATATTGTGGACCTAGCCCATTTTGCTAGAATAAAACTTCTTAGGCACACAGGCAGGTAAAAATCATGTATATCATTTCCTAAAATCTCCTTCAGTTTCTCCTGAAGTATATACTAAACAGTGACAAGGAGCAAAATCAAAGTAGAATCAATAGAGAAAGAATTCAGTGAAAAGGCAAGTAGAACTAGCATAAAATTCAATAGTGACATTTTTGAAAATAACAGAAGAAATGTTTCAAACCACAAGAGTATGTACAAACAGGTAAGGAAAAAAACCACCAGGTAACACTACAGTATGCCAATGACACTGTAAAATTATGTCAAAATATAATCCTTAAGAAAAGAGAACAGAATCAGATTTCAGAAGCTAAAAGTAAAACTTTGTTATAAAAAAAGATAATAAAAATAATTTTCCTAGCTTGCTGTGAAATGAATTAACGCACAAGTACACACTGTTTAATATTGTAGATGAGATTCTGAAGCTCGTAAGACAAAATTACTCCAAAACAAAGGAAGGAAATTATGCTTGTGAAATAGTGTATACGAAAGGAAAGCCAGGCCTCCACTGGTTATTCATTTACTTGATGATTTTAGGAAGATCTGCCAATTTTTAGATCTTAGGTTACTATTCTGCAAAACATAACAAAGCCTTTAAGCAAGTTTTTTGCACAGAACTGACTGCAAAATACCAGAATAATTCTGCAACTTACTTTTTCACCAGGAGGTCCAATAGGACCTTGTGGACCAGGAAGCCCCTATTAAAAAGAAACCAGTGTGAGAAACCAGAGAGAACAATATACATACACTGACCCTAGTAAAGGTCCCTCATTAATCTGTTTAAACACACTGGCAAACATAAGTGGCCTTTTTACCCCCTTATGGGTTAGATCAGGAGTTTTGTGTGAGCCTCTTGCACAAGCCACTATTCTGGCAGTAGGTCTGTAACAAGATCCTATTCAGAACCCTCCTCCAGGTGTGGCCGTTCCTGCTGCATTCCAGGAACACTGAATGAGTCATTTTTCTCCTGAATGAAAAATCCTTCTGAAAGCTTACTTGAAAACTCTGCTCCCACTACCCTCGACACATTTGCAGCATTATTTATAAAATCCTGGAAGCTTTATCAGTTTTTCACATGAAAAGCTAACCTTTTAGTGATTTCTATTTATTAAACATTTGCTACACATTACATCGTATTTCTTGAGAGTTATTTTAAACTTACTTGTGGGCCTGGAATTCCTTGCTGACCAGGAGGTCCTGGCTCCCCTTGAGGACCCTACCATGCAAAAAAATACCAAGGCATTAGGTTTGCATTTCTGCACTACAGATCTTCATTGTAAGGGCTAAAAGGAATACAGACTCAGCTTTGTTCCTCCCTCTTTAAAGTCTACCACCAACTTTTTATCCAGTATGATATTTTTTCATGCTAATGAATATCATGGTCTTTTCTTTAATAGAGAATAACAGCCCACACATAGGACCTAAGCACTGGAGTCCATGGCGCTAAAGGAGCTTGAGAGAAAGCATGGTTAGATCTTTTTGGCTGAGGACTAAGTAATAGAAGGCTTCTCTTTTCCATGTAAAATCATCATGAATCTGAGTATTTTGACAGAAAAATTTAATTAAATCAAAGAGGTGGCATTGTGGCAGGGACAAGAGAATGTGGAAAGGGTTCTTGGAATGCACTCCCTTAAACTCCCATTTTACTTACTCACCATGTTTCCTTTTGGGCCTGAAGGTCCATCAACACCTGCAATGCCCTGCAACAAACAATATACACGAGTAACTTTCAGTGGACTTCCATCTCTCTTCCGGAAATTGAAAATACAAACCATTTCATACGTACAGGTTGTCCAGGGGGACCAGGTGTACCTCTGGGGCCCAGTAATCCCCGTGGACCCTGTAAGAGGAGAAACAATTATTAACACCTGCCTGACTTTTTCTGAACAGACAGGCCCCGAACAGGACTGGGCAAGGAATGCCATAAGGAGTAGGAAGGATGAGGAGAAGGCAGCGTGGGAGGTTGAGGGAGAAATAAAGAAATGAAGACAGGAAAAAAAAAATCACTGATAACAGTTTCTCCTGAAGGCCACAATATGTCTGAACAGGATGTCAGAGGAAGGGCAAGCTTTGATGCAGCCAATGTATAGTCATTTCAGAGAAAGGTAGGAGATAACTATTAGTATTTCCTGGTGCAGAACAGTGGCACATCTTCCACTGAAGTTTCATCTGTATCTTGGTCTGAAGGTCTGGCCTGAATAGTAGCAAAAATGTTGGTATTCCTGTCTAGAAAATATCATGATCTGTCTATACTACAATTCTAAGTGTAAAATAGTGTTTTTATCTGTAGTAAAGACACAATAAATAATTAAAAATTACGAATAATTTTATTATAATAAATGCCAGGCTTTCTGGAAATCAAGATCAGATTTGTTCCTATTACACCTAAAAAATGCCACAAAAGACCAAGAGCTGTTCTTCTAAATAAGATTAGAAAGATTTGGTCTATAACATAGTCTTTTTGCTTTATACTATGTAAATGCATACTATGTAGTATTGTGTCATCATTCATACCACAATGCTTAAAATAGGCAGGACTGAGTCTGCAGTCTCCTCATGTAACAATCACTAACACTTATGTATGGTATAGTCACAATCACTAACACTTCTGACTCTGAGGCGACTTCTAGGAAGTCACCTACTTTGTGAGTAGTATATCATACATTTAGGGTAAAATTCCCCTTCCTAAGGCTTCATTTCTTGCCTGCAATGCAGAACTCTGCTCTGCAGTGACAGCACCCGCAGAATTACAACTGACAGCAGCTGAAATTCTGTATGTGAACTAAGTGTAAAAATACACAATGAAGCACAGTAGTTTGGAAAAAGAGGAGAAGACAGGCCTTATTTTCTAATAAATAGATGTTTGGAAAATGTTCTCAAAGCAACAGGGGCTTGGTTATATTCTCATGTATCAAGGACTGCAGTGACACAACAGGATAAGAAATAGCCTTTGCAATTCTAGAATTTATGTATACTTGGCTGGATATATCCCTGACTTAATTCTATTCCTGTAAGTAGTGTTTCACCCCAACAAAACTGCTCATTTTTTTGCTTTTTGGCTAGAGTCAGTTTCTTTATATTTACATACTTGCAGTAACTTTTATTAAATAGAAAAGACAACAAATATGAGAATGACTTTTGTTTGGAACAGAAACAGAAGAATAAGAAATCATTGCTTACAGCTTCACCTGGGAGACCTCTTGGTCCAACTTCCCCATCTTCTCCCTGTACAAATCAGAAAAAAAGAACATGAATCATGACTATATTTTCATTACCTGAGGATTCACTCTAGATTTTACTGTGTAAATAGAAACTTACTCTTGATCCATCTTCACCAGGTAAGCCAGGAGGTCCCTGTGGGCCACGGTCTCCCTGTAGAATAAGCAAAGTAACCAGAAATATTACATCCGTTGCTAGAAACAATAACAGATAGGAAGGAAAATGAAAACAAATGTTTTAGCTGAAGTCTGATGTGTCAAAACATGCCGTGACACAATGATGCAAATCAGTAGGTTATAGTACTCAGTAAAGTCTTTTATTACATCAGTATGAAAGCAAATGAGCATTACTGGAACAATACATTATTTGCATTTGTAAAATTTTACTCTGTAACTATTCATAGAATCATTTAGGTTGGAAGGGACCTCTGCAGGTCATCCAGTCCAAGCCCCCTGCAGTGGGCAAGGACATCCCCAACTAGATCAGGTTGCCCAGAGCTCCATCAAGCCTTATCTTGAATGCCTCCAGGGATGGGGCCCCAACCACCCCAAACACATACAAACTACTGCTACAAAAGAAAGTGTTACCTACACTTTCCTTTGCCTCATCAGCACTTTTCCTCCTCCCCTTAACTCAATGTATTACTGCCAGTAAAAAAAGGCATGTGTACATGGGTCAGAAGTTAATAAACCAATTGCTGGGCCCAAGAATTCACATAGTGAAGTTCACTAACCATCTTTGAGAATCACACACCCTGGCACCAGACACTGAGAGCCTTGGAACTGATTTGTCTGAGGCTTTGGAAGGCAGCCAGACTTTCACACTTCCTCTCAAGAGTTTGGGGTTTTTCAAGTCTATATATGCAAAACCTCAGTAGATTCTGGACCACGCTTTTAGGATTTATTTTTCTTTCCCCATTTCTAAAGAAAACTAGTGTGCTACATAGCTCAAACACTGCTGACTGACCTCTTTCTGGGTAACGGGTTTTTAGACTGTGACTTCCTTCTGGCATTGGAAAACAACCAAGTATTCAAGCTGTTTCCTTAATTTTATCAATGTCTCTAAGGAGCCTGACCACTGCTGTGGATCCTAGCAGAGATATATGAGATTTGCTTTCTAGTGGCTCCATTCTTTACTCTTTCAAACTTTCCTAGGGAATTTTAGGTAGCTAATGTCTTACCCCAGATCTATGTAATCTTAGGGAATGTGAGGATTCCATTCTACTGCCTTTCTGTCCTCTGTAAGTTGGAGCTGGCATGGGAGAGAAAATTAAATTCTATTCTTCATACCTGTAAGATGAATTAATACAGCAGTTTCTACATTTTGCCTTGTTTTGGAACTACTCAACATGATCTGCTGGTGGAGCATGTGTTTTTCTACATGCTAACTGACACTCCTGAAAGACGACACAGGAGACACATGATCTGTGCCCTGGCTTAGAATTAATATCCAGGTGGAGACTGACTTAAACTTTCAAACATTGAAATAGTTAATCCCATCAAGGGGCAATTTTGTCATCTTGCATTCAGTGTCCTGGTTCCCTCACGCAGTAGGAACAAAACTTCCTATCATTATCAGCATTCTCAGTTCTAGAATTCTCTAATTCTTTCCTTCAAATGTTCCTTTAAAGCCTGAATTTCTTTTTCTTTAGACCTTTTCTTCTAGTATATACTGTCTTGCTTTTATACTGAAGAAGAGTTATGCATCTAGGAAATCTAAGTAACAGAAGTTCAAAGTCCTAGATATTGAGGCTAAAAGGAACATTACACCATATGGTCTGATCTTTCCTAAACTAGAAGTCAGAGATCATCCAGTAAGTTCTGTCTGACAGCTTGTGTTTGAAAGAGGCATAACCACAGAGACAGCTAGTTCACCACTCGTGGTTTAAATATGACTAATTTTAAAAGAAATCCTAAAACTTCTACTCTACAGTTACTGGTTTTCAACATCACTTCTCTTCTGAAACATAACTACAATAGAAAGAGGGTTTCTATTGTCTTTCTGTGATCTTTATTGCAAGCCAAAGATAAACGAATTTTTGCATTATATGCTGTCTGCATAGATGAATCCGAAAAGTTCCAGATATCTGACCTGGCTTTGAACTGAGTTGCTCTCAGAGAGCTCATAGTCTATACTTCTACAGAAGATTTCCAGAGAAACACGAGAACACAGTGATTTTTATTTGTTTAGGAAATATGAAACAAACGAATTAATTAAGAAATTAATTTCTTTATGAATGGAAAGGTTCCACAGACAACTCTAGTTTTCCAGGCTGGAAAGCAGACACACCTTCCCTGACTCAGTAGTGGCAACAGCTTAATGTCTAGCCCCCTCTGCTGGTCACCTGCTGGTCAAGCTGGATTTCAATGACCATGCACTGACTGCTTCACATTTTTTACATTTTTTTTTTAAGTAAAAGAGAATAATGAAAGAGGATCAGGACATTTCTGTATGACACTTGAAGTTACTTTCCCATTGCAAACAGAACTCAAAAGAGTATCCTTAGATGCTATTACAAAGAACTACATTATGGGCCTGTAGTCAACACAGTTGAGGTTTCCTGGGAAGAGCAGCAACTGTGCTAACCCATTGAAGGGTGAGAGCTACAATGCTTCCTTGGTCATCAAGCTTCAGCACATATGGGAATGGTTCTGTTGACATTCCTCCTCACTGTTTCTTGTATGGTTCATTGCACTTACCAGAACAACAGTAATGGAGGCACATTCACTAGAGTATATTGTTACTAGCATCTACATTAAGGCTGCAATTTAAAGCAGAAATCCCCGGCTGTGATTATTTTGACACTTTGTAGGGAAAGATGTAGTCTCTTCCCATAGATTTTTATGACACAAGGAGCAAGTACATTCGATGTTTTAAATATTACTTCAAGTTTTCCTGACTTATCTGACCTGACTGATCTTTCTCTAAGCTGCAGTTGTTGGAGTAAGCCACAACCTAGTTTTCAATTCAAATATTCAAATACAGTTTTTGAGCAAGCTTCTCAGCAGGTTAAAATTTGTCATGCTCCTGATATAGAAACTTCATGCTGATTTCCTTTCCCCATTACTATTTCCTCTAACAATTACTTCAAATCCAACAGGAAAATTTGTTACCCAAGAAAAAAAAAGAGCAAAACCTAGCTGAAGATGTGATGTGAATTCTGAAAATATATTTAAATAATTTACATATATATGAATTGGTGTCAATTGATGTTACTAAAATGTTTCATGAGCAATATATTACCTGACAATATAGATGTTCTTTAGCATGAAAAGCTGACATCCTGTTTTAACTTTCCCCATAGCCCCCAGTGCTATTCTTAATGAATAGTGCAATATTTCTGTGACAGCATCAATTCATTGTTGCATAAATACACACGTTTTTCTTACCCTGTTACCTTTGTCACCAGGGAGGCCAGGAAGACCATCAAATCCTCTATCACCCTAGGAAAGAAGAAATCACAGCTTTAGTAAATGACTATCACATTCTGTATTACTCTGAATAATTTGTGCCTTCCCTCTAGAAGTTAATTTCTACCCTTGGTTATATGTACACTTTTAGAGAATGAAACACATGGAGGGGTGCACATAGATCAAACACAAAACTTTCTTCTGTGCATTAAAGCAAGAGAAGGTGCCACACCAACTTTTTCACTGTGCTGCAATTATGCTATTTATTAAAAGAAGTCTACATTGAAATGACAAGCTTGACTTTACCTGCACCTTGCAGTTGCAAAACTGACTTTGCTATTACTGACGCTCTGTAACTAGAAACTGACTGAGAGGGATAGAAACCGTGCCCCAAGAATCAAGTTACTTCAAGGTCAGACTACTAGCCATTACCATTAATTACCATATTTTAAATGGATTATTCATTCTCAGTTCTTGCATCTGATGCGGTTATCTGAAACCGCAGTATTTTCACTTGAGAGAAGAATTTTGGATTGGCCAGGCAGAAACTGTGGTACCTACATAAAATTTGTCTAGCCCATTCCAAGACCGAAATAATAATGAGACCTGAGGCTTTATTTACCTTTGAACCAGGTTCTCCTGGCATTCCTCTGGCACCATCAGCTCCAGGACGTCCCTGCAAAAACCCAAAGGCATAAACATTTGAAAATGCAACAGAATCAGTTAGTATGAAAATGTATTTAAACAGAAATTATTTACCCAGAGCAGGATTGATCCATAGGCTACCTACCCTTTTGCCAGGTTTTCCGCTTGGACCAGCGGAACCTTGAACACCACGCGGACCCTGAATTTAAAAAGTGTATTTCTTAGAATCATATTCATGTCAACAAAATGCTACTTAAACATTTCACCTCAAGAACAAGATAAGATTATTTTTTTTAATACATAAACCTGTATTTTTTTCACCTCAAGAACAGGATAAGATTTTTTTTTTAATACATAAACCTGTATTTTTTTCTCCAGGAGGTGGATTCTGGTTTCCAAATTCCCATTAATTTTAATAGAAGATGGATATCCAAACTGACCTTAGCACTGCTGATTTTAACAGTAGATTTCGTGAGATGGCATTATACATGGCAGTCCTTTTAACATAAAAGCTTCTAACATGCTTTTCCGGACTTTGAAGATCTCAGTCCTCTGGTTTGAAAACCCTTCATCTCATGCCAAAATTATTTCAGTCATGTAATTATTTGATAAAATCTAAAGAGTTCTTTTTTCAGATCCTTAAGTCATATGCAGAAATGAGTTGTGTTGGTAAACAGCTCAAAGGCTCTCTTAGCTTTACACAGCACAGTTTTAACTACAGGAAGACCAAATTACCCTAGACTGATAAACCTAGTTCCACTTTTCAAACACATGTAACTTCCACTCATGACTGTGTGAGCATATGTTTCTGTGAATGGCATCTGATCCTCCATCCAAATGCATGTTCTTCAGATGAAAACAGCAATGGTAAGGAGCAGCCATCCAAAAATACTAAGTAGGAAGAGAAAAAAATGCTAAAAAATGTAAGTAAACAGACTGGAAGACTGACTGTTCAGAGTGCTTCTTGTTTAACTGGTTTATTTTTCTTCTGCATATATCTACGTAGAGTTGTAAGACTGGCACTTAATAATGTAGCAAATCCATGATACCCCTTGAGATATGGCAAAATCATTGTTCCAGAGACTCCTATCATGATTTTTTTAAGAACCCCCTATTACTTTAAGGTTTAAGCTTAAAGATGTCAATGTTTGAGTACTCTAACATCACTGCATAGGAGCTAATATAATAGTACGCTGAGAAGAAAAACATACACTAATACCTAAAGACTTACCCTTGCTACGTCATGCCTTTCTTGAAAATATCCTGTTTAATTACCAACTAAATTCAACCGCTCTCACCGTATGAGATCTGATCAGGTCAGAGCCCAAGGTCATACAATTGCAGACTAACATATTATTTAGCAGAGAAAAGAGCCTGAAGTAACACTACTGAAGCAGGTTTTCAAGTGATGACACTCTACATGTGATAACTGCTCTTTGTTATTTTGCTACTTTCATAATTCAAAATGAACAATCAAGCTCTTGCATTTAACGAGGATAGTACTGTAAACCCTATTTTTCTTCATTTGCTTGCAGAAAGCATATCATTGATTGATTTCTTCAAAGTTATATGAATGCATTTTCTTAAACATGCTCAAAACATAACAGGCAATATTATTGTACCTGGGGACCTGGTTCACCACTGTCACCCTTAGCACCTGCTGCTCCAGGTCCACCCTTGATAAAGAAGGCAAAAACATATTGTTTAAATACACAAAAACCTCTTTAAATGAATGTTAAAAAACAATCTCCTATTCACCATTTAAATCTGCAGATATACCCTAACATATCATTGCGTAGACACTGGGCCTAACGGGGCCAAAAATCTTTCTATTGCCAGAGAAAACTCCAATCAATTTGAATGGGATCAAATGCAACTCTTTCTTCTAAATTAGTATTTGAGAGCTAAAAGTAATGCAAACAGAAGATTGTCTGCTCTACAGAAGGCATCAGAAATGAAAGCCACCTCTTTTTACCTTTATCTCTTTCTGCGTGGCACAGAAAATAACAGTGTTTTGGAGTTCAGTCCAAAAGATCACTGTGGTCAATGAAAAACACCCTGTCTAGTCTTGTCATGAACTTAAGGGATGTTTTAAGCACTGTGTTTGTGCAGTTGGCCCTGAAGAAGTGGAAAATCTATGTAACTGCTTCTCTTTAATATCATTAAATTATGATAAAGATTTTCACAGTAATTTTTACGCATAAACAGACCTAAACCAGATCTTCATCCAAGGCAAGATACTGTACATAGAATCTGGAGCAGAACTAGTCAAAGTAAGAGTATGTTTTCTTAAGAGTCGTCTCACAAAAACAGACAACACAGAACATAAAATTTTTACATGCTTATATAGAACATGGGCTCAGGGAAGGAACATACTGGAGTTTACTCCTATGGGCAAAAGAATTTTTGCACTTCTGACTTCTGAAACAGGTCATGACCAAATATATGTATTTAATATGAAACAAATCTTGCAGACTTGGAAAACTGATGATGTTCTACATTCCTCATAGGGACCATTCAAAGAAAGAAGAGGTCTCATGGCTTGATTTAGTGCTGAGCCTAGAATCCTGGAGTGGAAAGATTCTCACTGACCTTGCAGGTATTGAATCAAGTCCAAAGCAAACTGAAAATCAGATCCTGACCTGGTGCTGGCAGTGGAGAGAGCAGTGGCTTTGGTAGGTAGTAACTGACTGTTCGGGTTTCTCTCTTGCAAGCTTGGCTTTTAATTAATATAACTGACTACATTTAATATCTGCAGGCAGAAATTTATTTTGTATACACTGTGAATTAAGCATTTGAACCACAGATTCAGTTGAAGCTATACCTGGGATTTGATGTTGCTATGTTTAAGACTTTTACTAAATGTATCTTATTGTCTACTAAATTAATTTAACAAAATGCAATTCATATTAAAAGCTCCAATCATTTCCTTCTTAAAATAAGCTGGGCACACAAATACTTGACAGACCAAGAATCTGCAGTTGTATCTGGCTGGAACTGTAGGCCAAAAATGTTGCCAGATCAAAGAGCTGTATTACTGGAGCCTCCTGGTGGCTTACAAGCAAAACAACTATCAATACTATTCATTTGTTGAACTTTGTATACAGAAATTGATAAAGGCTTTTAAAACTTCAAAAAGTGTGAGTAAGAGGCCAGATTATACCTCAGCTAAAGGTATACAACCCACTATTAATATTATACTAGTCTTTATAAATTAATTCCTTGCTTATAGCAGCTCTATAGTTTTTTTGTCTATACTGACTGAATGTTATCTTGCAGGTCTCTTGATCTAAATACGCTGCTGGAAAAAGTGTATTAGCTTGTTAAATAGATGATTTTTAGGAATTGCATACCTAATCATGATCAATCAGGAGTCTGTCAGCCAAATTCTCTGCTTGTAGCAACTATTTAGTTTGGAAGAATTACTTCAGAAGATAATTGTTCTTGTATAGGTCTGCTTAAAAATGAAAGTCCTATGATTTCTATTTCTGGGGACCATGTGAGATTCTGGTGGGATATTTAGCTAAAATTCACCTGAAAATAGTAAATTTCACTTAGATAAACAGACTGGGTTCATGAAATAAAATATTTCTTCAACAGGATGTAATTATCTTACGTCCCCCTAGGTTTTCCTTGTTAATAAAAGTGGTCACTAGAGGGAACAGCATGTAGAGCCACTGAGGCAACTTCTCAGCTGCATTGTTGCATTGTTCAGTTACTATAATTATACAAAATGAGACTGACAGTAACTTGGTCTGTATTTTCTGTTGCTGTTAGTAGGATGCTATATCCAGGTCTGCCCATCTGCCTCTCCTGTTTTCAAACTAACAGACACTGTACATTAAAGAGGGTGAGGATGAGAGGGAAAAAGAGACAGCTGAAAGGGGAGGACCTGATTATTACTGTTCAGCTATGGACGGTTGCTGAAGCATCACATTAAAGATAGAAAACAGCACAAAAGAAGGAAAAGGAATCATGTTTCTTATACTACAGCCTCACCATTTCTAAGTTACGACTAAATCTGGACAAGTGGGATGAGTGGAAGGAAAAGATGCTATTGCATTCTGAAGCAAGGAGAAAACTAGGTGGCCTCCAGCAACTTCTTTTGCTGTCTGCTATGTATGCTGCTATAGCTGAGACTGGCACATCTGTGCAGTTACTTTTTCTTCACACAATAAACCAAGAGCAACTTGGTTTATCCTTTTCTCTTGGTTACTCAGTGATCAGTTTTTTTCCATTTCTCAACATCACAATTGTATTCTTGTCCATGTTTTACAACTAGATGCTTGTCTGTTCTAATGAAAAATGCTAACATTACTCTTCACATCCATTATCATAATGACAGTATCAATAAAAATCACAGAAGATGCAGATGAAAATTTATGATATCAAATATTTGCCAACCTAGCTGTGCCATCAGAGTAGACAAAAAAACAGTTTCCAGATTACGTGGATCTTTCAAATATAGATGCTGTACTAACTGTAGAAGAGAATTTCACTCTACATCAGAGGATAAGTACAATCACCTAGGAGAAAGTTAGAAAAGACTGCTCTTCTATAAAGCTTATGGTCTCGGCTGCAGCATTTGTTACTTTATATCATGATACAGATGCTTTATAATAGCTTTTTGAAAGATGGTAAATGCTAAATTACACCATTTAGTGGGCTTGAGTCATAAAAGTATCTATTTCCTAAGAGAGGAAATTGCATTTGGAAGATTGATCAAGTGGTTTTGGCTTACTGAGCTTCCTACCTGGTTTTATTCTTACATTGTGAGTATTGTCCTTTTAAAGTGTTTGTAGGTATTACAAAGGCAAATTTATTTGTAAAAAAAAAATAAATCTGGTTTTCATGTCATCAGAAAAACTGTTATGTTCCATGAATAGTCTTTGTACAAATATTAAGCTTTGTTAACAACCATATGGCCACTTTCCAGATCATTCATTATTAGAAGTTTAGCCAAATTCAGAACTGAAGTGAAAAAGTACAATTCCTTAGAAATCTGTACAGCTTTTAATTGCTTACAGGAATACTTCAAGAGCTTTTCAGGATTCAGCTTAAATAGTAAGCCAAGGTCATTCTGCACATCTCTTGCTTTAGCATCTCCTCCTGTACATTCATTTTTACCAGAAGAAATTTTATAAATATTAGAGAGACTACTAAATGTAGAGACGTATGTAATTACTTATGTAAAACCATTCACTGGTTTTGTAAGTCTAGCAGTGTGCTCTATCCAAATACTCCAAAATCTGCGAAAAAAACTGATTTAGTGTTCATGTTGCATTGCAGACCTTGAATAACAACACAAACTATGGCTTTAAGTATATCAGTTTCTTTTCAAATAAAAGTAAGCACAAATACAGAGGTACAGACAAGGCCAGAATGAGATCTCTGCACTTGTATTACTGTGTTCTTAAACCCGTGCTCGTTTTGTTTACATACCACAGGACCTGGTCTTCCAGTGAGCCCCATAGGACCAGGTGGACCTCTCATAGCAATCTGGTAAGACAAACAGAACAAAACAACTAGTATCAAGAAAATGCCACCAGTCGGCATACTTATTCCACGATTAATATAATTTCATAATGCATTAGGAAATATCCCCATCATTAAGTCCGTTGTCAATAACAATAACTACTTTGATGAGATGATGCTTACAGCTCTTTATTTCACATTCTGAATGATATAAAACGGAATCTTTTTTGGAGCTGTACCCTTGCAGCAGTTTTGTCTGCAGGCTCCTTGTGCTCACCCTAGCTTGCTGAAGAATAGCTTGTGCTTGAGCTTCCTGAGCTGAGATTGTTGGGCCCTTCTCACCATCTCCACCAAAGCGGAACTGCAAGTACCAAAAGAAGAAAAGAATTCAGAATTTATCAAATTAAAACTATACTTGTTATTTGCTGAAACTGTGTAAACCACTTCAAAGACACAGGGTCACAGTCTTTAGTTCATTCCCTTTGGAATACTGCTGCGCTGAGGCCACTGGATCCAGTAGGAATACTCAGATCTAAACTATTACCAATGACTTAAGTGTAAATCTAATCCTTCATAAGCAAGTGTTTTCTTGATTTCATAGGATTTTGGTTTTCATTTTATTTACTTGTGTTTCAAAAAGTGGCCAATAATTTTCTGCAAAACCTCATTAAAAACACGTATCAAAATTAATTAATTCCTTGTACATTGGTAGCTACCCACAGAAAAATGCAACTAATTTAAGGCAGACTTAAAAGTCGAAAAATATTTAATATCTAAATATATTTTGTGTCATTTCTGACAATTTCAAAATAAATTACAAAATAAAATTTAAATAGTCATTCCTGCACTCCTGGACTGTTATTGCTCATGAAACTGCTAGCAGAAGCTTTGCAACGCTGCAGAGATACTAAGCTGCAACAACAAGCACAGCTTTCCAAAAGTATGCCATAGACACACTGGATATCAAGGCCATGAACCTTTCACTGCCCACAACAGTTTGTCCAGTTTGCCTATGCCCAGGGGTGGCACAGTAACCAAGGTCTTTCTCCTGCACTCATATTTATAAGAGTGGAAGGATTTTTTTGGAAAGTGATGGGAAACATTGCTTTAAGCCCTCACAAACGAGCACATGACTTCTTCTAAAATGAGAACTACCAAGCCTTCTAGAATTTTAGAGAAGGCAAAGTGATTTGTACAGAACTGTATAATCTGGAATTGACCACATTTCCAAAATATTTTTTCCAAGTAAAAATATCTAACCTCATTGCCTGGCATCCACTGGAAAGGTGAAACCATTTTGATGAATTCAAGTCCCACACATGATGATCAAGAGACACACAATCCACAAAAGGTGTCTCCCACTGTTACTTGGTGTTTTGAATGTATCTCTGTGACAAGACAGTCTGACACTGCTAGATTCAATTACAACTCTGTACTCATTTATGGCTTTCGAGGATGGCTCTCAAGCTAACGAGCAGCTCATCTGTTATAAAAGGGTAGTACCTTCTCACTGGGGTTTATAAATGTGGAAAGGAAGTCTAGATGGTGGTTAAACTACTAGGCTGGAATTTGGGAGATGTGAAGTCAATTCCTTCCTGAGAATTTTCTGGTTTGATTTGGTAAATCACTTGTGGTGAGACTCATTAACATCTAAAAATCAAGCTAGTGAGATTTTCCTGAAGTGACTAATAAGTTATTACCCCACACTCAGTACCTTTAATGGAGTAAGCTGATAAAAGATAAATTTTCCTCTGGTGGCACAGTAATTACAGATGGAAGAATGATTTGGGATTTATTATCCTGAGAAGTAATGGTATTTTTCCATCAACTTATTGGTAAACAAAAATTTATGTTACAAATTTTTTGTGGTAACAGAACTTGGTGCAAGCATGAGGTCAAAAACTGTAGCTTATTTTAATAAACTTGCACTGAGACTTTTAACTTAGTTTGCTTTACTTACCAAAAATACTGCCCCTTTACTTACAGTTGGTTTATCAATTCTCTGGGATGGCAGTACTTGTCAGATCTTTCTCATACACATAGAACAATGAATTCTATGCACATAGTACTTTTCATACCACAAAGCTGCAAGATACTTTAACAGCTCTGGGCTTGTTCCTCCACCTGCTAAAACAGATGGTGTTTTGCTTTGACTCCAGTGGGAGCAGAGCTGGCTATGTGCATATATTTCTACTCAAAGGATGCACTGACTCTTCAAAGAGAACACTGAAGACCAATTTTAAGCATGGAATGCTTAAAATCCTGCATGTCAAAAAGACTTGAAAGCACACACGCCCGCAGAGAGTACATGCCCTTTGTGCAACAGTAAACTCCTTGTTTAGGACATATAGTAGCAAATAATAGTTCCTGCTGAAAATTTAAGAAGCATTTCAGTGACTGTTATACATTCACGTAGGTTCCAACCTGGCAGCCATGCAGTAGCTACAACATGTGTTTTGCTGAAAAGAAGGTACCATACAATCTTCAAATGCTTACACCATACAAGAAACTGTATCATGTCTCATTCCAAAGACAAAATCAGAGGAAAATGAAAACACCTGCAAGTTTCTTGAAACAGACTTCCTCATCTTGGAGGCTGGTTACCCTGTAATCATAATACAACTTACTGGCAACATTAACATGGTTCCTGGAGGACCTGCTAAACCATCAGCACCAGGGAGACCAGGGCGACCAGGTGGACCCTAAGAGAACAAAGGGATGAGAGGAGAGAAAAAGGGATAAAACAAAAAAAGATAAACCTTTTATGTCACTCACATACACTTATACTTCTGTTCATAATTACACACATGGAGGTTTAATATTCTTTTTGCAAATCATTTTGGAATGTCATTCATTATTAGTGAGAACTGAATTTGGGGAAGACATGCAGCAATAGCAAAGAAAGCTATTCTCATTAATTATTTTACTTACAAATTATATATAAAAATGGAGTCTAGAGTACCTAATTACATAGGCTCTGCTCATGATTTCACGTGTTGGTCTGAGCTGAGACTTGCATTGTGTTCCAGGGTTTGCTTTATTTGATATGGAGAACTTACACTACGCATTTCCTTAAAATCCTTTGAGTTGATTTGATTTTCAAAGGCTACATAAGTTCTGCAGATATGACCTAGAATCTATTTTTCATGAAGTCTAACTCTCCGTTTCAGTTTAATAGAAGCTAAGCTAGAGTTGAAGAAGTATGCCAGCGTGTGTACATAATGCTCATGATTATTGATCCAACATGCCACACAGATAAATATTACTGTTGTGGCAACAGTTAGATTTATAATTGCATTTTTCCTCCCAACAATCTGCATGCTGCATTTTTATTAGCTGAAGTTGTCAAGGGCAGGAAGGACCTGCATCAGGAGGGCTCATTTGCCTGCCGCAGGTCTGTCAAACTAAGTACTCATTCACCAGAACAACTCTCTGCAGGGTTGCAATGACAGACCAACAAACATCAGACTGTCTTAACTGGTTCCTTCTGCTGCTCAGGAGTTGAGCAAAACAATAGGAAAGGTGATCTGAAAAATTTTGGTGTTTTTTTCCTCTTTTCAAGAAAAAAGATCAGTACATCAGCAGTCTGTTTGAGCTCTTTTTTTCAAAAAAATCTGAAGCTTCAAGAAATAATTCTCCACTAATAACAAACTAGAGATAAATCTTAAATTGAGGATTATTACTAATTTGGGTGTAAAATATTGAATAAAATGTTGTAATTGTTACAAAGAAACATTATATATCCAGGCAATTTTGAGTTAAAGTTAAAAAACAGAAAAATAATTAAATGCACTTGCAAGACACCCAAAGAACCTTCACTCTGACCTGCAGTGACTTCATGCCATATCATTATAAGTCTTTGTGAAGAATAAAACTGAAAGATTAAATCAAAAAATGAAGATCAGATTACTGAAGATGAAACTGAAAATTATATTTGTTTTTCAATTTCTTCTTCCCTTGCATCATTTTCTACAAGTGAAATTCATCCCTACAGTATATAAAAGTAGGCCCACTTATGATCCTCTCAAGAAGGGTATTTTCCTTCATTTCTCAATTGTCTTACACCCATTATTAGGATTGTAATGATATAATAATTAAGCTCAAAAGCTTAAGCACCATAGGCAACTACAAAAAGTGGTGGATTGCTCAACTTTCTGTTCTTTATTTCTGTGCTTAAACATTATTCTCAAATTATTTTAGCAGGATTTTTAAAATTTAGCAATGTTCTTTTCTTGAGTGATATTTTTCTAGAACATTACTTATTTAATTTTTTTACCTAAGATGAAAGGTAGTCAGAATAGTTATAGAAGGAGCTAGAGCCTTCATACATATACACCGGTTGTTTAAGTAAAAAACCAAATCTGTCGACAAATGGTTAAAATTTAAAGAGAGACATGTTATTTCACTAGGATGGCATCTGACAGCAGAATCTGGTTGTAGAAATTTGTATTATTCTCACCAGGTTGGTAACTCATTTCTACAATTACTTATTTGTGTAATGTGTCCTTTTATATACAAAACATGAAGTCTGTTCCCCAATAGGCACATGATGTGGTCAGGAGTTTCCTTCTGATGAATTCAGTAAGCAGTTAGTTACAAAACTGACTACTATCAATAGTTATTCCATTACAATGTGTCAAAATTCCTATTTTATAAGTATAAATTCCAAAATATGTTTTTTAGCTAATATACAGGAAAATAAATATGAAAAGTGTGGATACTGACTTACTATCAAGGTGAAGCATTGTCAGGATTTTAATATTAACTAATTATTCAGTGAAGTAATAGCATCTTCTCAACATTTATACACATATACACCACAATAAAGTATCACTGATAAAACTCAAGTTTTTCCGGTAGGATATTTTCCGTATTGTGTTAGCTGTCGCAATAAGAAAAGGTTAGCAAGAAAATT
The DNA here is from genome assembly GCA_013396975.1 of Bucco capensis. NCBI lineage: Eukaryota > Metazoa > Chordata > Aves > Piciformes > Bucconidae > Bucco > Bucco capensis. The sequence goes on along the minus strand of VWZO01000248.1, from coordinate 300,059 downwards.
TAAGACTAAAATAATAGCTTACCTTTCAATTATCTTCATGACTGGATATGTTATGCAGTATGTTATTTATTATGGCCAACAAATTCTGACGAGATCATCTAAATATTGTCTATCCCTTTCAGTATACTCATGTGTGATTCCGCAGAGTTTATTTTCTCTGGATCTCTACATTTCATAGCTAAAGTCATAATGATTTTTAAAAATCTGTATGAAATGTCTGTACCTATTGCTTTATTATATTTTACAATAATTAACATCAAAACAGAGAAATACAGACAAATAAGAACTTAACTTTTTTCCTATATTTACAGTACATACTTCTACCACTAAGGAAGTATTTGTGCAGACTCTCAGTTCATTTGCTCAGCTGAGTAAATCAGTCTCAGTTCCACTGAAGTTTCTTAACCTACGTGTATATATTTCAGAGCAGGATCTAACCCGCTTACTCTTGTACCAATTAGTGCAACACATACCATGAATACCCAGGATAATCTGTTTGTTGACTTACCCTTTCACCAGGGTCACCTGGAGGACCAACAGGACCTTGTAGACCTGGGGGACCTGTAAGACCCTATGGAAAATGAATGACATTATTATGCTGAATACTTAAAGCATTTATGAACTATTTTTTTTCTCTGGAAAATTATGTTGAACACACATTTGGATAAATAATTGGTAAGATAGCATAGTTCTTTTTCTTATGAAGATTTATATTACACATTCAGAGGTTTGAATTTCAAGTTTAGGAATTTTTTATATGACAAATATTAACTGGGTTAACTCAATACCAAAGTACAGTGGATCAATCAAATGCAAAAAAAAAATAAATAAAAAATTTGGATTGATCTACTTACAGCAGGTCCTCTTGGGCCCGGCGGTCCTTCAATAAGCATACCCTGGGAGGGATGAAGCAAGATACTAAATTTGTCATGTTTTGGAGAAAAATATAAGACATCTTCTCAGATGAACTACTTAATTTAACTTTTCTTAGTGTTTTGATAAACTTTTCTGGGGATCTTCTCTCTACAGTTACTAGAATCGGAATTGTGTAGCTTTTAAAGACTTTTAGGCTGGAGGCATCTCATACTTAGAATCATAGAATGTTAGGGGTTGGAAGGGACCTAGAAAGATAATCTAGTCATCTAATCCAACCCCCCTGCCAGAACTTTTTCTTTTTTTTTTTTTCAAGTGATGCTGTTAAAGAATCTGAAGTGACTAACTCTGGCTACTTCTATGTTATGGGTCTTATAGCACCTCCTACTTCCTTTTTTTGAGTGCAGATGCTAGTCCAAATTCCAGGTCATGGTAATGCCTACAAATCCTAACTTGTGCTTGGCTTTCCATAGGAAGGAGGACTGGACAAACAAGCTTTAAGTTAGCTGTAGTGAACAATGCTGGAGATTGGCAGTGGATACCTCTTTAGTTTCTCGGATGTAAACCAAATTTATCTTGCAGTGGTTTAAAAAAGCCACACATCTTATGAGCTAAAACACTGAGCTTCTTCACAGATCGTGACTGAGAGGTCACAGTCTTGACTTGTAACATGTTCATTAACTTCAGTGATCAATAACTTAATGAAAAACTCATCCTGGGATAGGAATATAGAATTAAGAGGGAGCTTTTTGATAACAGAATCCTTTGTTACTTAGGTAACAATGACACATCACAGTATTTTATCAGGCTTCAACTTGAGCTAATTTTTTCCCTTGGTATTTCTGTACCTAATTTTCTATGAAATAAAAATAAGATTAAACTTTAATTTCAATTTGGCCCAACTATGTATTTGAAAACAGTCATTGAAAATTCTAGAAGAGTAAACCATAGTGGCATTCAACTTCTGCTAGATATTACAGTGTGATTATTTTTGTATAATCTATGTCTCTTTACATTTTACATTACATTTTAATTTCTAACCATCAAACATGATGCTAGAGTATAACTTTATCCAGCTGTAGAAGCCACTTAGTTACTGTACTACTATTTAAAGCTGATAAATTCTTGTAAGCTACTGATCCATTACTGTGCTTATGACCAAGTTGTAGCCTCTGAAGAAACTTTTAGCAGTTGGATTGCACCAGCACATGTGAATCATGCAAGCATTTATTTAACCTCTCACAGGGACAACTTTGCCCTGGCTGAAACCTCTAGTTATAATGTTACCTATGGTTAAACTGGAAGCTATCTCTGTATGTCTGTCCAAACTGTAGTTACCAAATGGCCCACGGAGCAGATCCATGCTCTGTTTTCGTCTGCACTAAAAGAGTCTCCTTGTTTTAAGGAACATGTGGTTAGTCCTTTGTGTAACGAAAGAGAAGGCTGAATAGTCTGTTGTCACTTTTATCCTATCCCCACTGCATGTAATTGTTTCATAGATCATGGATAAGGCTACTGTCATCCTATCACAAACAACATTGGTTTGATAATGATGTATCAATAGTGTACATATGTTATATAGTGCTAGAGAAAAACTCAACCACATCTGTACTTACAGGTTCAATCACAGCTGGTTCTCCCTTTTGACCTTTTTCTCCATAAGCCCCATGTCCAGTCACCTGGCCAGTAAAAACAGCCCCAAAATTTAAAGTAAGTAGAAGGTCTAAGGATCTGGTGTAATAAAGAAATGCAGCAATTTCTAACTGAAAGCTAAAGCTGGAATTGATCAGTGCTCTGAAAAACACATCGCAGGCAAAATCAAAAGTATTTAATACACAAGTAATAGAAAAATGCAAAAACTGCATGCCTATTTTTCAAATTATTGATTACTGTCAATTTGTAGATTTCCAGTAGTTTGCATCCTATGTTTTGCAATAGGACTTTGGACTTCAAATCTAAAACTTCTGTGTGCAAGTCACAAAGTTGCTTCTTTTCTTATTTGAATGGACATATTCCTGGCAATTAACAGCAATTCTTCATGGTTTTCTCAGTTATGCAAGCCTAAAGTAAACAGGAAGAAAGACTGTTTCATCCCACATGGACAGTATCCTTCAAGCTCCTAATTTCATTTATTAGACATCCAAAACATGCAAATTAGTCTGAGACTTCATGGCATAAATGGGAAAAGAGTTAAGTAGTATTGTAAATAAATAATATTTTATGGACAGCCAGTTATGCCTCTTAACTACATGAATTAGCATCAACAGCAAAATTCTTTTGGGATCAGGTCTATGGGAAGTTTGGGATTCAGCATTAAGAGAACAGAAATACCTAGAACAATAGGTCAATAACACATGCTTAATTGCAGAACACAGATTCAAGTTTCAAACAAAGAAAAAGAAACTTTTTTTTTTTCAAACCATGAGATATGTTTTTTTCTGCAGAAGTATCTCTCTTGATTGCTAATGTAACTACTAGAAACTAAATTCAGCTCTAATCACATGAAAATGCAAAATGCTGCTTTTTTAATTTCAGTAGAGTGATTCCACATTTACACAAAAGCAGCTGAGGATTTGAAATTTTTAAGGATAATGTTACAGTATTTCAATATGAAATAGCTGGGGAAAAAAAGCCAGAGCTAGAGATTCATGGCTTGTGCATTTTATATGGACTTATAAAGTCACAGATCTCAGTAGTAATGATGTAATAATTCATAAAAATCAAATAGCAAGAGGTACAGATAAATATATTTTATTATAGTAATGAAAATTAGTGGTAAAAAATTACATCAGGTCTCCATCTTTGGAAATACTGAATGTTTCCAGGTACTGAGTACTTTTCATCTTGGTAGAACTTCACTTGTTCTGAATACATCCATATGTCAAAGGAAAATGATATAATATCTCTGGTTCAGCAGATGAGAGGTGTAATAAGGCTGGCACAGGTCAAAGCCTGGGTTCCTGACTCCTTCAGTTTTGTAGCAAGGCATTTCAGGTTGAAATTTATACCAGGCAACAGAGTGTACGCAGTCATTTGTTTAATGCAGGCACAAACGGTGCCTTATGGGCTCTTTGCTCTGCAAGATAAACTGACCTTTTCTATGTCATTCTGCCACAGTGTCCCTACCTGGGCCAGAAGGAATAAAGCTACCTTGTATCACATTGCACAGATAAGGATCATTAAAAAATACAATGACCCCAACAGGGTTTAGAAAGAGTGATAAATGAAATACAGAAGTATGGGTTTCAAGGCTGGCAAAGAAAAACAACCTCACAGCATTTGATGTTATTTCTTGGATACTTTTCAAACTGAAGTTTTGAGTTTGTGAGGAGAAAATAAAGATAAGACTGAGCAAATACTGTGAATGAGATACTCCTTTCCCACTATATTCAGAGCCTTCCCCAATTAAAAATCCAAATGTGAATTAATTTTGCTTCCAGTCTTAGTCGTATTGGTTTTCTTTGCAGCTTCCACAGTCCAGTAAACTGGTAAGTGAGGATCTTGGCACAAGCAAAGGAAAATTAAAGCCTTGCTATTAAGTCTGTGACTAACTAAGAGGGAAAGAGAGAGCTATAAAACATACAAAAAAAAAAAAAGCATGATTCACAGGATCCACCATGTCATCCTATCTTCCTTTATATATACTGAGCTGTTAAATCACTCCAACAAGGTCATAAACCTGTCACCATTGACTGAGCTTATTTTTATGAAAAGGTTCAGACCTTGACCTTCCTCCTCATTAATTTTCTCATTGTAAAGTAGCAGAAGACATAGGATTCTAGACACACGTATGCATTTCAAATTCTTAAGGTAATCATACAAAAATATTAATTACAGTAATTGCACCTGCATTTGCATTAGAACCTGCATTCTTTCCAGCTTTAGCTCTAGTTCAGAAAAAATTCTTAACACTGTTCATTTTATCATTTATTTTTGGAATTCCATCTCTTCTTTCCCTCCCATCTTAAGCCCTCCCTTACTCCCTTCGCCAAAAGAGACAAAACTTTTGCATTTAATAAAAAGTTTCAAGTTAATAAAACAGGAGGATAGGCTTGATCCAAAGCCTATCACAAGTGAGAAAATATCTAGCATGTACAAGGAGCTCTGGATCAGGGTCTTTACAGAGACTGTATAACTAGAAAAGAATAACTAAATAAGATTAATCTGCATTATGCTTCCCATCAACTTACGCTTGTTTCTGTGATATCGGTCTCTGCAGGAACACCTGGACCAAACTCTTCATTAGTGGTATCAGTTGGTTTCTCTTCATATTCTTTATATTCATAAAAATCATATTCGCCTAAATCTCCATCTACCAGCAGATCAGATTCACTGAGGTCTACTCCTCTGCTTCCATATTCAGTTTCCTCAGTTTTTTTATCATAATCCTCTCCAGTTATGTATTCTTCAGCAAATACTTCTTCAACAGGATTTTGCTATTTGTATCAGTAGCAAAGATTTGGGAATAGGAGGAATATGTGGGTTATTGTTAGTAAAGCAACGTAAGCATATGCTGTTCCACCATGATGACTTGTAAAAAGAAGAACCAACAGCAGAACTACAGCATATTGTCTTTTTAATTAGAGTCTGAAGGAATGGAAGTCCAGTCTTTCAGAGTAATTAAAAGATCTTTGTATAAGTAGTACAAAGAAGTAATGCCTTCATATGCCTTTTTTTTTTTCATTTCAAAAAACACTGAATTCAATATATCCAGTACATTCTGTGTACTGCTTGCTTAATATTACTCTAGTGTCAAACACAGCTAAAGTTCCCTGCTTGGTTTCACACTTACAAGCACTCCTGAATGAACACGTGCACCAAATGAGTAGTGAATAAATTCAGACTTCTTAACAATAATAATGTACAAGAAGTTAAAGAATCACTTTAATTAAGCTCATCCTCATTATTCTGTGTCTATAAATACCAATGCTGAGCTAAACATTTCAGCTTCTTTTCTCTTGTTAATGATTTTGCAGTTTATTTATCACTCTAATAACCATGGTTCATGTCTCTCATGGTAAATTTTTTTTTGTCTGAGTCAAATTCCATCTGCAAAACTTAGATTAATTTTATCATTTCTGAAATCTAAGCTTTCATCTTCAAGTATGTAAACTGTCAAACCAAGCAACCAACTTACAAGCACCAAAGCAGTTCAAAAGAATGTTATATTTGAGATGTACAAAACCATTTGTGAAAAAAAAAAAAAAAAGGACTGCCTTATTGTGTTCCAGAAGTCTCTTGAAAGCATAACTTTGAAAGAAATCAAACATCAGATATTGCTAATATGAGATGGATATTCTAAGATGGTATGACAAGATGAACTAGTATGTTCTTAAAAAATATACATTAAGCAGCTAATCAACATCCAGAATAACTAAATCTATTAATGATATTAAAATATATTGCAATTAAAATAGGTCAGGTCCTGATTTAACAGCTGCCTAATTCCATTAGCTATGGGACTATGACTTCTTACTCACAGCTAGAGTAAATGCAGATCTGAACCAACTCAAAGCCAAATTTTGCCTTTATCAGAACTGCTCTCACTAAGGAGAGCATTTAGCACTTTGGACCTACCTCATTACAACGGTACTACTGTACGGTTGGCTTATAACTGCCCAAGAAACAATGATTTAAATATGCTTCTGTCAAACATCTTGTGAGAAGTAAACATGAGTTTTAACACAAGAAGAGTTTACAGTAGAATGAGTAAAATAAGCCTTACTTCACCTTCACCTTTCAAGATACATAGGAGGAAAATCACAAAAACTAATGTGGGCTCTTTTTCTCTTTTCAAGTGTTCAGGGGAGAGGAGAAGGAAATGGCAGAAGAGGTAGCTTTGTACATCTTTTAAGCAACATACCTTTGTTTTGCAAGGAAAACGTGGAAGAAAAATGAAAGTAGTATTTCTTTTAATGAGTCATCATTTTTCCAAAACTAGTGTTGATTAATATGCAGACATATTAATCAACACTGGCTTAGGTATAGTAATCTTAACAAAATAATGTTTAGGTTTGTCATCGTGGCTTTCTAAAAATGTGGTCTCTAACATAGGTCAAAATAATTTTATCTTTTTTGGCAGTTCAAAATATGTTTCATTTGAGTGGAACATCAGTGAAAAACAGGTAATTTGTTTTGTTAGCTGAAGAACTATTAAAAGGACAATGATGGCCTCTGACAGCTTCAATGTGCTGCTACGGTTGCAGCCATTCTTTGTGTTGTGTTTTATTATGCAACTTAAGAATTACTTTCTATTAGTCCAGGAAGACTATGTCTAGTATTTAACCTAATTTATACTAAACATAGCTCCATTCACATGCAGCAACCCTGCACTCCCACAGCATATTTCAGCTGAATGATTTCCAGAATCATGAACTCTGCAGTCCAAAGATTCAGCAGTTCTTGATAGAGTTAATGGGAGTTCTGCCCAAGAAAATAGTAGGTTCTAGTATTGGCTGAGAAAGCATAAAATTGCATTAGCTGCTGTTACAGATATGGATATATAATAGGTGGACATTAATCCTTTAAAAATGGTTTGGTGCTTTAGTCATTGACACTTGGTGGGCAAGTACTTTTACCTATTATTTTCTCAAGAGTCCTTTTTACCTCATTTGCTTCTGTAGTTCTGGAAGGAACTTCTGTCTGGAACCCATAGTCATTTTCAGCTATGCTGTACTCTTGAAATCCATCAACAACATTTGCCTAGTATGAAAGAAAAAGTATATTACTAAAAAAAACCTGTAGGAAAATTCAAGAGGTATTACTTTTATTCAGGTTATGATATTAGCCAGACAATATTCATCTAGTGGGGTTAGGTATGTTTTTTCTTATTATCAGAGATCTTCCAGTCTTGGCCTGGGAAAGATCTTGATTATTTCTTGGCTACCTTTACCCCTAGTTTGGCTTTTGTTGTTGCTTGATAACTTTTCTTCTTCTTGGATGCATATTTTTCAGATTTTTTTGTTGTGGCCTTTTGGAGTTTGTCCTTTGAGCTAGCGGCCACTGTCCTCTTCTTCTTTTTGACCATGGCTTTCTTTTTCTGCAAACGTTATGAAAGATGGAATGGGAAAACATAAATAAAATGAAAAGAAAATTGAGAATGCATGAATGAAAGAAGGGTAACCAAATGTGAGATGAATGCTGTCAGCCGTGAGACCTTCCATCTCTTAACTGAAAGCAAGTGTTACAGCTACAGAGCAAAGAAATGAGTGAAAGGAAAACTAAGTTTGTATACAGAAGACACAAATTGACAAACCATGTGGTAGGGGACAGCTGGACACCACACAACAAACAGATCAGATTCTGTTACCTCTGTTTGTGCTACTGTCTCTTCAAACAGTTGGGGTCCCTCTGTTACAGAATCAGTTTCTTTATAATCTGCATCCCCATACTCATAGTCATATTCGATAAAATCTTCTGGTGTGTACTACATTGCAAATGGAAAAATATCAGGCATTTCCATGTTAGTGGTAGCAAACAAGATTAGCAATACTGGAAAGCATCTTAACCTTTACTTAGGAGTAAAGCTTAAGAAAATTAAGGTAGTATGAACAATTCAATACAGTTATTTGTTTGAGAGGAAAAAGAGTTATTTCTTATTTCTTTCAAAGCACAATATAAAATTAATAAAAAAGCAAGTAGAAGTGCCAGGTAAAAAAACAACTTCTTTTATTGGATTGCATAGAAGAATCAACTATAATTTGCATTACTAGGAACATGAATTGATCTTCGCAAATTCACATATTTAATCTTTAACTGCAAAAAATGCCTCTTTTTACCTATACTCTTTTACCTGTGTTTTTTTCAGGTGACCAGAAGAGCAGAGAGATGACAATATCTGATATGAATAGGGTAAATAATTTCAGATACAGGAAAGAGGCCACATGTTACAAATAAACATGGCTATCTTCCTCTTGTTTGCTGGAGAGTTCTCAAAACCAAGGTAGCTCCATGGTACGCATTGTCTGAGAAAATGCTTCACTGGTATAATGTCATTTAAAGGTCAGATCCTCAGCTGTTGCAAATTGCTCCGTAACTTTGTATCTATAATAACTAGTATCAAATGAAGATTTGGCCCACAACACTTTTACAAGAGAAAAAAAGGTTTAGAATTGGCTTTTGTAATGTTGTGAACACAACCTAGGAAGCCAGGAACTCCTGAGCTGTAATCCTGGTTATTCTGTGAAGATACTGGTTTAGATATTATGTGCACTGAGTAAACTACTCATCACAGGTGAGAAGAAAGGACAGCTTTAAACTATCTTACCACACCTGTCATGCATGAAGCTACAGGAACTGGTTGGTCCTGTAAAGTAAAAGCAGTCTCATGGCTGCTACCAGTTCTCTTTATGTCCCTAGGGAGCCAAACAAAGGTGAAATTGTGGCCAGAATCGGGCCAAGTATTTGTTTTCCCTTGTTTAGGAAGAAATATTCTAATGTGCCTCATGTGAGCTAGTCACTTCCGAAATCTCCTCTCTCCTGTTACAAGTCAGCATCATTGTCTGTAAAATGAAGACAATTATCTGTTTCATTAGATTGCTGAGACGATTAGTACATTACACATCCAAATGACTCAGAGGCTTCACACAAGTCATAAATATCATCACATCAGAAAAAGATTGACATTTTAGAAGAAACTATAAATGAGATTAAAACAGATATCCATGTTCCAAAAATATTCTACCACGTGACCTAATTACTGGTTTAACTGTTTCCTCTGGCAAAGCCTTCTGATAGAATTCTTGTACTTGTGATTTTGGTGCATAGAAAACATGGAGAAGTTGATTTCCTCAGTAAGTATGAGACTAAAGCAGAAAGGCCTTAATCATTTAAAAACCCCTTTATCTGGATTTCTATTACTTCATTCTTTTAACTCCTCAAAGTACTACTATAATCAACAGCTTTCTTAAAAAGAAGATAAGACTTTTCTAATATGACACTTTTTTTTTGTTTGACTGTGCTTTTGATTATTTTGACACTTATGCACATCTAACTTTGTTAGTCATGAGATCTGATAAAAATACAGAAAGAATGCAACATCCTTTTGGTAGTTGTTCAAACCATATTGCACATTAATAGGATAACTTCAAACTATACTTAAATAACAAAATATTTATCATTTTAGGTAAAGAATATCCTCTCTGTGAAGTATATTTGCATTTTATATCTGCCTGTTATATAATGTAAGCAACGCTTCTTTGATTTCTTCAATGGTATCATTGGCATTACAGAAATAGGTTGATTCTACTTAGAATTTTCAAAACCAGCAGTATTTTAGACTTCAACCTGGTAAGTTATGTGATTATTCTCTCCCTGTTCAGTGAGCTAAATTTCAGTCTTAAACCCTGTGAATCAATGAAACATCTTTGACATATAAATGGTATTGTCCAAGGGCCTTATGGGCAGTGATGATATATATTTACATATCTGTAAAAGTGTAAAAACATGTTTTCTGGCTTCTGCAGTTCTGGAAATGCAACTCAACACAACTTATTTCTAATGAAGTATGCCACTGACACTGAAAAAGTAAAACACACTGACACTCAAAAAAGAAAATACAGTGACACGTTTTGAGCAGACCATAAGCAGCCACATAAAGGAAGCAAAGAAATAACCACATGGATAAAACCAGCCCTTTTGAAATAGTCACAGAATAGCACTGAAATTGATGTATTCATTTAGAAATTATAAAATGTGCGTAAATGCATAAAATTCAATTTGCTCAAGAGTTCTGCAAACTAAGTTGATCTGCAAGAAAAAAAAAGTCTTTAGAGAAATATATCGCTTCAAGTTCAGTCATTCCACCCTACCAATGACAACCCATTATATACTTCCAAATGCTTCCTCGGCCAAACATCAGTCAAACACTCTCCTATATAATTTTTGTTGGGTACCAACAAAACAATAGATGCTCATGTTTAATATTATCCAGTAACTCGAGGGATAAGTAAAGGAACATTTTTGAGAGAACTACTGCTTCATTAGCTGGATTTAAATTTAAATATGCTGTTAGGAGTTTGTTTTAATAACTTCCAGACACATAGATTCCCTTTTAGTAAGCGCCATAGACCTATTCTGAAACTGGAAGCATTCATTCCAGCATTCATTTTGACCAATTAAAAATTAGAAGTCTGTGATGCTCAGTATTATAACTGTTTCTCAAAGCTCAGTAGCATGGCTTCCATCTAGGTAAGCTGAATGGCTGTGCTGAATTGTGCCAATTATGTGACTAATAAAATTACAGCAGTGGGTTCCAAAAAGTTCTTCAGAGGCCATAAACTAAACAGACTGGGGGAAAAAAAAAAAAGGAAAAATATCTGTGCCAAGTATGTTAGTATTAAAAAAGAAAGTGGTGAATAAATTGATATTTATGCTAAGATTTGCCAGAGGCATAGTTTGGAAAGCCTGACATTTATGAATGAGAACTAGAAAACACTCATACAAAAACGCCTGAGTATGTATCTATTGCATCACACATAATAACACAGGGTATTGTGTTCACTCGTTTCTATTAAAGAGAAGGAAACTTCCTTGATATATGCAGAATACTATCACCAATAGAGTGGTACATTTGGGTTGGAATGATATGCAGGCATACAAAGAAGAGGAAAGGATCAGAAGTGGAGAATGCCAGTTTCCATGCTGGAATCAGATTACTGCCAAGCAAGTGATGATGTCCATGAACTTTTTTTCTTCCTTTTTAAGAGCAGAGAATCAAAGGGGTATTATGGAATCTCTTGAACCCACAAGCTAGGACATACGGCCACCATGCTGAAACCATACCCAAGTAGTTTCTAATTGGCAGAACTTTGTGGTCCTCCTGGTACAGGGTGGTACGAGACCTATTCTTAGAAAGCCTTCCTTTCCAGACATTTTCTTCTGAAAGACCAGAAACCCTAGTCTTTCACAGCAGCCAATAAACAAAGAGAATGTTTTGTACTGTATTGCCAAGGTCATGTCGCAGTTATCACTAACATAGACGCAAAATCTTCAAGGTGTATTTCCTGAGGGACAATCTGTCCAGATAGAGGAATGAATCTTTATACCCCTAACTAATGTAAAGATGTACTTTAGAAATACCACTTACTCCATGGCATGGTATTATCAGCTCAACATGATAAAGGCTATTCCCCATTTTTAAGATGGAACAGCAGGACTAGTGAAGGACTGGCCAGTTAAATGAGGGCTAAATTTACAAACACCAGGAACAGATTTAATGGAGTGAATAATGGGGCTATAGTCACCTGCTGTAAAGCTAGCAACTCTCACTTACCCTGCTATTAACAATCAAGATCACATATGTGGCACATCTCTCTTCTTTTTCTGAAGCTATGAAACTATACGGTCACCTTTATCAACTGTCCAGAGACACTGGTATGACCCACTCAGTTTAAGGCTTCAACAAACACTGAGAAAAGTGCCTTCACAATTTGGATGCTAACATTTCTGAGTGAAAACTCCCTGCTACCTCAGGCCTTGCTATTAGTTCACAGAAGTTGGGGAGTTCACAGAAATCTGTCATGGTTGCACTGCCAATCAAAGGGAAGAGAAAAGATAGACTCTTGGAAAGGAAAAAAAAAAAAAGATGGAAAACTATCTTCTGACACTTTCTAAATTTAGTCAAGACTACTAACTCTAGCAAGAAATCAAAGCTGGGAATGAATCCGTATATGACAGAGATGTAGCTGAAGACCGTGTTACTTGTTTTGTTAACAATATACCAAAGGAAGCTATTACTGGCCAGGAATGTAGCCAGATAATCAAGAAGCTGGAATAAGATTTAAAGGGACATTCAGGTTGTGGATCATTCTGATGATCCTTCTATGGGTACAGACCTAGCCAACTGCAAAATAAACCCACCATAACTGTTCAACATTACTTTAGTCCTGCTCAAGACATCTGTCTATGAAAGTTTACCTAAACCCTAATAATGTTAGGTAATGGGATGGTTACAGATCTGAGACAACAGAGATGATATTCACCAAGTGCTCATACTAACAGCAAAGCATGTACAACTGTATTGACTTTCCCAGTGATTTCCCATGAATATCAAAAAGATTGACTCAAAATTATGTCTTTAACCTGGACAATAGCTGGAACTTGGTGAGAGATTTCAGCTAGAAGACATCAGGTAACAACATACTTCAAATGTGATGCAATTTGCTGTTGTTTTTCTTTCTTCTCTTGTAAGACCACCAATTGTTACAGAATAGCCATTCTTGTAATGAATATTGCATATGGCTGTTTTCTTACAAATGAAAGGAAGAATAAAATCTGCTGTTTCTTGATGGTACAAAAATCTTTCCACTATGATCTCATGCTTTCTTTACCAGAGTGATATTATACTACCAGATCATCATGCAATTCCAATTAAAGTGATGAACTGTTTTCTTCATCAGATGAATTTTAGAAGCAAATGATCAGCAGCATGAAAGGTCTATTTCAGCTGTGGAATGACTTAAATATTCTGAAAACAGTCTCACTTTGAAAACAGATTCCTCAGCTATCCACACTGTAATAAACTACCTCCCAAGTCCAAGATGTAGATTTCAGCAATTTTTGCTTTACTTTTGCAAATTACAAGGAACTAACAATCTAAATCCTTAACCAAAGAACTGTCATAAGCTCAATTTTTCCCATTGCCTAAGGATTATGCTAAATCCTCTAGATGCCAAGCAAAATCAGAGCTTTAAAAATCAGATGTCGTAATACAAATAAATAAATGGTAGTAGATGTTAAAAGGCAAAAGGGCAAAAAGACTGTTAAAAGACATCCTCTTCTACCACATAGTCCTTATATTGTCCATAAAAGTGATAAAAGCAAGGAGATAGGAGCAAAATATTCAACTTCCAAGGATAGTCTCTATCAAAGGAGAAGGAAACAAAGCTCTTTATTAAGTCTTTATATCTATACAAAGAAAAAGAGGGCTAAGAAGATCACTGTTTTTAACACTTACTAGGTTAGCTAACTGCAGTTCTAAACATAACATAAATCATGAAATTAAACATTAATATAATTTTCCATATTCTTCAAAAAACTAGTCTTTCTGATCAGTCACAACACCTGAAAGGACACTAAATTAACATGGTCTGAAAGGATGTCTGAATCCCCCAAGATGACATGTTTGGTGGTCATTTGCACCTTACTTTACAAAGTTCATTTCATTAAAGGCAAATATTTCATTTCTTCAAGTAATTCATTAGTTTGGGATAGGTCCAAAATAAATGAAGCTGTGATCCTTTGGGAAGCAATTTCTTCAGCAGAAGTCAGACAGTGAGATTTATTGGCTTGCTGAAGAACCTTCCAAGAGAAGATTTGAACGTCTGATAGCTGGATCTATTGAAAACTAGACCTAATGACACTTTAGAAAATATACTGTCCAACATCACAGAAGATGAAGTTTGGCTAGGTCTTTCCCTGCTCTAATTGCCATGAGCTGGCCAAGCATATGTGACTGAACTGGAATGGAATTTAATACATTTCCATTTATAGTAGAAAGGACTTTGAAAACAAGACAGAAGCCAGACTGATCACAATATATTTATAGGAAAAGTGTGTGTATCTTCCTCAGGAAAAGTAATCTTGATAATATTAAAATATTATTTCATCCCCTTATTTGATCCTTAAAATCTAATTACACGTTCAGTATGAAACTGATTACTGCATTAATCTTAAAGCTCAATATAAAAAAAAAAAACTGAAAAAAACCCAGCAGAATAGAGCAAAGGGTTTAAATAAAATCAACAAAGATACTTCTCTCCTAAAGGCACTATTCAGACAAATGGCCAATTTGCCACTTCGTTCATGAACGCTGCAATGAATCTCAATGGCTAGCACCAGTGGCTCCATAGGAATTCATCCTATTATTTATTCTAACATTCAGTGAGTTACTGTGGAGCCACTCGTGTTAGCCATTCGGATACATTACGGCGTTCATAAAGATTTCATATTGTTCATGATCAGATTTTGTTCTGTAAAATTCTAAGATGGAAGGATAACAATCTTATACAGAGAACTCACATTTCTCACTCATTGCCTCTCCCAATAACTTTACTTGTTTGCAGCTCTTTATCCCTTGGTTTGTCTGCTTTCTTTACATAAAAACTCCAAAATCTGCAGGCCATATGAAGATTTTGCATGGTGAAATGACTGTGACACTCAGCTGAAATCATGCTCATGCACTGTTGGAATTATCTTCTGAAGTTGTTGGCTAGTTTGTTCTTCGCTTAATTCTCTTTATCCAAAAGCTATTAAATTGCACCAAACATTCTGCACTCTCTAGCAACCCTCTTCTGGTATCAGACACTTAATGAATATATTTCAGGATACAATACATTTCTTAAAAGATCTGGCAACCTCTAAACTGTTGTTAATCAAGCACAGAGACTTTTCTTTGCTTGGAATTTCTAAGAACTGAGAGTTATGATCATCAAGAACTAGTTTTGTTTGGTCCATTTGGGAAGTACTCTTTCTCCCTTGCTGTGTTCAAATTTGAACATTGCCTATAATCAGATACCCTTTCTTTTTCCTCCAAGAAGCAATTACAGATTCAGCACGATTTTGTAAGCAACTTCCAGGCAACACCTTTTTGGTGTAGTGACAACTGCTGAGAACAGTACTCTGTACTTGACAAATTACAGAGATTCATACTTAGCTACTCACAGGCAAGAACAAGAACTGAAGCATACTTCAATTAAAGCATGTGTTCAAGGTGGAAATAACAGTAATAACAGCCCACAGAAAGCCCATAATTCTGGCAAATAGCCAAGTTCAACAGAATTTGTAGAACCTGTACATATAAGGTAGTTAAAGGTTACCCAGGTAAATAAACCTTGTTTTGGCGAATATCACAGTTAGATGTTTAGATGTACAACCACACTAAATCACACAGTTTACATGTATATCCAAGTGAATCCAGAAATGGACTGATATAATTAAAATAGAAGTGCAAATACAGCATCTAGATCCAAATCCTATTCAGCTTCCTAGGTGCAACTCTACAAATATAATTTACTATTTCACTGACAAAAGTCAACCACTTCCTTTGGGATTTGTAATCAGAGCTGGAAATACACATTAACAGGCTCTGCAATCACATATTTTGTCTCTCTCTTTTAAGCCAAGTATCAGTTTCCTATTCTGGTCTGCAATAATTTAAAGGCTGAGAGATACAAGCCCAGAAGAGATTGGGTTTATATCACCCTGACTAATTCCTGTATACATTCAGGCTTCAAACTTCTTACACTCACCCTGTAACTGAGCCAACTAAAGTATAAATGACATTTCCCCAAACCTTTAGAAAGGTATCTATCCTTGGCTTGAAGATATGTAGAGCTACACCATTTTGGTATCTGTTCCTTCATTCCTAAAATATTAGTAGATCTTTTCCTAACCAAAATTACCTAACTTTCTTTCCTTCCCCTTTGCTCCCTCCCCATTTGCTTGCAGTCAGTATTTTCTTTTTCCAAAGGTTCTTTGCACATGCTAACTGAGCAACACTTCAAGCTTTTGTCATTGCTGCACACAAGTAAATACATCAGGTTTTCCAATTCCCAAAGTTACAACAATTATGTAGCTTTTATTTGAATCATTTCAACTTTTGCAATATTTGTTTTAGTGACTAAACAACAAGACTCTGTGTGATGTTCTAATAGGTTTCAACCAACACCATACAGAGAAGTAAATATCACATCTGTGTTCTTACAAAGACATGCACTGAATTTTTTTGCCATTTTTTGCTTTAAGTGCTCATGCACAAACTTGTTGCCCTGCTTTAATAATCAGTAGCCTTTTGAGGCTACTGTCCAACAAATATTTTCAGCTTCTGCTGGCTTAAGCCAAGGTTGACACTGAAAGACAATCTTCCTAGCGATTACCTAGTGTTCCCACTTCTATCACAAGAGTTTGTGTGAAAACATGGGAGATCAAACCTGGAAATCAATATAGCTAAACAGTAATCTTTTCATCTTGGCTTTCAGCTTCATTAGTATCCCAGTCTGGTAAATCACATACCTCCAAAATTGTTTTCACTGATAGAGCAGCAGATGAAGGCCAAAATTCATTTTAAAAACTTTGGTTGCAAATTAAGCTCTTTGATTTTTTTTTTTCCCCTGTAGGTACTCCCACAAACTAGTTGTGTTATCAAACGACAAAAACCAGGCCTTAGAAAAACACGTTAAAAAAAACACTAACCACAAGAGCATTTTTGCAATGGCTGCAATGGCTATGGAGGGTCTTTACTCAGGATGCTCAAGAACAATAGTGCCAACTGTTTGATTTTATGGTTCCCTTTATTTTTTAGTGCCCACAGACTGTTTTAAATAGATGTGCAGTATATAACTGGGAATTCTGTATGATGAGTATATAGCCATATAAGTGCACCTAGTTTTTATAATTAGGATGAGGCTTATTTTTCTTTTGGTGTACAAATGAGTGCTCTCAACTGATGCTAGCGTTAAACAGATTTGCTATGGTATAAACATAATATTTGATAGCAGGAGATTTAACTAGTCATCCATTATGGAGGGAGTGTAATCTCTCACCTATTTTATTCTTATTCTACATCATTAGAAACATTGAATTATACTCTAATAATTCTAATAGTTAAGCACAAGTATTCATTTTTCTTCACTTTGAATAGATTTTGAATTTACAGTCTGACCCCAACTATTTTCTGTTCACTCCTGGAGCCTTCCTCCCTCCTATCTTAGAACAATGCATGCCATTTAGGTGAAAAAGCTTCTTGAGTAACTTGTATCCAGCACAACCTCTAATGTACAATAAATCTGGTAATACATGACTGATTACTCACCTCATCAATTTGAGGATCTTGAGCCTGAGCAGCATTGGGAACTGGGGAATCACAGTCTGGGCTATAATGCTCACAATAGTCATATGCAGCTCTGGGGTCAGCTATAATCAACAGCTGCTGGATATCACCCTGCAGGAAAGCATATACAGATTAAAGAACAACAAAAAAAAGATTGTCTACAGTTCATCAGAAGTACAGAGTTTTCATTCAGAAAACAAACTAGGCACATACTATTTAGATATTATATTAACATCTGTGTTTATAAAAAACATATCTACTTAATTTCTGCTGCTATTCTGGAAAACAACTAACATTCACATTGCAAAACAATGTAAATCAATCAGAGAATCATACAACAGTTGTGGCTGGAAGGGACCTCTGGGGATCATCTAGTCCAAAGCCCCTGCTAAAGCAGGCTCCACTAGAGCAGGTTGCATAGGATTGTGTCCTGGCAGGTTTTGAGTATCTCCAGAGAAGATGACTCCATAACCTCTCTGGGCAGTATGTTCCATAATACTGAATGGACTAGGTGCAAAATCCTGGTTAAAATGTCTAGTTTGGAAAGCACAGGGTGGGAAGGTGTAACTGCTGCTCTGTCATTTTCATGCTGTTTGTTTACTTCTTCACTGGAAACCAGTCTAAATTCCTAAGATTTAATTCAGGGTACTTCCTATTACCAGCATGCAGCTCAGCATGCAAGCGATCAACAGTGTAATTCTGAGAGTTTGCAACACATCTGTACTCTCAGAGAGGGGAGAAAATGAAATAAAATAAAAAAGGCTATACCAGAGACACAGTCATTGGAATAAAAAATAATTAAGTAAGCACTGGGTAAATACACACTATAGAATGTGTTGAAATAAAAATTCTAACAGCTAACAAATGTTATTTTCATCTCTATTCCCATGTATCATGCATAAAACCAACATGACAGCAAAGAGACCCACTGTTCTGGATAATAAATATGGCTCTGTTGAGATCCCCTACAGAGACCTTCCATGTTTATCATTTTCCACAGAAAGCTGTCTGGTATCCAGTGTACTTCTTAACATAGTGGTACAATTTAAAAGAGCATTAGGTAAATTCCCGCCAACATTTCCACTATAAATTTTGTCATTCAGGAGCTTCTTATGCTGTCATAAAAACAAGGTTGTTGAAAATTGGTATAAGTTCTTGGTCAAAACCCATTAACTTCAATCTCTCACTATTTCCCAAGAAGAGTAGATATTTAAGCTTTTGTGTACTTCTAATGTAATTTTACTGTGTTTTTACCAAAACTGGGGGCAAAGGAATAACTTTGTTGGTACATCTGCTCATATTTTGCCTTTAAAGATAAAATATAATAACTGATGGAAATCTACAGCTTGGAAAATTCACAGTTATCTCAGTATTTTCAAAACAGCTTTACGTCTCTCAGAATCACAGTCTTTAACAAGTTAACAAAATTGGAGAATACTTTAAAATAGTAAAGAGTAATTTGCAACACCCCTTCCTTTCAAAAAGCAAGAAAGAAGCAAAAACCCCTCAACACAAAAAAAACCCCCACTCTTCTGCAATTTTCCTAGTTCTATAATATTTTTTTACTAACTTATTTAACAGAAGATACAAAATACTTAGTTTCTTAGCACATAATGGCTATACATTAAAAATGTTTTTTACAATACTCTTAACTCATTTTATACACACTCCTGTGACTCAGATTAATTTAGAGTTGGAATAGATTTCTTTTTAGGCTTACAGAAATACTACAAATACAGGAGTTTGTTCCCCAGCCAGTGTTCCTGTACTGTTTCTTCTATTTACCTTAGCACATTAATGCTTCTTGATTTGGACATCATTCTACAAAACCTGCTATACATACAGAGAAATCCCCTTTTTGATACCTTACATGACACCCTCATGATTCTGAATGCTTTGGGAGGTTTCGTGCAGTCACTGTCAGCCTGGGCTATGCATTCATTCCCCATCTCCAGTATAATGTTTCTGAAGTGCTCTATCCTTCCTCTTCACCAGCTAAATTAAAACTAAGTGAAGCAGAGGAGTAACTTAGAATTAATTGCTGAAAGACAAAAGAGGTAACTCCTTCAGAGCAACCGTTAGAGATGGATGTGGTAGAAAACTTGTCCTCATCCTGTTGTGCTTGGGTCATTGTATTCCTATATGCCCCTGAAAGTGGCTTTCTGAGATGCCCATACAGATCACCACATATCTCATGGTGATCTCATGTACCAGCTCATGTGAGTAATGCTGAAACTGCTTCTGAAACTACTGCTGTTTAGCATGATATGCTAAGAGAACCCAGGCCAGGGAATACAGCCAGTACTCTGGAGCTTTCTTTGTGCTGATCTTGAATGCCATGGAATTTTGGCATTGGGTTTTGTGGGATAGTGTGTTTGCAAGAAGCACTCAGCATGCTGTTACCACTTGGCTTAGACATCCCTAAATTGGTTAAAGCTGTTCCTAATCCTTGACTGTATTTCCCAGCCCCGCCTGTCTGCCTGTCATGGGTCCATAATGGGAGGCCCTCAGAAGTCTTGCACAGGATACCTAAATTGCTATTGGCTATTCATGTGTGAGAAGTTTGCTGAGAAACTGACTAATATAACATTTGCAATCTCAAATTTTAATTATGTTAATTTTCCTCTTTTTCCTTCAACACCTACTATAAAAATATTTTCAGTAAATATTGGTTTTGTTTTATTTTTCTGTCTTTACTAATTAAATGGTTTCTCTGAACATTTGTATATGATGTATTAGCAGTGCTGTTTCACTGGTCATTGAAGCACTTTCATATCAGATCAATCATCACAGCATATGAAATTCCATATACATTATTCTAGATTTCATTATTGTGATTTAGTTATTTAAGCTATTTTTTGACAAATCCATGCTCTTTGATAACTCTTCACAGAATGACTTCAGTCTTTACAAACATTTTCTTTGCTTTTAACTGCTTCACTTCGTGAGACTGAAATATAATTTTATAAAATTCTTTGTGAATAAGCTATAAATACTTGATCTGGCAATATTTCACAACCTGGAGTCATAAATTAAGCACTTAATGATCTATCTGCACAAGTCCTGAAAACTTTAAATGAGAATATGGATAAATGGAGTCATGAGTTATTAGCAGTTCTAATAGCTGGTCTCTAAAGCAACATTGAGGTATCTAAATATATATGTATAATGTTATTCTTGTATGAAAATTGCTGGGAAAAATAGAAGTCTCACAGGACAGAATGATGAAAGCAAGAGAGGAGAGCACAGATTGGGAAGGAGACAAGAGAACAGAACAAAATTTACAAATTTACTTGATCATCTTTGAAGTACTCTGAAAAGTGCATAAAGAAAAAAGTACAAAAGGCAGCTGTCTATACAGATTAGTTCTATTTCCTTCTCTATGAAATTGTCACAACCACCTTTGTTGGGAAAGACTGCTCAAGCAATTTCACAGTTGATAGATGATACATAGTGTGTTATTCAAGTCAAATGTTTGATGTCTCTGCTGAGCCAGTCTTCCACCATGATTTGATGTCAGAGATAACTGGGATGACAGTAAAAGTCAAAGACAGAGAACTTGTGAGGTATTAGACAGATATACATAGCCACTTTTTCATATTTTTACTTGTAACAATGAGCATGCTTAACTTGCCCCATAAAGTGCTAGAAACCTATTCAGCCCTTAGTAAGAAAAACCTTCTGCCTTATGACTTTT
Organism: Bucco capensis; assembly: GCA_013396975.1. Classification (NCBI taxonomy): domain Eukaryota; kingdom Metazoa; phylum Chordata; class Aves; order Piciformes; family Bucconidae; genus Bucco; species Bucco capensis. The sequence continues at coordinate 278,661 of VWZO01000248.1, read as the reverse complement.
TTTTTATCCAGGATAGCACTTAATATAATGTACTTTAAACAGTGCTTGTCAGATATTTAACATTACTCACATATTAGGGATGTGAAACCTGGAAGCTAGGTCTCTTGCCTTAGTTGGCCAGTGGTGAGGTGGAACACCCAGCAAGGTACTCATACCTAACATTAAGCAAGCAAGCACCACTTGCAAGTAAAAAGGATCAATTTGGAGTCTTAATAATTAGTTTGGATCATAACTACTTCGTTGAACTAGACACTAAGTTGTTAAAGCAAACACAACTCAAAATCAACTCATAGTCGTGCCAGTCATCACAAAATGAAATAAAAGTAGTTAAAAGCCTATGAACGTTTTAATTCCTCTCTATTTTGGGAATGTGCTCATAATTAAAATCAGAGGCTTCTGAATCAGCTTCATGGTTATATGAAAAAGCTGCCTGAGAATCATAAAATACCTTGCCCAACAGTTATGCCTACCATGGAAACATGGCACAGAAAGATTACTCCCACAGTATTGTCCTAAATAGCACTCTACCAAATAAGCTACTCTTTGTGGAATCTTCCAAGACTATAAAAAGGACTTAATTAGATCTGAGAAAACATTTGCTTTTTGAGGGCATGCCACAGCAAATGTGAAGAACGAGGCTACAGAGCTACAAGGTGAATATGCTCAAATCAGTTGAGCATATTGGAAGAGCTGCCCAGATACTCACTGAAATTAACTGTTCTACAACAAGAATTATAAGTGTGGTGAATCCAATCACTGAAAATTCCTCTGTAAATCTCACAGACGTTCCACAGTGACACAGTAGAGTAAGAAAGTTTACGTGTATGCATACTGCCAGAATTTGTTGAAGAACACACTTCATAAAGTAGTAACACACAAGGTGGGGTATCTGCACTGAAAATGTAGCCTCCTGATATAAAAACAGTTTGTAAAAATAAAAAAATAGAGCACTGACTAACAAACAACAAAAAAAAAAGAGATCCAATAGACTACCAAGCAATAGACTACCAAGTTATCTTTCCAATTTTACCGACTTTCTCTTGATGCAATTATTGCCTTTGTTTTAGCCTCATGGTAGTAATTGCTATACTTGATTCAACCTTTATTGTAGTTTCTGCTGTGGAATCTAATAAGGAAAATCTCCATTTAGATGTGCTATCAGATTTTCTCAATGATGTAAAGTATTGAGGTCTTGAGATGTAACAAATGAATTATTTTATCGTCAGAAGCAATAAATGTTAATGGCTTATTATCTTAATTGTTACTTCATAAAAAGTCCTAGATACTTTCTCTCTTCTTGAAACATTCTCTTCTAACAATGTAATCTTATTAATGCTTTCTGAATATGGGATATTAGTAAAGTACAACCACAAAGTAGTCCATTTACAGTCTATCAGCTAAAAGTTTCTGTCACTGACAAAAGACACCTCTACTATCACCTGCCAGCACTGTTAAGAATTCATACTTTGCATTTTTACCAGGCTGTAAGGGCACTACAGGAAGGAATCACTGCTGAAATTACTCTTTTTTCCAGTACCTAAAATTTTATGGTCTAGTCCCCTGGTTCAACATGAACCTCATAGTTCAGTTGTACAGATAAATTTTGGGTTTCTCTCTTCCACAAGTATTTTAATAAAACAAAAACCTTGCCAGGTGAAAGTGACTTTTTCCAGGGAACAGAAGATAAGTATTACTTGAGAAGCTCTGCAGGATCCTCTCCACAGAAGTACACTTCAAAAATTATTCAAAACACTGAAGAAAAAATATATTTCTAAAATCAAGTGAACATGGTAGTGGCACAACTAGGATGCTACATAACAATATGATCAGACAAGAGTGGAGAACTCCATTTTTAGTTTCTTGTTGTAAAATAATGAGATTTTCTAGAATGATTTCATTATGTAAAGGTTTCTTGCTCTTTTTTTCAGTTTGACAAAAAAAAAAAGTGCAATGCAGTGATTACTTAAATGTTTTAAATTATATATCAGAGATTCAGAAAGACTTTCACAACCAGAGTGGGAGTGTTAGTGTTAGGAAAACACCACTCTTTTGATTCATATTCTGGATAAAGTATCACTTCTATGTTTATAAGGATAATTAGATTTTAAAATGACTACCTAAACAGTGAAGAAAGCATAATAAAACCAGTGCTAGGCAATGTATCAACTCAGGAGAAACACATCAACATCTTTCATTTACATGATTGCTAAAGCCTAAGCATTACTGAACTGACTCTTCAGTAGATCAGCAAAAACCCTAACCTGTAAGTGCCAACTTTCTCTAATTGGTTATTCGACAATAAAACTAGAGATACCAAAGAACAAAAAAAGTCTAGATAATCTGCATATTAATACTACAGAATTTAGAAAAACCTGCTGCAGAATTCATTTATTTTTTCTGCAAAGATTTGAGGGATTGAAGAATTCCAGGGGACTTCAATATAATATTCCATAAACCAGGCCCATTGCATAATATAGCTAGAGAAAGAAATTTAGAGCCTGCCAGAATGAAGCACTGTAAAAGCAATAAACTGTGAAAACAGAATCCTGCAGAGGTCAAAGTTTCCAAATAAATCAGTGTCTTCTTGATTCTTTGAAACTCCATGCTTAAAGGTGTATATATTCAGCTTGGTTAAGAACTAAGTTATTATACCAATTATAATTTCTAACCTTCAAAACACAGCTGTTCACAGACCAAAGTCTACTGCAATTCTCAGCTGAGAGATTAGATTTTATTACAATGCCTACATATAAACCATGTGCACATACATGTGTGACAACAGACATCCTATTTTCTTGATGAAAGACCTGAAAATCTGTTCCACTGGCATTTATCTTTGAAATCTCATGTACAGCTGTTGTTAAAAATGTAAATTTATAACACACAATATTAAATAATCCGATCTCTAAAATTTGATGGAGCTGATGTAACAGCATTTTTTCAGCCCAGGTTGTTAATTTTAAATGTTAATTACGAACAATTTAGGTAAATGACCATTCTTTTATTTCTTGGGAATATTCCTTGAAAATGAACTTGCACTCCAATGAATTACCAGTGCTTTTTTTTCCTTTTCTCCCCACTTCCTGCTTGTGAAAACAAGAAAGTGAAACAAGGAAAACAGAGTTATTTACTTGTGTTCCTTGAATATGTTTGGAAATACTACCAAAAAAAACCCAAACAAACACCAAATCACTACTTTCTGAGATATAAAAAAAAAGGCCAAACAAAACAAACTTTTCTAAAAAGTGCTAATTTTTATTAAGCGCCTCTGAAATGGAAAAATTGTTTGCTTTGCTTTATTTTGCTGAGTTTTAAGTTAGCCACTTCTTTGGTGTTAATAGCTAGAATGTTGCTTCTACTATTTTTACCTGGAACCTATCGCAGTTTTTGCTTTCTGTCTCATTTATGTTGAACATTACTTTTTAGTCTAACTGATACTAAACATTTAGTGGGTCACTAGCAATTAATAAAGGTGATGTATAATGGAAATAATTTTGTCTGTGTCTACATTAGCTAGTAGTGCAGCTCAACAGGGCAGCATGAAACAGAAGATACTGATGACACATCATTCACATCACATGCCTTTGAGGCAGTTGTACTTTGGGCTAGTTTCCCTATTGTACTGCAGCTATACAGCAATTTGGTGAGTCGATAAAAGCTCTACTCATGCTGCTACTGCTGCCTTCAGGGAATATGCAGACAGATGACAGTCTTTCTGCACTTGCCCACTTGGGCTTTCTATGCTTACCGATATGTGAGGGATGGTTACTCATCTGAAGGGACTGGTAGGTTAAATCATATTGCTCTATCACACTGTCTTCAACTGCTCACTCAAGACAGTTAAAGACAGGAAGGAATCCTCCCGTTGTACCTAAGAGTAGGAATGCTTTTTTCATAAAACAAGTGCATAGTATCAAAATACAAACCCTTGATTAACAAGGATTACTGCAAGGATTTAATCTCAAACTGCGTGCAGGAAAAGCTTTTGTTGGCTTTAAATGAGTCTCATATACATTGGGTTTTGTCTTGTTACACTTATTTACAGCACAGTACCTAAAATATCATTGCATTTGTCTGATGTGGAGAATTTTGAAGGAAAAAAGACTCTACGGGGAAGTATCAGCATAATGACTCTGTTAGTTATTAACATATTATAAAATACTTATTATAAAAAAACTGTTGTATTGTTCACGCTAAGAGTACTAAATGAGGAGTGACAAATCCTTCAAGCTGGCAAAGAATAAAAAGATTCCTGCTATTTATCAAACATTTACCAGCATCTGAATAACTTTTTTTTTTTTAAATTTTTGTGTGCCGTTGCCATTGTAGGAATTCTATTCTTTGCAGCAAGCACTTGTAAATCAGCCATTCTTGCACTATATATTTGAAAACACAAAAGAGGTCAATTCCAAACTACACATGAGAGTTTGAGGTATATTGTGCCAGCATTCAATTTCATTAAATTTTGTTGTATTATAAATTTAAATAACAAAGTTAGGAACAAAGAAGAGTACTTGATCCACTGTGAAGTAAAACTATGATATTTTAAAATAGGTGTGAGGAGGGAGCCAGGCTCTTCTCAATGTCATCCAATGTTAGGACAAGAGGGAATGGGAGCAAGCTGGACCACAGGAGGTTTAGTATTAACACGAGGAGCAACTTCTTTACAGTAAGGGTGACGGTGCACTGGAACAGGCTGCCCAGGAGGGCTGTGGAGTCTCCTTCTCTGGAGATATTCAAGACTTACCTGGACACATTCCTGTGTGACCTCATCTAGGTAATCCTGCTCTGGCAGGAGGGTTGGACTAGATGATCTTTCTAGGTCCCTTCCAACCCCTGACATACTGTGATACTGTGATACTGTGAAGTAGTCCTCATAGGAGCGATTTGTTCGGAAGATCCCAAATGAATGGTCTGTGCAAATACGTTAGATAACTGAAGTAGTAATTATTTTTTTCCAAAGATACAGCTGTCAGGATAATGTCACATAATAATGTCTATTTCTGACTTGTGTATACGCAAGAATTCGCAGAGGTTTTGATTTACTCTCTAAGGGAGCAGGAACATATGATGTATCTACCTGTTCACAGTGCTGATTCTGGGAGTAAACTACCTTAATGATGCAATTGTTTTTTGTGCAGTTGTGTTATGCTGTATGAATAGGTTCAGGACCAGAAGAAAACCTAAAACCTGGCATCTTCAACCAGCAGGTCACTGAAGCTTAAGATTTCATTATATTTATCTACAGGTTCATTATTTCCACATTTTGGATTTCCATTTATTTTGAGAAGACTAAGGAGCGCTCCACTGTCCCTATGATCAAATCATTGCCTTATTATGACTAAACACATCATTATTACCCAAGATAAAAAAGCCTTTGTGATGCATGGATACAATATTAATCCTTCACACTGTGCTGTGAATTCCAACAGGCATACACCTAGGCATTTCTTTTTATGTGCTTCCTACATCTAAGCTAACAAAAGCATCAGATGTCAGATGGAAAGTCTGTCTCAAACAGTTCTAAGTCTTAAATGCTTTAATGTCATGGCTAAAGTTCATTTCTGAAATTTCCTGCACATAGAATAAGACACATTGTGTTATGTGTTTCTTCAGTGCCTGATGTGGTCTCAAAATACAGCAGGATTCACAACACAGAAATACTACCTAGGAGAGCCATGGAACCAAAAATCACTCTGTGCTACCATGACTGATATAAATAGAACAGGTAAGACACAACCAAGAGAGTCATAAGCAGGAGACAAATTTCAGGAAACAGCTCCAAACTTTAGAAATTGTAGCAGCAGTAGCTAAAGGATGGTTAAAGTCTTGCTAAGGAAACAAAAAGAATGCTCTTTAGAGAGTAGAAAAACATGTGACAAACAGATCTAGATTATGTTTTGCTTGGCCAGACATTGAAGGACACTTATCATTAAAACCAGATATGGCACAGTACTTGGTTTAAACTTTGAAGGATGTTCTATAATTGCCTGTTTTCACAACACACATTTCTAGCTAAAGATTAAAATAACTGAACATAGGTATAAATGTACCCATGGTAGCTGTACAGTAAAAGATAAAGCAGAAGTCTATCCCAAAAGAAAAGACTGTAAGCGTCTAATTTAAGTAAGAGACTTCAGACCAAACCTAAACCCCCAGCGATGACAAGAACAGCCTTATAGGTATATAACTGATTACTCTGAACAAAACAAGAGAAAAAGGGTGCCATCAGTTAAGTAAGGAAACCTAATCACTGAGGCAATATAGAAATGTACAGTGATATTACAAATGGTAGAAATGTTGCTGTTCTTAGTGCTGAATGTTAAGATTCAGCCTGTAAACTGACTTTGCAGACAGCGGCATGATTTCTTTTGTGAGTTCAAAGTCACCTTTCTTCTTCAGATCTTGCAGCTGGAATTGAAGCACTGAATTGCCACATCGATACAGAGAAAGAAAATGACAGACGATCACTAGCTTCCTTTTTTTCTTCTTCAAAACATGACAAAAAACCCTCAGAGAGAAGGTTTTTTTATTTAAGGCATTGAGTAAACTCTTAAACTTATATTCTCATGTCTGTGTTAACTTCACACAAGTTTGACTTATTTTTTGGGTTTCTTCAATTAATCTGCTAATTCTGATTTTAAGTACCAATTCCAGTTTGCTAAGTATGCCTTCATCCAACCTTACTGACTCTTCCAAGAGTTGCTAACAACAACAACAACAAAAGATAATTGCATTCTACCACATCCCTTCTCATCTCTTCTTCCTACATAGGGTTGATAAAGCAAAGGAAATGGTGTATACAATTTGTACCTTCCTTTTTGTCATGACTCAAAGTTTAATCGTTCTTTCTGAGTGGCTAATAATCTTTGTAATACAAGAATGGCATAGCAGCAAGATTTCAGAACTATCATTTTATTTACCCCTTTAGATAGCCTATGTTCCTTCTGTATTTCTTGTGAATGGTCTTACACTCTCTAACAGATCTCTAATCCTCTCTATTGAGGATTTTAATATTTCAAACTGTTTAAGAGACAGAGGACAGATGTATCATAATAGTTAACAACTTCAGAGATGCAAAGACCCTAGAATGCTTCTCTTTTATTCGATATATATTACGTAATGCAAACAATTAAAACAAGAATCTCCCTTTATGTACGTACGATCAACCACTGTACCTATTTTCGCACAGCTATGTATAATAATTTCAGCCCATCTGAAAATTCAGATGGGTCTTTTTATTTAGCAATTGCCCTGGGTAAAACAAACCAAACACTACTGTGCACTTCCCTCCACTTTTAAAATGTTTACAAACTTTACAAGAACAAGACAGGGCCTGTTTCCGTAGTTTCTAATAGAAAATCCCTTGTAAAATGCTAACAAAATATCATTTTATCTACTTCTATCGCATTTTTTTGGCTGAATTCTTTTCAGTTACCTATATTAACACTGCAGGTATTTTGACAATTTATTGCCAGATACACGCATTGTGGTACTTGGTTTCTGACCTCAGAAACCTAAATGGAAACTGAAAATAATTATCCCATGTGGAGACTAAAATTCCTTGTCCTATCCCAGATAAGTCATCTGTGGAATTCATCTTCAAATGGAAAATAATGTTCCCCAGATGGCAAACTCTATTGAGGATTACAGGTAAATGAGGCTGTGAATACCAAATATGTCACACTGGTTTACCTGTTAAATCATCCCAGAAATTTCCCCATTCAAAGGCTCATGTTTTGTCATGTCCATGGAAATGAAAGGTAACAATGCCACAGTGTTACATTCAAAATTCATATTTCCTCTCTTGAAACACCTATGCAGCTTCACAAGTACACGCTATGGTTAAAGCTAGGATTACAACTCTGACATTTATGGAGCACAGATGTTCTGTATATGAAATAAGCTAACTGCTGATCTGTATTTTCTTATTTTTCAGTTTTAATTTAAATTTGACAGTTTTGACTGCTGTATAACAACAGTATAAAAGAAACTCAATAGTGTAAATTTAAAGAAACTGTATTACCAGCCTGTAAAAATAACCATTGACATAAGGATTCTACCTAGAAAGGCCTCATGATTGGCAGTCACATACTTCCTTTGAGGCATTTCACCCTTCCTATATGTACTTCTTGGCCAGTAAATGATGGAAACATATATGTCCCTAATGCCAAAGTATGTTCCAGTTACTGGAAAGCGTAATATATGGGATAAACAATATAATGGATTCATATTACACAGAAAACTTTCCAGGTCCTTCTCCCCCTCTCTCAAATACTATTAGCATGCACAAATATCTGTAAATGTTTAAGAGAGACAGAAATAAAATGCTTCAATATCACAGTGCTCAACTTTTCAAGATTAATTCTCCTAAATATCTCAGGTATCTCAGTATTAGGCAGAAAGACAAAAAAAAAAGAGCAAGCTCTTTCCAGACACAACATAATCTAAAAGACAGAAAAATGTGTCATATTGCCAAAAAGAGAGACACTTCCCTGGTTTACTTCTTTTTTTTTCAGTCTAGTCTAAGGTTCTATAAATCAACATTTCTATACTATACCAGCTTTTGTCCTAAATTTCTTACTTTTTTTTCTTTTTCTGATTTGCATTAAACACTTCTCTCAACACAAAATCACTCAATTCCATTTGTTCAGTATTGATTTTACCTCAAAAACTTCTTCATCCAGAATCCTGGTTCCAAAGACAGTGATGCCATTGGTGTCCACAACTGTTTTGTCACTTCTTCCAAGTGGTTTTGTAGTTTTTTTGTTACAGTCAACAATCATCGTAACACTTTTTTTCTCCACACTAATAGCTACTCGATGCCACCTGTTAAAAAAAAAAAACAACACACAAACTAACAACACAATTCTACTGTATTTTATGGTTTTTAAAACTAGGTCATTTTGTTCTTATCAAGACATTTTATTACAGATTATGCACCAATCAAGTTACAGATAAAATATTAAATGTCTCCATTTATTTCCTTCTTTCAAATGTACACAATAAATATCTTGTCTATTCACTATATCAGTTTTGTTATTTAGTACAAAGGAATCTGATCCATAGCTCACTGTGAACATCCTACATAAGATGAAGTTCATGTTGACCTTCTCTGAAGCTTTACTCAGAGAACAGTAGTAAATGCAAATTAGAAGTGAGTGCACTGTTTACATTTTATTATTTTGAACAATATGACAGCAGATTTTATCTTTATGAATGTGTTTGATTTTCCAAATTACTTAAGGAATTACTTGTGCAAATATATTTAATCCAGCAGCTTATTCTTTGTTATTTACATTTTACTGTTTGTTCTGTGATCAATCACCCAAATTTTACCAAGTTCTTTTGCTTATTTGAATGTAACCCACACCTATAGAGATTTTTCAAAGATGCACAACAGTTCTAACATTGATGCTTTTCCAGATACATATACTTACAAATTCTTGCCAATATTCCTCCAACAATAGCTTTGGCTATGTAAATATTCACCCAGAAGTGAATGAAGTGATTCAGAATATTGACATTTTAAATATAGTTGAGAATAAAGTTGTTTACTATTTGCCAACTAGACTATGTTCTTTATGAGACTTTGCTATCATGAGAACCACATTAATTTAGTGAGCCTCTCTGCTATGACAACCTAAATATCTAAGAGCAAGAGCAGGCTACTCTGTAAACTACCATGGAGCAAAACATCAAAGAATCTTTGAAAGACCATGGAAAAAAGTGTCAAAGTATGTCATAATAGTGACTGGTAAGATGAAGGCTGGAATCAAATTATTTTAGTTGGCATTTGTGGCACAAATTTTGACTAAATCAGAGAGACAGCTTAGATCACTGTTACAAAGCTTCTGTATATCAAAAGGAACACCTCAAAGCTAATGGAATCTGACTGCTAAATAGTATCACTGAGCCAGAACTCTAATTCCGTGTTTTCTCTGGAACATGGTTAAACATTATCATTATAAAAGCAAACTGTCCATGCATCCTCAGGCACATTACAATGTTTACACTTTTAAAATATATCTCATTTTGAGATGAAGATTGTTGTCCTAGATCCTTCATAAAATGGCTGAGTCAGAAGAAAATCGTCGGTCTATGAAAGCATGAAATCATATTCATGCTGGATAGGACTGACTCCAGCTGACTTAGAAGATGGATAGTTTCACTGCAGGAAATTGTACCAAACTAAGCCTATTTTGATTTTTTCATTTTTAGGGTTCTCAACTGTTCTGGGTGAAATTCTAAAAATCCATTTCAAAGCTTTGTTATTTAGAGGAATTAAATGAAAAAAGTTTGCTGCTTTGTTTTATCACTCCTGCTCAACAAATGCATCAGGTTTAGGTTTCATGGTATAATTCCATCTTCTAGTAATACAAGGGCTAGAAGACAATTACCTTTTTCATTTTTTTTTATTCTTTATTGCTTTAAAAACATAATTCATTCTAGTTGAATTTTGCCTTTCTTTATTGATTTGTTTTCTTCTGCTTTATTAAATTTTAATTCTGTGTATCTCTGAAGACTGTGGCTGCATTCCTGGACTGCAGCATAATAAAGAAAAAGTCATTGAAAGGATGCATGTCCAATTACAAGCACTAGAATAACACTCCCAGATACCTTTGCAGAAAAGCAGTTGTTAAGTTAGGTACAAAAAATGAACAAATGCATTAACTAATCTCAAATACCTAGTTTGCAGCTGTTACTGTCTTTACTAAGGGTGCAGTTTAAGACCTTGCAGCACTTCAGATCTGTTGTTCAGCTTATTCTCCTCTGAATTCCTCATATATTAGCATCTTAAACTATCTTATTTATCTGTTGTTTTGGTTCAGGATAGGAGAAATTTTATGCTAGATTTTCAGCTTGTCTTCACTTTTCCTATCACCTTCAAATGGGTAAGACAGCTCTTCTAGTGAGACTATTCCTTGAGTTGTTTTGAAAACAGTGTCTTTCTATATTGCACAGAAAGAATCTTCATAGGTTTAGTTTTGGTGGGTTTAACTACTATGACTATTTCTTCACTCCTAATTTATAGAGACAGCAAACAAGAACAGCAGTTTGGCTTGATTTGTAGCTGTATACACCATTTGAAGCTGGAACTGTATTCTGCCGCAAAGGTTCTCTGATTTTGTACCACAGCAGTCCATCTAGCTGGAAATTGTGCTACTAATTTATTTACATTTTTAAGATAACTGCTTGTCACCTATGCAGTGGTCTGTGGTATTATATTTCACCTTAAAATTTCACACTTACTTGCCATCAGCAATGTTGACTGTTCTGAAAAGAGGATAGTCTTCCGGTGCAGGTTTTCCATTTTGGTCTTCAAACAGGAAGACAGGAGATCTACCAACTTCAACACCTATTTGCTGAATTCCTTGCTCATTGTAGACAGAAAGAAGGAAGGACTGGATACCCTTTTTAGGTTTTACTGTCATTAATATTGAAAAATCTTCTGGAAAACCTCCACCTGTAATCACAGTGATATATACAGTAACAAATACAGAAAAGACTAAATCATTCTTTAAAACTTCAAAACAAAAGAACATTTAATTTTCATTTATTCCCTGATGCATTCTCTTTGAAGTAGAGATTATATATTAATTGTTTCAACCTTTACGACCGAAAATAAGCAAAATTAAAAGTGGATATAGTTTGCTTACAAAGGAAGGACTGAGATTTGTATGCAGTACTGCTGCTGTTGAATCTGGTGGTAAATTTGCATTTCCCTTGATGTGAAAGTCTATTAGGCTTAACAATAAATGAAATGTTAAGACTGAGATTACAAAATTCAGAATATACACTGGATCCATGCAGCTTCAGCTGCAATTTGATGTGCAAGAAAGAGGAATAATAATCTAACCATAATGTTGGCAATGAACATAACTGCAACTTTGTGTGCCTGAGAGTGGGTAAATGTTCTTACTGTATTATATTATTAAAATGCTTAAGTTTTAATAACATAGTATGTTACATTTTTGTAATGAATAAAAATATATAAAACTTCAAAAGTTGATTTAGGAGTTGCTTCTTCCAATGGAGAAAACAGAAGACTGTTTCCAAGACACGTGGTGTGGGAAAACCCTTTAAAGATTTAATGGAGTCTTCCATGATGACAAACTACTGATGGCATTAACTCTTTTCTTATAATCTGAAAATAAAATGCATAAATCTTCATTGCTCTTTGAATGACATAATATTCTTCTGAAACAGAAAATTCCTAGTCTTACAGTTATTATATTGTCTGCTGCAATGCTGCTTTATGTGCTTTCTACCATCTTTTAAACTTTTTTTTGTAGAAGGTTTTTGAAACACTGTAGTAAGAGAGACCATATTAGGGCTTGTATTGACATTATTTTGAAGGGATCAAAACCCAATATAAAGGTAGCATTTCATTTACTCTGGAGAGTTGTTGATCAAGCTCTTTAATGAAGAAGTGTCCTGATTTTGCTGGAACAGAATTATAGGCCAGCCATGAGCTGCAGGCCATTAGCAGGTTTGAGTCAGCTAGGGCAGCTGACCTGAGCTGGCTCACAGGTGTATCCCACAACATAAACATCATCCTCATTTTAAAGGGAGATGTTTGCCGAGGATGGGGGAGTCTTTTGCTTGGGCTCCTTCTCTTCCTTCTCCTGAGGACTGCTTTCCTGTTCATTGTGACTGCTGTACCTTTGCTGCGCTGAATATACCTTTATAGTGGCATTTGTATCAGTTTTGTTGTCTCATTAAATCCATTTTCATTTCAGCCCATGGGTCTTCTTTCCTTTTCCCAATCCCCCTTCTCCTCTGGGGAGGGGTCACTGGGTGACAGAGCAACTGCTACAGTTTGGCCCCAGATACAGGCTAAACACAGACACAAAGGAAAGCTTCTAGTTTGCAGATAAAATGAAACTGGATTTTACACTTTTAAATGTCAGAATAAAGAGATGTCAAAAAAATAAAAATAAAGAGAGAAGATGAGTGTCAACAAAGGCCAAAGAAATGATTTGACAAACAATGAACACCTGCCCTGTCTGGGCTGTTCATCTGAAAGATATGTTGACAATGCTTAAGGCAGGTGACACTAATTCAGCTAGTCTGGGCATGTACTCTTCAAACAGACAGCATCCTAAGGAGAAAAAAAACCTGGGAGCTTTGTGAGAAACATGACTAAAAATGAGTTGTGTGTCTCAGCAGTTCAGTAGTTTCTGTTATCACTGCTATGACATAATATTCCCAAATGTTATATCTTGCACCTACATTGTGTAATCGTAAGTAAATTTTCTTCAGTTTTGATTGAAATGGCAAAAAAATGACATTCTAACATGTAGAACTTTATATATTGCTACATGTACATAGTTCTTGGACACATACCTAGAATAATCATATAAGTCTTCTCAACTACTTTTAAGTTTCTTGTTTTATTGGTATGGTTCTATTTGAACAATAACCAAAAATAACAATTGGAGGGAAAATTGCTAGAAAAATCTTTGTATATATCTGGGTTGCCATTCCTGTTATTCCTATGCTTTTGTAAAAGATAACTAACAGCATATAAACAAAAAGTACAACAAAAATCTAGGGAGTTATCTTTACAATTACACGATGCCTTCCAGTTAGTTAAATCAATAGTTCCGGGATGCTGGTAGATGTTATTAGATCTATTTCTAAAAGATGGATATATTGATGCTCCCTGCTTTTGCAGTTCATAGCTCCCTTTGAGCTACAGTAGCTAAAAGATACCTATGCTTCCTGAAAAGTTATGGGAGTTGGATTAAAGCAAGCATAGGATGCGTTACAACTTGTATTGTTTAGCTAAAGTGACATCTCACACCTCAGTCTTATTTTGGATATCTTCTGTAGTCTTTCCACTACTACAGAGCACTAGGGCAAAGGAATATTATCACTTAAAGATATTTGTGAATAATCCCTGGTGGAATAAAAAAAAAAAAGAATTCATCATGGTAGGGAAAGGCTGACTGTTCTGCAAGATTCAAAAGGAAGTAATTGTGATAATAACCTCAAAAAAATTGTTTCTAGGCTCTTTACAGAAGTAGAGGATAGCATGACATTTTCCTGTATTAAGCAAAAGTTTTGTGGTGGCTTCTTTTCACACTGCGAGTGAGCAATGCTTTTTGTTTGTCTCCTGAACACAAGCGTCACAACAGATTGATAAAATCAAGCAAACTCATTCCAGTTGTAAAGCAGAAGCTGAAAGCATTAATAAGAAGAATACCTAACTCGAGGCACTCAAAGGCTACAGAAATGGAGATGTCAGCCAAAAACATGAGGTACTTATTTGTTCTGGCATTCAAGAATCATGAAAAGTTGTCACTGCTGCTGCCAGACCTGCTCTTTAAGCTACAGTTTGATTCATAAAAAAAGTACAAGTCAACCCAAGCTCTCAGACTTCCAGCTCTAGACTCTCTGGCTTTGATTTAGCAGAAGGTGCTTGTACAGTTCTAAACTTTAAAAAATATCAGTGATACCAAGTCAGTTAAATCTTCTGTCCAGTGTCTCTGAAAGTTCATTTAAAGTCTTTTGTTGTACCACTTGGCTTCAATGACACACATTGTAAAACTCACAATATAAAGGTGTCAACTTATTAGACAGTGCAACTTGAGCAGTTTTTCAATACAATGAATGATTTTTGCATTTTTAAAGAAACAGCAGCCCATATTCTGCTAATCTTACTTAGGTGAGGTAGTGATCATACACATAATCACACTACTATCAGCAAGACATTGCAGACTGTAATGAGCCATTCAGTGAATATTTTCAGCTGGATAGTTCTGTTAACTAAATGCAACTTAATTGAGAGGATACATTAAAAACTGAAGAACTGTGTTAAAAATAATATAAACACTGTATCTGTAATATAAATATTGTATCTGTATTGAATTTGGCTTTGATCTCCTTCCTGGAATCAAAAACTAAACTAATGAGTTAAGTGAACATGTAAGTTAGGCTTGAACTGTGTACAGCTGTTCCCCATGTTGTTCTGGGAACATATTATTACTACAAAATAAAGTGTGTTTCCCCCTTTTATAGATCTCGGATAATACCTATGATTGCTACTTTAAAAGCAAAAAAAACCCAGTTGCTTACTTTGCCAACATCTATATGCTTATAGAGAAACTTGTTCAAACTCTGCATGATGTATCAAAGTAGAAAAATCTAACGTTCCACAATTCTATTTTTTAATATTCTTATTATTTTCCTCAACATTTTGGGTCAAGTGATAAGTGACAGCAAAATAATAAAATAAAAGTCTCTCCTCAAGATCCAAAAAGTCTTTTCCAAAATGTGATTATTTCGTTTTAGAGAAATTTGAGAGAAGGAGGAATCGCTTCACTGCTATCCAAAACTAGTCTCCTTTAGTCCCCCAAATACCCAGATACTCTTAGGTAATTCTTAACAGATGGTACACTTCTGGGAATCATTTTGCAATGGCCAACCACAACTCCTTTCTACCACTGCAGCATTACTCTAGGAAGTGCTGCTTTTAAATGGGTTACTGAAACTGAAGGAAATTTGCCAAAGCCACCAAATAAGTTTTCCATCAGATAGCATCATGAAAGAACAGGTAATATGACTTATAGGTCATTTCTGCAAGTGACACACAATTTGATGAAAAGCTTTATATCTGGAGCCAATAAAAAATGATTTGATCAGCGGATATAGATCACCTCCTGTTATTCATGTGCAGGCCCAACTCTAGGGATCACAGAAGTATTTTTTGGTACTGATGAATGGGCCACATGCTGTGCTTTTGATACTATAAAAACATAGGCATTAAGTTAAATTTACCAATGTAACAGCTTTCTGACAGTCTTACCTGGGTACAGCTGTTTTGTTGGGGCACTCAGCTGTGCAGTTTTTGAAACTCTGTAGGCGACATCCGATCCTTTTGAATCCCTTCTATTTGTGCAAAATCCTGCTGTTCTTGATACTCCTTCTGGTGAATTGTGAAATTCTAATGCTTTTAGCACATCAACAGGTTCAGCTGACAAAAAAAAAACAACAAAACAAAATAAGAACTACACATCTTGCAAATCTACAGCATACAGCCTCTAAAAAAGGATTAGTTTCATTGCAAAAGTGTATGTGTAATCACAACAGTAGATGCATCCTATTTTGTTTCATTGCAGTTTATTCCTACACCAGAATAACAGGATTAGTAATTTTAAAATATGTAACTGTTCTGATCAGATTTTCAAACTATACTTGACTACATTCTAAAAATCACTGTTTGCCAAATGCAGAGAATCTTGGTGATTGAAACTTGCAATAGATTCTTTTCATAAGGGATTTCTAAGAAGTAGAACTAATTTTAAAAGTTTGCATGGAAGTTTCAGAAGTAATCATCTATTAATAATCTGCCTCAGAGACCAGTGTGTTGCTAACATTAAAACACATTCTGATTATACACAACTGCTTTCTCAGACACAAAGTGACAAGGAAGAAGGTAATCTTGTTTCTCATCCAGTTAGAGAAAGAAAAATGTACCTGCTTTGCCTGCAAGGAGGTAATGGAGTGAATCTCAGTCTTCCATTATTTTCAAGTTAAAATTCAAATAGACTTGGTTTGTACTCTAGAGCCCAAGTAAAATCAGGTTGTGTTTATTCTTAGTGCCTAACTATTTGAATTTGAAAACCAGAGCTTCTACTCCACTGATATTGATACAAAATTATTTTAAATTATAAAGCCAACAACAAAGCCTTAATCTCTAGAAGTTCATCATGGTAAAAGGGGCAGCAAGAGAATATAGTGTATCTATTGTTAATCTTTTCTCTTGGAAAAAAATAAGGTGTTAATTCTCATACTCCCTACAGATCACAGCTTCTCCCTAGTGGAGAGTGATAGGACGAGGGGAAATGGATGGAAATTGCGCCAGGGGAGGTTCAGGCTAGACATTAGGAGGAATTTCTTTACTGAAAGGGTTGTCAGCCATTGAAACAGGCTGCCCAGGGAGGTGGTTGAGTCACCATCCCTGAAGGTGTTTAAGAGACAGGTAGATGTTGCGTTGGGGAGCATCATTTAGTAAGTTGATAGGGCTAGGACAAAGGCTGGACTTGATGATCTTCAAGGTCTCTTCCAGCTGTAACTGTTCTATGATTCTATGATTCTCTGTTTCTTTGAGTGGGAACAGAATTTCAACAGACCATTTTTTCACTGGGACTACTCTGCAGTTTTTATGTTAGCAAATTCATAACCACTTTACCTGGAAAGACAAGGTCTAGAGTGCGAGTCTTATGACAAGCAGCTGAGGGAACCGTGGCAGTATAATCTGGAGAGGAGAAGGCTCAGAGGAAATCTTATCACTCTCTAAAACTACCTGAAACGAGGCTGTAGTGACATGGGG